>BMAC01000235.1:0-11879 GCA_014905375.1 Phtheirospermum japonicum
TTTTTTTTTTCAATTTTATCTCCGTGGTCCTAAATCTAAAAAAGTGAATTTACTATATTTATATTAATCTTTTAGATTTTGGCGATAAGTACGAAGTAGAAAACACTTTTGACCATTAAAATGCACTTTTTATTTCATACAAGTTTTAAATTTTTTTCATCGCCACTTTGCCCCATTTTTTGATAATTCTGCCCCTGATTTTTCTCGACAATGGGATAATGATAAAGTTACCACACCCACTAATAAATTACCAAAACCAATAATTTAAAAATTACGGCATTCACTAATAAGATCATCACATCCAATAATCATTCGAAGATTATTACAAATAAATAATAAGATTATTGCATCCAATAATAAGTTTACGACATTCAGTAGTCCTCATGACATGGCATCGAAATAATTCTCAATAATCATTAACTCTAAGTAAGTTATTTTCTTGCAAATACACACATATCTTCAAATGTTGTAAGCTCAACTAAAACTTTTTTTTTATAACACAATAATTATTATATACAATTATAGCAGTTATATTTTCAAAATCACACAATGGATATAAAGTTATCACAACCAATAATAAGATTGTCACAACCAATAATCATCATGGCAAGATATCAACCAATAATAAAATCTTCATAACTAGTAATCAAATTATTACAACATACAACTAGTTCACTAGAATTGATAATCAACCCATAAAACAGAATCGGAGTGCTATTCACAAGCACATCGTCAACAAATCAAGCCTTAATCAACCTCCCGTGAACTTCTAAACCTTTGAAAACACGCATAAAACCCGCACAAATCTGAATGCAAAAGGGACGGGCCTTAAAATCAGCATCTCTCAACAAAACAAAAACCCAAGATCAAATACACATTTCTTGAGTGGCCGAGTTGATAGTTTATAGAATGGTACAAGTGTCGGACGAGGTGTGTAAAACCCGCTTCATAAACATATATATAAATACAAGAAAATTTTAATGACTCATATTCATAAGTATGTCTTTTTGTGAACAAAACTATATATATTCTTTAGAACTAAAAAAAACATTTTCATATAAACTCAATTACTCAAATCAACATACAATAATTTCAATTTTTGTAAATAAAACTATGAATGCTTTACAACTAAAACTAAAGGTTATATTGAGACTTTTACTCAAGTCAACAAACGACAATTGCGATTTTTTTGAACGAAACTACAAATGCTTTAGAATTGAAACTAAGATTTTATTGAGATTTGGGCTATACAGATTAGTTTCCTTCTATCTAATATATGTAATGCTTGTTTGTTCCGCGTGTATAGAAAAACATAGAAAAGTTTGTAAAATTATATAAATATTTGGAAATCAAATATAAATATAATAGATTATAATAAAGTTTGTAGGAGATTATGTAAATGTATCTTTGATTCTCATATCCATAAAACTTCAAAGAAATACATCATTTAATAAAATGTGTGAGAACCATCAAATTGAGTATACTATAATTTTATAAATCTCAAAGATTTAGAATACAATTGAATGGATCTTATATCCATACCATGCTAATTAATAGTTATTTAGTCATGAAATTTTTAAAAAGTCTATTAAAACAAGTGTATAAATATAATTATATTTGCATTAACTCGTAATTAACTATTTTTAATTGTTTATTTTATTATTAAACTTATTAATTATTGTTAGAGTTTTATATGTATGTAACTATTTTTTAATTATATATATACATATATAAATACTTAATTGAATAATTGCTTTTAAAATATTATATATTGAGTTTACAACGATCGCTGTTAATAATGAAAAATAAATTTCTAATGTTTATATATTTTTAAAAATGTTGTTAATAATAATATTTTTAATACTAGATATATTATAAGGTTATTATATAACAGAATAATCTTCTTATATTGTTAAACTTAATATAATTCCAATAAAAACAATGTTACATTCAAAGTTATTTAAGTGATATATTATTAAAGTTATTGTCTAATAATGGTACTTCACCACTCATCCATGTTTTTATATTTTTTAACCATATCCTTCGTTTGCTCGAGACTTACAATGAAAAGTTATGTTTGAACATATTGATGAACAAAAATATATTAATATAATACGCATTCATCAATTTTTTAATATGTTATTAAACTATTACATAAGGCAATTCATGTAGTTTTTTTAAGAATGTGAAAATAATCCATTAAAATCAAAATTATTATATAAGTAAACAAAACTATGATTATATTTAGCTTAGAAATACTTATAAAATATTTATAGCCGATTCGATTTTTGCTCACCTAAGGAGCTAAAACTGCTTAGCCTAGCGTGACGTTTGGTCGATGCCTTTTTTCCTATTTATTTGAAAAAAAAAATGTGTTCACATTGATTGTTAATAATGAGAAATAAACTTTGAATATTTTATATATTTTCAATAAAATCTTAATAATAATAATATTTCTAACCCTAGATATAAAAATAAATTCATATTTTATAATAATAATTGTGGTATAATTAGTAAGAGTTAATTATCTATTTCAAAGTAAAATTGATATTAAATGATCTTAATGTATTGTATTATTTAATTAAGTTTCAGACATGTGAATATAAGTTCATAAGTTCAAATTATTTATATTCTCAAAAATATTAATAAAAATTCTTTAAAAAAATAAAAAAGAAAGACAAAGAAACTCAACAATATTAATAAAAATATCTTTAAAAAAGAAGAAAGAAAAAGAAAATAAAGGAGAGTTCAATTAGTAGGAGTCTCTTTACATTTTTTTTCTCCATTGTTTCCTTTAGTTTTTCTTCCATCAATAAAAAGATCAATTTGATTTCTATCCATATCCATTAATAAATGATAAATAAGTAAATTTTAAATTAGGAAAGTAATTAATTTACCTAAAACTCATTCAGTTGCTCCGCAATAAATTGTTTCGTGTAGACATGTTTTTTTATTTTCACCAAAAAAGAATGAAAAACCTCACAATTATTTGAACGAAAAAATTGATCATCCCTCTTGACGTTTAATTATACAAGTTTTTCGAAAAAAAAAAACTTTTTGATAAACTCAAATTTTGTTTGTAGAATAATTCGTTTTATCATTTTTCACATCTCGACAGAAGCGATGGACTCGCTAGGTTATTATTATTTCCACCCANCTCCCTTCCTTTTTTTTAATATATGGTATTCATATAGTTACACTTCAATAGGAAAGGGTTAGGACAATGTTAGGACAATTTTTGTTGTTGTTGTTGTTGTTATTATTATTTCTGCTAATGATTTCGTTTTTGAATTTTTAAACCAAAGATGAACAAGTGATATGTGGGTTCTTTGTTTACTAATTAGTAATACCACTCACTATATTTAGAAACACATGTCACGTAAATTATTAGCAGCACAAATCACATTTTTCCATATACCGGAATGTTTATCATGTAGTTATCAATATAACTCATGATATTTAGCAACACAAGTCACGTAAGTTAGTAGCACATGTAATGTTAACTCAACACATGTCACTTAAATTAGCAAAACAAGTATTTAGCAAGAAAAGACGTGTAAATAGCAGCATACATCACGTAAATTCAACACATGCCACACATTTTTTTTTGTAGATGTAGAATATGACGAGTAAGGTCGTATTCCACAAGGATTAAATTATATCATATCAATGAGTAATATAATTTTGATAACTTAGTTTTATTTAAACTAATCAATGAATACGTGGTTTTGTTTAATTAATAATTAAAAACTAAAACACTATAAACATATAATATTATAAATAAAAGCTCAACAAATCAAACAATCTTAAACAAGCATAGCAAATACAATTAGCACTTAGAAGAATATATTATAGGGGTGCGATTCAATGTAATTTCATTTCAATTAATCAAGTATTAGTTTTCGATTTATTTCATTATAAGTTAATCACACAAGTAGTTTAATCCTCCCATTGAAATGATTACACCATTGATCATAAGCCCAAAAAAATATTTTTATTCAAAATCAAACCTATAACTCCAAAATGTTTAAAAGATTTCTTAACTTCACGTTTAATCCCAAATCTCTCTATGTATTGATTAACGCATTTTTCATTCAAAGGTCTAATGATAAATCTCATCTCTTACTTCAAATTATTACCACTAACAATCATAAAAGATGATCAACTAATTAAGACAATATTTAATCAAATCAAGAATGCAAAAATAATAAAAAGATCATACTCGATTATTTGAAAATCAATAACATCAAAAACTCATCGTTTTTAACCCTAGAATATTCACAAATTAGCTATACATAATCAATTCAATATACAGATATGTTATACAATAACTCATAACTGAAATACGAATTCAAACACATAATTAAACCCAAGAATTCTAGATTGATGTCGTGTTCTTCGTCCAAGCTCCGCTTGATCCTCTGTTTTGCTCTCACTTAGTGTATTTGGTGTTCTCACAACCTCTCCAATCTTTCCAAACTCGGTTCATTGCCATCTTCTTTATAGTTTTAGACGAAAAGGAAGCTTTAAATTTGAAATCAATGCAAATCGTAACGCTCCTATACGCGTCGTGGATGACATCGCGATCGAGACGTAAGTTGCAAAACTGGCCAAGAAAATGACCTTATGGCTTTAGATGTGCTGCGATTGCGACACATCTGCTTGAAATTCGTGAATTTTCACAGTCAACATCGTGGTCTAGATGTTGACCGCATAATGACTCTTGGCTGTAGAAATTTGAAATCTCCGTGGGCTAACTTTGTTTTTGGGCTCGATGGACTCCAAACCTCAACTTTTCGATCCAAACATTGATTCTTCATTTTTTTCACGCCCATTCAAGCCCGACTCATCCTAATAGTACTAAATATTTATTCAAATTCCTACAAAATGAGCAAACATGTAACAACTTCTAAATAATACAAAACATACATCAAATTGAGTTGTTAATGCAAAAAATTACGATTAAATTGTCACTTAATAAGCCCCAAAATCTGTGCAAAACCCGTGTTTATCAGTAAATTAGTATAATAGGTATTTAGCAACATGTCACGTAAATTAGCAACACCTCTATTATGTATCGAACAACTCTAACTAAAAAGGAATCTAGTGCTATAAAAATTCTAAAGTCTTTAATGATATTTACTATGCTCACATTTCTAGTAATTATTCTCCCAATAGAGAAATTGCATCCTCCATTTTACTCCAAAGCCTAGTCTTGACCACAATCATCACGGAGAATGATCGTTGTGTAGTGGCAATTGGAATGTGGCCCAATATTCTATCAAAATCTAACCAAAAAATATGTTCTAGATATGACTATGAGAAAGGAAAACTGAGAAGACAAAAAAACATATCCTAGATCTGACTATGAAAAAGGAAAATCGAGAATAAGGTCAAAGTTAATGTAAATTCGTAGGTATATGGATGTTGTAAATAAGTATCAGTAAAATGATGTTAAGTCTAGTGTTAAAACACCAGAACTAACATCAAACAGAAAGGAAATATAAAGTATGGAATAATCAAAATAATTTGAACCCAACAATTTAAATTTCGTTCGTATGCAAACGTGCTTACAAATTGGGTATACAAACTCAAAAACTATATTCGCCCTATTATATTAATTAAAAGTACATCTAGAATTCTACGCTTCCACGTGACTCTCTATAAAATGTTTTGTACGTGCCTGTGTAATATTTATTTATTTTTCTTTATATTTCTCCGTCCTATTTTCTTGCGGCATATCTCTCCCATTGTTTTCATCACAATTTTTACTTCTCCGTGTCCATGCTCTCTCCCCTATTATTTTCATCACAATTTTTATTTATTTAAAATCTTAACTTGTCAGGTCTGTTTTCTCTGTTTCCCATATTCAATATTATAATTGTGTTTAAGTAATATTTTACACATATTTTTTAATTTATATTATGTTATTGGCCTATTTTGATCGGTGTTTCCATATAAATAAAAAATAATTTTGTTTTCCATATAAATCGAAACTATCCACCTATTAACTAATTCTTTAATATTTATATTATTTGATCTAACGATGATCAATTTGTCAACTTGTTTCTAGATATTCATACAAAAATTTAACATTTTATTATATATTATCATCAATTCTATATAATTTTTTATTTTCTATTGTATTTTATAAATTATAATTTTTGACTGATATTCTTATATTATATTTGTTAATATTACATATTAAGTTATATTTCCATAAAAATAATAATTATTTTATATTAAAAATAACTCACAATAAATATATAATTATTTTTTAATATTAAAATAATCTGTTTAAATAGCACACGCAATATACAACGCTATTTACACTACGCAAAATTGGAATCAAAACGCAACCCGCGTTGCTTGATACTCATTTTAAAACACTGATTTTTACCTATACTAATATATATATTGTTCATCCTTTTTAAAAATCTTCCCTTATCATTCTTCTCTTCATTCTTGAATGTCCCCACAAACAGATTTGACATACGAACTTTGATTTTGATTTCTAATTATAACTCTTAATCCATGATCGATTTATGTGTATGGTTGAACTGAGATATCAACTGGAGTTTTATAAGCTATCAAAAATGAGTTGTACTAATTATTCAACCTTTCACATGGGCAAATGGTACTCTTCATCATTATTTGTATTTTGTTTTTTACTCATGAATTAGAAATGAAATAAACTTTCGATTCTTTTTTATATAAATTATTATTTGTTGCATGACCTTTTTTATTTTGACGAAATTTTCTAAAATTTTGAAAATGCACGATTGTTCTGTGTAATTTATAATTTATTCCATAGACCTTAAATAATTGTTCAATTGAAACTGATCTTTATTTTTAGAATTCATAATGGTCTGTAATTTAATTTTTAAATTATTTATTCTGCATTTGTCCCCATATATCTTCCACCAGATTATAGTGCTTATTTAAATTCTTATCACATACCGATTTCTTATTTCACAAATTAGATACATAATTTTGAAGGTAGAGCATATATTATTTGATTTATTAATATTATTTACAAGATGAAAATGCAAAATATTTGAGATTTTTGGGATTATTTCAAAGGATCGCAAATATTTACGGGATGCTCTATGTTTTCAACTTTGTTCTTTTTTAACTTATTTGAAATATGTGGAGTTTCTTTATTATTTGCAAAATATGATTTTATTTTGAAAAAAATTTGATGTATATTTTTATCAAATCTAACATATTCTCATCGTTATTTTTTATTAATATCTTTCAAATATAGTTTTAAGAAAAAGTCTATATACTTCTCTATTTTTATTTTTTACAATAAAATATTTATCTTTTTGCAATATTATTTGGTGTAGTATTAAAAAGATATTTTATTACATTAACATTATACAAGTACAATAAATAAATACTCAATTTCGTCTATATCACCAATTTTTAGAAATGGTCAGTTTTATGCTTCAATATTAATAGTAAAAGTAGAAAATGATTGAAAATACTTTATTGTGACAAAGACGATGGATATGTATAGAATTAATAATTTATTTTAAATTTTTTTTTACCGTGAGTAAATTAAATAATATATTTTTATGGGGAAATTGTCAAATAGTACCCCAGGTGGAGGTCCATTTGTCAATTAGTCCTCCATCCAGTTTTAAGTCATATAGTACCTACTTTTTGCCAAATAGTCCAAAATTATGATATGAATATACCACAATACCCTTACTATTAAAATAACTAATAATAATAATAATAATAATAATAATAATAATAATAATAATAATAATAATAATAATAAAATGGGGCCACATGCTGCCGCCACCTGCCGCCGGAAATTTTTTTGGCGAGATTTCTTTTTTTTGCCCAACAAATATAAAGTTACCGGCCGGACGGAAAATTATCCGGCCGCCGAAATTTTTTTTTTTGTCACATTTTTTTTCCTGATCATCTGAAAATATTTTCCGGCCATCGAAATATTTTCCGGCTGCCGGAATTTATTTTTGGCGCTTTTTTTTTTCTGCCCAAAATTTCTTACTTTATGTCTGAATTTCTTACTACATGTCCATGGAGTCAGTTTTTTTCAACCCAAATATTTTTCTTACTATATGTCTGGATTTTTTACTATATGTATGCATTTCTTACTATATGTAAAACATTTCTTACTATATGTCCAAACATTTTTTACTTAATGTCCAAAAAATAATTTCGGTCACCGAAAATAATTCTTACTATATGTACGAATTTCTTACTATATGTAACAAATTTTTTATTTAATGTCCAAAAATTCATACTTGATGACAAAAAGTATTTTATTTGATTGCAAAAGTTTCTTGCTTTGATGTGCAAATGTTGTTATGTATTTTTTACTTATTACTATTTTTTTTACTTATTACACACTTTTGTTTTGCCAAAAAAAATAGAGAAAAAAAATTCTTGCTTAATAGCAAATTATTATTATGTATTTTCTTATTTAATACAAATTATATATTATTATTTTATAGTGAAATTTCATACTTTATGTTCAAAAAATTAATAAAGTTTCTTACTTTATATCCTTTAAAGTAAGAAAGTTTGTTATTTTATATTCGAAAAAGTAGGAAAAGTTCTTATTTTATAGTGAAATTTCTTACTTTATTTTCAAAAATAAAGATATTTTTAATTTATGTTCAAAAAAAAAAAAGAAAAAAATCTTACTTTATAGTGAAAATCTCATACTTTATGTATGAAAAAGTAAGAAAATTTCTTACTTTATAGTGATATTTCTAACTTTATATTTGTTGGGCAAAAAAAAAAAAAAATCTCGCGGGAAATTTTCCGGCGGCCGGACAGGAGCAGCGGTGGGGTGGACGGCGGGAGGTGGTGGTGTATTGTTTATTGATATTATATATTATTATTATTAGGGGTAACCTTGTAATTGTATATTTGTGATTGGACTATTTGACATTTTGTATAATTAGTTTTAGTATTTGACAAAAATATTTTTTCCTATGTAGTATTTGGCAATTTCTCCTATTTTTATTTATTATTATTATTACTCATTTTTAAATTTATGTATTTTTAATACACTCAATATGTAATATATAATAATATATATATATATATATATATATATATATGTGTGTGTGTGTGTGTGTGTGTGTGTGTGTGTGTGTGTGTGTGTGTGTGTGTGTGTGTGTGTGCGTGTATTCTATACCCGTGTGTTCACACAGGTATTACGCTAGTTACTTTAGGAAATGACTACGGTGCCTTCACGGTACCATACCTCCACCTCCTCTTGTATTTACAAGCGTTCATTTCTTAATATGAAAAGGCTAAACTTAATCTGATAGTTCCCATTAATTGAGGAATGATGCCGTGAAGGCACCATAGAAGTTCCCATTACTTTAACTTGTTCAAGATCGAATACAAAATTATAAAGTAATATATGAAAAACATTAGTATCAACATTTGATACTAAAATACTTGTGGCGACGCTTGTGATAATCTTCTCCGTTGGTTACGCAACTTTGAAGATGTATGTGTTTTGAATCGTTTCCTTAAGTCTTCTACGTGCTTGTATTCTTCTTGTTCTTCCTTGTTGCGTCTTAGTTCTTGTCCAAATCGTTCGTGTCGTGTCTTCAAAAGCCGTCCTTCTTCTTGTCTTAAATAGACAAGAATTCTAAACTTGGTAAACAAGTAAACTAGTCCTAAATACAATCTAAGAAACTAAATAAAATTCTAAACATAATTTAGGAAACAAATCTAGAGTCCTAATTTATATTGAGCCCAAGAAAGGCAAATAACTAAACAAGAGAAATAAGAAAATATTGCCAAGAATAAAATTCTCAACAATCTCCCTTTCTAGACAAAATAACTACTGCGCACTGATTTTATTTATTTTTTATTTTTCTATTATTATTTTTTATTTTTTTTATCCTTGAACCTGATAAGAATTTAAATGATGGGCTACTCCTAGGAACTTATGTCTGAAATGTAGCAACAAGCAACTGTTGAAAGTTGAAGGATATATATAAGCTAGATTCATGGTTAAATTAATAGATGTGACTTTTGATATAGTGTCCATTCATGAACATGTATGTCCTTTCATATTTTGTACTTTTACATGATTAGTTGTGTCTTTTCATTTTTATAGTTTAGTCCTATAAATAGCCATGTAAATTTTCATTTGCAAGTATGAGTTTTTGTATGAGTTTTGTACAAGAGAGTTCATTTAATAATTGTGTGATTGAGAGAATAAACAAGAGTGTTTATATTATTTCTGCTGCAATTTATTTTGAGCCCACATTTTCCAACAAAGTGGTATCAAGAGCAAGGTTCGATTCTCTAAAAAGACGGTGGCCGCAAGTGGAGCATTCCCATTTCCAAAGCTCTCGAAAGATAATTTCAATCGATGGAGCATTCAAATAAAGACATATCTTGGTGGACAAGATGTTTGGGAAACCATTGAAAGAGAATATGATTTTTCACAAGATCCCGCTACTTTAAGCCAAGCCGAAAGAAAAGACTTAAAGGAAGCCAAGGTGTTGAGAAATTTATTCTTGGCAATAATTCCTATTTTATTATTTGCCTTTCTTGGGCATAAAATAAATTAGGGAACTAGATTTAGGAAAATTTTATGTTTCCTAGTTTATGCACAAGACTTTAATTATTCCTAAATTGTGTTTAGGATTTGTTTTTAGGATTTTACCAAGTTTAGGATTCTTAGTTGTCTATTTAAGACATAAGTATTCCTACACTTGGTTCACGGTTTTTACTTAGAGTTTTACGCACGGATTTCTTGAGGAGAAGAACACACGCACGACGCAAGGAAGACGCACAAAAGAAGAAGAACACGATAGAGTTACTTGGAGCCAACGATCGTGATAAACAAGATCTTTGAAGTTGCGTGACCAACGAAGAAGATCTTGCCATTCCGGAAACAAGTATTTAGTATCAAGTTTCTTGATATTTAGTTTTCATATATTACTTTATATTGTGTATTGAACGAAAAGTGAAAGTAATATAGTTTTCGGGTTTGTACACCCAAGTTCACAAGTATTTACTTGTGAACTGAATTTGTTTAATCGTGTTCTCTATTTTAAATTTCCGCTGCATAACTTTACGTTATTTTAGTCATTGTGAGGAATAAAGCTCGACTTGTCGCACAAGGGTATACGCAAATTGAAGGTATTGATTTTGATGAGACTTTTGCCCCTGTTGCTCGAATTGGAGTCGGTAAGACTTTTGCTTTCTGTTGCTTGTCATATGAAAATTTCGTTACATCAAATGGACATTAAGAGTGCGTTTTTGAATGGAGTATTAAGTGAAGAAGTATATGTTGAGCAGCCTAAAGGATTTGTGGATCCTCAAAAACCTGATTTTGTTTTAAAATTGAAAAAGGCACTTTATGGTTTAAAACAAGCTCCGAGAGCTTGGTATGAAAGGCTAACTCAACATTTGCTTTATTTGAATTTTAGACGAGGAGAAGTTGATAAAACCTTGTTTCTTCTTAAATCCAACAAGCACATCTTAATTGTCCAAATTTATGTAGACGATATTATTTTTGGATCCACTAACGAGCAGATGGTCAAGGAGTTTGTCACTCGAATGTCTGATACGTTCGAAATGAGCATGGAAGGTAACCTCTCGTACTTCCTTGGTTTACAAATTAAACAGCTTGATGACGGTATTTTCCTTTCCCAGACTAAATATGCAAAGAACTTAGTCAAAAAGTTTGGGTTAGAGGGTGAATCTGTTAAGAAAACACCGCTGGGGAAAACTGTAAAGCTGACCAGAGACGATGTTGGTAAGGGTGTTGATAACACCATGTACAGGAGTATGATAGGAAGTTTGTTGTATTTGACAGCAAGTAGACCTGATATTATGTATAGTGTGTGCTTATGTGCTAG
>BMAC01000235.1:22387-76641 GCA_014905375.1 Phtheirospermum japonicum
GTGGATTGAGGATGATGTCGTCCAAGAAGTTAGTAAGAGGACTACCTGTGATAAATCATCCTGATCAGATTTGTCAAGGATGTCTTGAAGGGAAACAACATCGACACTCCTTTCCAAAAGAATCTCTCTCAAGAGCGAAGAAACCGCTGGAGCTAATCCATATGGACATATGCGGACCTATCGAACCATCATCACTCGAAAATAATCGGTATTTTCTGACCTTCATTGATGATTTTAGTCAAAAGACTTGGGTGTTTTTCTTGAAGAACAAGTCAGAGGCATTTACAACCTTCAAAAGGTTCAAGTCTCTAGTCGAAAAGCAAAGTGATTATCAAATTAAGGCAATAAGGTCGGATAATGGAGGCGAGTTCACTTCAACGGAGTTCCAGAAATTTTGTGAAGAGAATGGTATTCAAAAATCTCTTACCGTTGCTTATTCTCCACAACAAAACGGTGTCGCTGAAAGGAAGAATCGATCAATTATGAATATGGTTCGATGCATGTTGAAGAGCAAAGATTTGCCAAAAGAATTTTGGGCAGAAGCTGTGGAATGTGCTGTTTATTTGTCCAACAGGAGTTCGACAAGAAGTGTTCGTGATCAAACACCACAAGAGAAGTGGAGTGGTTTCAAACCAAGCATTTCACATTTGCGATTTTTTGGTAGCATTGCACATGCCCACATACCAGATCAAAACAGGAGCAAGCTTGATGCGAAGAGTCAAAAATATTTTTGTTGGTTATGATCAAGCATCGAAAGGCTATAAATTGTATGATCCAATTGAGAAGAAAAGGAAGCTTAGTCGTGATGTCTTGTTCGACGAAAAGAATTCCTGGGACTGGAGTACTCAAGATAAGGAGCAATATACATTTTACCCTTTTGAGTCTATTTCGAAAGAAGTCGAAGAAGAGCCGATGGAGCCCTTGAGTCCTCCATCGCCACCCCCATGTGACCAACCTTCACCGGAAAGCGAGAGTTCAAGTAGCGGAAGACCTCAAAAGACAAGATCATTGAGAGAAATTTACGAGCTCAATCAAAATCCAAACTTGTTCTGCTTGTTTGCTGATACTGAGCCCATAAACTTTGAAGAGGCGTCAAAGATTCAAAAGTGGAAGAAAGCCATGGATGATGAGATTAGTGCAATTAAGAAGAATGATACTTGGGAACTTTCTTCTCTTCCGAAAGGGCAACAATCCATTGGAGTCAAATGGGTTTACAAGGTGAAGAAGAATTCAAAAGGAGAAATAGAATGATACAAGGCAAGGCTCGTAGTCAAAGGATACAAACAAAAGGCTGGAATTGACTATGATGAAGTTTTTGCCCCTGTAGCTCGTTTGGAAACCATCCATTTTTTGATCTCGTTGGCAGCCCAAAAGAAGTGGAAAATTCATCAAATGGATGTGAAGTCGGCATTCTTGAATGGAGTACTTGAAGAAGAAGTTTACATAGATCAACCAGAAGGTTACTTGTTACCAGGCCATGAGGGAAAAGTGTTGAAGTTAAAGAAAGTGTTGTATGGTTTGAAGCAAGCGCCAAGAGCTTGGTATAGCCGAATCGACCAAACTTTTATGGAGAAAGGACTTAAGAAATGCCTTCATGAACATGCCCTTTACATGAAAGTTGATGATAAAGGTAACATGTTGATTGTGTGTTTGTACATAGATGACCTTATTTTTACAGGAAATAATGAGGAGTGGTTTGACAAATTCAAACAAGAGATGACTAAAGAATACGAGATGACGGACATTGGTCTAATGGCATATTATCTTGGAATTGAGGTGCATCAAAAGAAAGATGAGATATTCATTTACCAAGAAGGGGATTTTAAAGAAATTCAAGATGGAGAAATGCGTGCCGACCAATATTCCAATTAATGTTGGGACCAAACTTTCGAAGGATATAAATGGAGATCGTGTCGACCCAACTTTATTTAAAAGCTTGGTTGGAAGTTTGCGATATTTAACTTGCACGAGGCCCGATATTTTATATGCAGTTGGTCTCATTAGTCGTTATATGGAGAATCTTACTAATTATCATTTCAAAGTGGCTAAGCAAATATTTCAGTATGTCAAAGGTACGATCAATTTTGGTTTGTTTTAACCAGAAACTGGAGAAATGAAATTGTTCGGATATAGTGATAGCGACTAGGCCGGAGATCCCGATGATCGTAAGAGCACGAGTGGTTTTGTATTTTATTTTGGAGGATGTGCATTCACATGGTCATCGAAGAAGCAGCCAATAGTTACTCTTTCGACATGTGAAACTGAGTATGTTGCTGCAACGTCAAGTGTTTGTCATGCTGTGTGGTTAAGGAGTTTGCTTACTGAACTTCACCTTGGTGACATGGAATCAACAGAAGTATTTGTTGATAACAAATCAGCGATTACACTAGCAAAAAATCCTATTTTTCATGATCGTAGCTAACACATCGATACAATGTTTCACTACATTAGAGAATGCATTGCTAAAAAAGATGTTCAAATTAAATTTGTGAAATCCGAAGACCAAGTGGCGGATATTTTCACGAAGCCCCTCAAACACGAAACTTTTGAGAAGTTGAGGCACAAACTTGGAATGCGAGAGAATCAAGCTTAAGGGGGGATGTTGAAAGCTGAAGGATATATATAAGCTAGACTCATGGTTAAATTAATGGATGTGACTTTTGATATAGTGTCCATTCATGAACATGTGTGTCCTTTCATATTTGTGCCTTTACATGATTAGTTGTGTCTTTTCATTTTTATAGTTTAGTCCTATAAATAGCCATGTAAATTTTCATTTGCAAGTATGAGTTTTGTACAAGAGAGTTCATTTAATAATTGTGATTGAAAGAATAAACAAGAGTGTTTATATTATTTCCGCTGCAATTTATTTTGAGCCCACATTTTCCAACAGCAACATCAGGCAACCCACGCAGAAGCTTCTTTAGCCTTTGGCTATGGCTACTTTTGCAGCAACTTGCTACAACACGCAACCCACGCAGTGGCTTCTTTAACCTTTGGCTATGGCTACTCTGGCGCAACCCATGCAGCCACCCACGGAGCCTCTCCACCAACAACACCTAAACGCAGCCCCGCACTATATTCAACCCACACAGCCACCCATGGAGCCTCTCCACCGGCAGCACCCAAACGCCACCCCGCCGTCGCACTACACTCAACAACAGCCGCGACAACCGTGTCCGGCTATACTCTCCCGGCGCTGCCAGCACACTCCCGCTACCTTCAATGGATGCCCCGCCACCGGCGACCTCGCACTTTCTGCACCATTCTTTCCAGCCTTCCTGGCCATCGCATTCGTCTACTAGTGCTACTTTTCCGCCGCTGAACACGCCGTCGCCCCCCACCCTTCTCTCCAGAATTTAGCTCTCCCTTTTACGGTGACATCTTTTCCGACGCCTGGTTTTCCCAAGCCATTCACGGTGCTCCTCCCCTTCCAACCATATACAGTCCCGCCGTTGCTTTCCACGATGCAGCCGCCGTCCAGGCCGATGGCGTGTTCGGCTTTACCCGCTCCTGTCGTCGCAGGATGTGGAAGTCGTGCCGCCGAACCCTTTGGAGTCAACCGGAATTCCTCACCTATCGGGGTCCTTCCCTCACGCTCTACAGGCAACTACCCACACCATGCTGCCTTTTCCGACGACGACTTCTTCATCGGCAGGCCCAATTCCTGCCCCTTTCACTGCCCTTGTTTTGTTCGGGTCCTTGCCGACGGCCAAGATGACACCTCCGTCTCCTACGTTATTTTTTACCTCCTTTTCCCCTTTGCATCTGAAGTTGCCTACGATGCATGGCTATTTTCGTGTTACTTCTGCAGATACCCATGCAACTACCCTAGATTCTTCGGTGAATTTGACAAGGACGTTTCCTTTGGTCAATGGTGTTTCTCTTTCTGCGTGTGACAAGGACGTTACTTTTGGTCCACACGATGCGATGGGCTCTGGCCCTTTACTTCACCCTACGGCTCACTTTCAAAAGAATTTTCAATTGGAGCCCAAGGCTTTTAGTTCCAATAGTGAAGGCCCAAGCAACCGAGGCCTGGTTGCCCAGCCCATTTCCCCCCATACTCATCCCATTTCGGCCCAAGCCCATCAAGGCTCCAGGCCCACGCTCTTTTCCCTGCCTACGCATGGAAGCGATGGCCCGCTCCTTTGAAGCAATCCTGGCTTGGCAGCCTAGCCCGTTACCCTTCCCGCCCAACCACCCACGATGGCCTTGAACTTTGGTGCCCCTCCAATCAAAAAAGGAGAGTATTTTTCGGTCATTATCGATGAATCCAGCTACCAAAGTCGCATTTCGAAACTACGAGACTCACTCATAGTCCGTCAACTTCAACCCAAAGGTTCGAAACCCCTTTCGCTCGAAGATTGAAAAGCCGCCTTGACTACTACTTGGGAAACTACTGCTTCGTGGAGTTTTGTTCCGCTTGGGAAAGGATTTTTCAGTATCTCGTTCTCCTCAGCCAATGATAGGGCGCGGGCATTTTCCAGATCCGCCTGAAAGTTCGACTCAAGCTCTATTCGGCTCTCCCCTTGGACCTTGGACTTCAACCCCTACAAAGTCCCTTCGACCTCGTCTCAGGTTTGGATCCTTATCTACGAATTACCAATTGAATACTGGGATAATTCTTTTATTTTTAATATCGCTAGAATCTTTGGCACCCCTTTACAAATTGATGAGCGCTCCATTAATGGTTCGGTGGGCCACTTTGTTCGTGTTCTGGTTGAGATTAACCTGAAAAATACCTTGTATGAGATAGTTATGATTGAACGAAAGGGATATTGTGGGTATATTTCCACTGGGTATGAAAACCTGCCGGATTTCTGCTCGTTTTGCAAATTGGTTGGGCACCTGGTTGGTTCTTGCCCTGCTCGTAAATCTAGTGCCGTTCAGAACGTTGTTCGAGGCGATTGGAAGACGGTTAATGCCAGACGTTCTCATCGACGTTCTGATTCTCGTGAGCATCAGGTCCGTAACCGTACGGATTCCCACCTGACTCCCGAGCCTACTAATCCTTCTCTAACGACGTCTAACACCTTTCAAGTGTTATAAGATGAAGCCTACACGGGTCCTTCGGCACCTCTTACTTCGGAGCCTTTCTCGAGGTCCGAGCCGTTATCTCCCACCCCCATGAACACGATTCCTAAAGCCGCTAGTACTCTTGTTTCTCCGTCCAGTTTAGAAGGGTAAGATTACCGTACCGCTTCTGAGCCTTCTAATAGTGGCTCAGACAATGGTGAGCAACTAATTGAGCAGCTTTGTAGTGAGAACCAATCGACCATTTGCAAATCGACTAAGATAGTTTGTGATACCTCCAGCTTGCGCTTTATGTGGAACCCGCTTCCTCGAGAAAAAGTTATGTTGATCAGATGGACATGTGTTCCTCGGATAAGGTCGCTCCTTCGGCGCAACATACTCCAACAGCCTGTCCTACATGTGAAGAAAGCATGATAGTGGACGAGTCGAATATTGGCAGCCAACATCGCACCCCTCTTTTTCGTAAACCTGCCACTGATTGAGATTTAATTGATATTATTAAAAAATTGCAATAAGAGTCTCCTAATCCTTTCATTGTTGATGATACAAAATTCTCTCCTGCCCTTCACCTTATGAATATCGCTTCTAGAAAATCTTTGGAGGATCTTGCTGAAGATGAAGATTCTACTCCTATACAGGGAGCTTCAAAGAGTTCTCTTAAGCGGGGATTTCTTGTGAAGTGCTAGTACCTTTGTTTTCGTATTTTCTTATTCACTATTTTGTTATGTATTCGGACTATTTTCTCCTTTTTTAATTAAATCGCCAAAACTTATTTAAACAAGAAAAACTACGACGCACTAAAATGTTCAAATTCCCCTAAATTAAACTCCCCCTTAACAAATACATATTGTTCAAAAATAACACAAGCCACAATTAAAAATCATTATTTTAAAACAAAAATAATCATAATGAATTAACGGGTACGAGTCCTCTTCGATCAATGAGGAGAAGTCCCGTCATTCCTAGCCTTTTTCTTCTTCAACTTGCTCTTTCTCTTGTCCTTAGCCACATCCTTATCAAAATTGCCTTCCTCATCCACAAACGCATTGTCGTCTTCATCACCATCATCAGCAAATGCATCAACACAAACATTGTCACTCTCTCCACTATCTCCCTCTTTTTGGCCAGAAAGCAAAAGGGCTTCAACAAACGAGTCACGAAGAGCTTGGAGCTTCCTAACTTGAGCTCGAAGCTGATCAATCTGTTGATTAAGCAATGCTACTTGAGCGTGCACCACCGGAGTAGAAAACTGGACGATGTTAGTACTGGTGTTACCAACACTAGAACCAACACCATAAGCACCATCAGTCCTAGCTGGCGCCTGCCACGGAAGATCAACCACCCATGTTCCAGTCGTGTGCTGACCACGCAGAGAAAACCAATCCGGCTCTCTAGTGAACACGTCATCCTCAGTAGGCTTAAAACCTTGATTTTCCAGAAGGCTAAAAATGAGGAATGAGAAACAAAAGGAGGAGGTTGCTCTAGTTGTAGCAAACTGAGTGACTGCATCAAAAACATGTTAGCCAAAATTGAACTTGATACCACATCCCAGCTTGAGCAGAAACAAAGCCTGAGGACGTGTGACAACGGTAGCATTCTTGGTCGGAACCAAGTTGCAGATAGCCACCTTATGCAGAACAGAATATAGAGAAGACAACCATGTGTCGGGCAATTGCTCACGCCATTCTTTAGTCAAACCACCAGACAAAAAATCGACCACCTCATTCATGTCATCAACCGTCGAATCACCATAATAGTCCTCAGTTCTAAACAACTCATTAATTAAACCAGGAGTAAAAGAGTAAACACTTCATTGCACAAACACTTTACCATAGTTTACCAACTTGGGATCGGCGATGGAAGGGAGCATATTAGCATAGAACTCCAGCACAACATTACAGATGAAAGGCATGTCAGTTGAAACTATAGAATACATACCTTTGTGCTCAAAGAAAGCAATCAGGTTATGCCATTTGAAAATATCGACTGGGATTCGGCGCTCATCGATCATTCCTCGGAGATGGTAGCCAGAAAATAGCTCTACAACTTCTTTGGTCAGAAACATGGTTGACACTAAAACCATGTCCTCAATCTTAATAGCCTGAACAACAATGTCATCGGAATCCCCAGAAATATGTTCTGATGCAGTATATGGGGACGAGGCACGTTTAAGAGCAACATTAGCAAACTCGGAGCTGGAAGAGGAGTCTGGAGTAGCGGCAGGGGATGTCAGGTTCGGTGACACATCACCAGAACCATCACCCGTTGTCTGGGCAGCTGCAGGTGATGTTAGGAATGGTGACACATCACCAGAACCAACATCCTCTGTCGGAGTGGCCTTGTCCTATTTCTTCTTGGACTTGAGGGAGTACAAAATTTCAGAAAGCGAAAATACATCGTTAGAATCAGAAAAATAGTCATACTCAGGCTCTCAGGCTGAGTCATGTTGAAGGGAGTTAAAGGGGGATCAACAACCATTGTATGGGAAGAGTTGGAAACTTCACCAGTGAAAAAATCGATCACCTCGTATGGGGGATCAGAATAGCTTGTATCAGTCGAGGCCGACAAGACTAATTGAGGCTGATGGGTTTCTCTTGTCAGCCAAGCATACAGTTTGCTTCCGGTGAGGAGTCACGGAAGTCGAAAGCCGTGGTGTAGAAGTACTTGGCGGCGTGGCAACATCTTCAGGTGGCACATAATCGTCATCGTCTGCGTCCATCATAACCGTGACGTCCTCAGCCAAATTCATTTGTTCAATGGGTACACGCCACCGCTCCCCTGCCTGGCATTTTGGAATAGCCGCCAGAATAGATTTGGATAATGCTTATCAAGTTCGCGGTTAATCCTTCAACAAGTAGTACATTCTCACGTTTTGCAATACCAAGAATATGAAGGGTTCCTTGTCCAGTGATTTGACCATTTTCACCTCCACCATACTTCACCTTTCCTCCATGAAATTTGACAATATTTGAGAGAAGATCTTCTGATCCTGTCATATGTTTAGAGCATCCACTATCGAAGTACCAGGCTCTAGGAATGTGAGATTCCAGAGATGAATAGATCATGTTACATTTGATCTCGTTCTTTTTGACCCAGACCTATTTGATTCTGGTGTCATTTTTGGTGTTAACAACATGGAAATAGTCACGGAATCAGCAGACAACTTTGACCTTTTAAACTGATTTTGTTTTTCAATAATCTTCCAGCAGAATGTCGTATGTGACCTCGCACACCACAGTGATGGCAAACATATTGCCTTCTTCTCCTCTTGTGGCATTTGTTCATCTCCACCTTTTGACTTGATTCTGGCATTTGTTGAACAGGCTTGTATCCAATTCCATATTTTGAAGAATCCGGGATAATTCTAGAATTTCATCAAGCTTAGACTTTCCCTTGTTGAGGTTTGTGAGGGTTTCTTGAACCTTCTTCAAATTAGTCTTCACGCATTCTAGTTCAACATCCTTTTTGGTGAGTGACGACTCCAATCGGACAATTAAATTCTATTGATCATCCTTTTTGTGAGTCAGTTTGTCCACCTTGATCATAAGAGACTTAATTTTAAGCACCTGATTACCCCGGTTGCTAAATAATTTGTCATATTCTATTTTCAGCTTCTCATATTAGTCCAATGTTTCTTCAACTTTTGCATTCAGACACAGGGTGTTAGTTTTGGTGTTACCAACACGAATGTCTTCATCCCACACAACGTTAGAAAACAAAGCTGGAACAGATTTAGATGATTCAGAATCACCATCATCTTCCGTTAACTCTTTTGCGATCAAGTTCTTCTTTCTCAGAGTATTTGCACATTCATTCTTGTAATGTCCCTAACCTTTACACTCATGACATTGAACTTCATTAAGAGGCTTTGGGGGAGTGGGAGTCTTGGATTCCGAAGATGAAGATTGGAATCTGGTAAGCGTACGCCCTGATGATTTTGGTGTTGGTGTCTCTGACTTGAATTTTGAACTAGATCCTCCAATATTGTTTTTCTTCTTTAAGTACTTGTTAAACCTTTGAGACACGAGAGACACTTCTTCTTCTCAAAGTGTGGTAGTATCAACCTTATCTAGTAGCTCTCTCCAATCAATATCTTCATCGTCATCAGAGTTAACATCGCAAGTGAGAGCAACATTTTTCTCTTTCGAGTTGGAACCAAGATTTTCCATCTCAAACGTCTTGAGCGAGCCTACTAAAGCATCGAAGTCTAAATCATTTTTGTCTTTTGGTTTTTCAATGGCTACCAATTTGATGCTGAATTTCTTCGAGATGGATGTTAGCAATTTTCCCACAAGACGTGAGTTAGTCATAACTTCACCAAGTTCTCCGCACTCGTTTGCAATATCAGAGAGTCTCATGGCATAGTCCATGATGGATTCTTTCTCGTCCATCCTCATTGATTCAAAAGTAGCAGTCATCATCCCTAGTCTTGACTTCTTGACACTTTGAGTTCCTTCACACACTCTCTGCAACACATCCCATGCATCTTTTGGCGACTCGCTGTTTTTGATCACCTTATAGTAGCTTGCATCAACATAGCCACAGAGAGTGTTGATGGTCTTTTGAGTTCTAATTTGACAAGGCTAGTTCATTGGCCATCCACTCTACTTCTTTCTTGATGATGGTATCACCATCAACATCAGTAATGCGTGGTTTTTCTCATCCAACAAGTATGGTTATCCACTCTCGTTCATTAATGTTTTTGATGTGCCACCTCATCCTTTATTTCTAGAGAGACTAGTTCTCGCCAGTAAGGATCGGAGGTCGCAGATTGCCTTGAGCATCCATAGCACCCTACAAAATAAGGATCAGTATAGTTAGTAAGTCAATTAACCCGCTCTCTGATACCAATTGTAAATTCGTAGGTCTATGGATGTTGTAAATAAGTATCAGTAAAATGATGATAAGTCTAATGTTAAAACACCAGAACTAACATTAAACAGAAAGGAAATAAAAAGCAGCAGAATAATCAAAATAATTTGAACATAGCAATTTAAATTTCGTTCGTAAGCAAACGTGCTTACGAACTGGGTATACAAACCCGAAAACTATATTACTTTAACTTGTTCAAGATCGATACAAAATTATAAAGTAATATATGAAAAACACTAGTATCAACGCTTGATGCTAAAATACTTGTGGCGACACTTGTGATAATCTTCTCCGTTGGTTATGCAGCTTTGAAGATGTATGTGTTTTGAATCGTTGCCTCAAGTTTTCTACGTGCTCGTATTCTTCTTGCTCTTGCGTCCTTGCTGCGTCTTAGTTCTTGTCCAAGTCGCTCGTGTCGTGTCTTCAAAAGTCGCCATTCTTCTTGTTTTAAGTAGACAAGAATTCTAAACTTGATAAACAATTAACTAGTCCCAAACACAATTTAGGAAACTAAATAAAATTTTAAACATAATCTAGAAAACAAATATATAGTCCTAATTTATTTTGAGACTAAGAAAGGCAAATAACTAAAGAAGAAAAATAAGAAAATATTGCCAAGAATAAAATTTTCAATAGTTAAAAAGTGGAGTTTTGAGATATCATGATTATGAGAAATGAAAATCAAGAAGGTTAAAGTTAAATCGAGAAGAAGCTCAATGTGCACCTATTGTGAGGAATTTGAGTATGCAAACCCTAGACATTATTAGATACAACTGGTTGTACGCTATACCACACACCTAGACACCTAGAGATGAACATCTAATACAATAGATATATACATTTCTCGATTCGGTTTACCTCTTGTTATGTGTTAATCTATATTATAAAAAATATACATTTATCACATTAAAGTTAATATTTATCATATTTGAGATAACTAAAAAATATATACATTTATTAATACAAAAAATTGATATTTATCATAACAAGAATGAACATTTATATGATAGGAACATGAACATTTTTATAAATATTATGTATTTATAAATATAAATTTATTATAGTAAAAGAAACTTATTTTGATGAATATGTAAATTTATCACATTCAACATATATTTTACACTTAATTATATGATAACGTACACTACCATTTTCGTTCAAGTAACTAATTCCAGCCAAAGGTACTACACCAACCTTCCAAGTCATTAATATACAACTCAAATAAACAAAAAGTCCAATAAAACTTGGATTTTGTATATTTTTTGGGAGGCCATTCCAAATTAATCCCTTATACAATCGGATGACATTCTTTGCTCCGAACTCAATTTTCATATCCTATTTCACCCGCTGTTGGGGAACATTGACACAAATGCATATATTTAAAATGATAGGAGTAATTCTTTACACGTATCAATAATTACTGTAAATTGGTACGATACGAAGAAATATGAGATTATTCACCTTACGGGACAATCTAGTCTGAAAAATTTGGTAACGTACGATTTCAAATTGCTACTATTTCCAGCTTCATTATCCACATCTTTATCCCAGTTTTTTATTTTCCTTTTTCAACAAAATTTTCACTCGTCTTATTTTATAAGCTAAACCGCAAAGAAAAATCCAACTAACAGGTCGTTTCATAGCCGACAACACCGGACACGTGTCTCGAACCCATTCATGCTAGAAACACACGTGTCATCTTCCTCTTAAACGTGTCACATTTCAAATGCGCCTCCATAATTTATTTATGCTTGGTCATTCCAAGTTTTGTAAATCATTCACACATCTATCCAAGAAGGTCTGAAAAAATGCAATCGATCAAAGAAACTGCTGCAAATGTTGCCGCCTCGGCCATATCCGGCATGGAAAAAACTAAGGCCACCGTTCAAGAAAAGGTATTTTCTTTTCCCTGTATTTATTTATTATCAATATTACAATTATCATGTAATTTAATCTTATTTATACAGATGGAGAGAATGACAGCCCACGATCCCACGGAAAAACAGATGGCAACTGAGAGAAAGGAGGAGCGTATTCACCACGCGGAGCTCAACAAGCAGGAGGCGCGTGAGCAGAATGCCGCCGCCAAAATGGGGGTGCAGACCGGCGGCACGCACTCCTACACCGCCTCCGGGGTGACCGGGCAGCCCACCGGCGGCCACCAAATGTCAGCGCTGCCGGGACACGGCACCGGACAGCCCACCGGGCAGGTGGTTGAGGGGACAGTCAAGTCTCACCCCATCGGAACCGCCACGGGCACGGGGCGGACCACCGCGCATAATACGCATGTGGGTGGTGGTGCTAATACGGGGTATGGCACCGGTGGTGGTTATAGTGGTTAGGGAATTTTTATTTCTTAATGAAATATTTAGGACTTAATTTGCCGAGTTAATTAAGATCAGTTTTTGTTTGTAATGTGTGTTCTCATTTGGTTTTATTACAATGTGTGCGCGGTATGCATTTGTTGTTTAAGTTGGTAGTTTTATGTAATAAATCCCGGATAATGATTGTGTGATGGGTTAGGGGAGGTAGGTATCTGTTAATTTTTTGCTCAATAAATTTTTACATTTAACCAAAAATCAAAAAAAAAAAAAAGGATTCCCGGATAATGAATAGAATATGTTATTGGTCTTTTCTCTTTCTTTTCTTTTTTAAGAGCACAATAGTTACTTCTTGGTAATATATGTTCTGATTTTTATTTTATTTTTCTTTCAAAAATTGCTTATACGCTCAATTTGCAGAGCTCCACGTTTGTAATTTGTATCATTTTAATTCCGTAACAATATGCCCATCGGAATTGTGAGTTGGGAAATTTTAAGAGAGTCTGTTTAGACCAGGCTTCTTTGGATTTAAGTATGTATTAAATATTCATAATTTTGTCAATAAATGTCAAATCATGTTTAGAAAATGTACGATATGCACTAAAAAAAACAAACTGAAAATACTGACGGTCATATCTATCGGTAAATTACTTACTGACGGATAACGATCGTGACGAATATCTTATTTTTATATTTTATTAGTTATATTCACCAACTGTGTAATCGATTTACTAGCTCTTATAAGAAATATTAAATAATAACTAGTTGGTCAAAAACAACAACATTTTTTTAAATAAATCAGCGCATGTTGATAAATTTTATTTAAATTTAAAAGAGTATTTTTTGTAAATTTAAATATTAAACATTAAGCTAAATTTAAAATTCATTATTCACGTTTAGTATAAAAAGTTGAATAAATATGTAGTATTAATATATTTGATATTTAAGAGTGATAGCTATAGCCCAAAATGGATGTATACTTAAAATGGTTTATTTCAACATTTTAATAGGGTCTAAATTTTATTTTTATCTCACCTTAATGTCACGGACTTAGTCTTGGGCGGGGCGGGGCGGGGCGTGACATTAAGCTTGGAAAGTAACAGGTTGAGGGTGAGGTTGGATTACTTAATTGAGTACAATTTTCAATTTAGTTCAAAAATTGCACACATTTTATTTTGGGTGGGATATTAAAAAGTCTTCATCCGTGCAATCGGTAAATTTGAATGAAAGTACCAATAATGAAATTATGATAAAAGATTATTTTTTTCACTTAGATTTTTTTAAAAGGTTGTGGTGTGTGTCATTTGCTAATTATCCATATTATGTATCTTTTTATGACATCTTATGATTTCATGGAAAAAAAACAAAAAAAAAAAACTTGGCATTGTTTTTCATTAGTCCAGGACCTAATAGCCTTCCAAGAATTCGATAGTTGGTATTCAGTCTTTGAACACATTTGCTCTTTTAATGGAACCTTGTAGGCAAAAAAGAGAGATTAAAAAATAAAATCAGAATAATATAAATTCATAAAAGAGTTTTCAATTGTGGTAGGAATGAAGACATTAATGGATATGGGCCCAACAAACGTCTAAGTTGAAAGCACATTAACTGTGTCATAATTGGGCCAGCCCATACCTCCTCAAGCCGATGATAGGGGCAAGATAGTCATTAAACTGCTTGCATCTGCACAAATTGAAACTCCCATTTTCCACTCCAAACGGCACTTCCAAAGCTTGTGCCAACAGTCTTAAAAACCTGTTAACAACAGCAACATAGTTCTCATCGAAGCCCACAGTTGTCAATACATATTTCGACACCGCACATCCATAATTCACACACATTTTATTTTAATCCCAGAGAAAGTGAAGGAAAAACACACTGTTAAAAGAAAATTGTCTCTTTTTCTCTCAGAAAGCAATTCAAGAACGGTGAGTTTTAATTCACATTTGCAAAATGAGCTCGTTTTTACATTTCATGGGTTTTTAGAATGTGGGTTTGGATGAATAGACTGAACCTTTTTAGCATAGTACCTTTGCATTTCGGATCTTTTATTTTATTTTATTTATTATTAATGTTTATGGAGACGTTTTATGATCAAGATCTTTATGGCAGTAAAAAGCTTTCTCCTGTACTAGATTGAATCATTGAAATGACAGTAATTCTTCGATTTTTATTCTTTTTTTATTAGCTTTCGTTTTTAAAGCTTGCTTTTTTATTTTATTTTATATAAATTATATTTTCTTAGAAATTTGGTGGTGTTATGTGGCTTGAGTTGGAGGTTGATTGAAAAAGACTATGTAAATTGAGGGTATACATGTTGTGAAACTGGTTTAAGGCACTTATTTAACTAAGCTAGGTTGCAGAAATTACTAGGCGCTAATCGGGCAGCCTAGCCCGATTTTTGGCCGCCTATGAGTCTGAGTCCACTAAAATTCAGTCTATGTGATTTGGAGTTCCAATGAGTTATTTTGATCATTTTCTAACATTTGCTTTGTGAATAAGAGTTTTTGCCCGTTTTGTTTGCTGATTGCTTTTTTTTTTCCCTGTCATATTTAAATTTTCGATGATTCAAATTGAAAAATCCGCAGCATTTTCAAACTCAAACGGATATGGCTGCAACTGCAACTCCGGGCCCAGAAATTGTGTTAGCAAAGCCTCGTTTTCCTGCATCTAATAGAATTCTCGGGTCAAGAATCGCTTATTTCGGCCGTGAAACCAAGGGCTCGGATCAGACAAAGCTTAGTAGCTTATCTTTATCAGCTACACATCTATTTTCCAAAAGCTACAACTGCAATCTGTTAAAATCCGAAAGGCATGTTGTCAAAGCAATGTCAGGTTCAAGTGATAAGCAGCCTTTGCCCGGATTGCCGGTCGATCTGAGAGGTTGAACCTTTTGTTTCATGTAAAAAACAGTATTTACAAAACTACCTCTGGGTTTTAGCCTAATTACAAAAAGTATCCATCTTTCATAAATTACAAATACTACCATGTTGACTATTCTTACAATTTGCCACCTCAAGAGGGGGTATTTGTAATTTTGTAACATTTTAAGGGGGCATTTTGTAATTCTGAAAGATGACCGGAGTTTCCTTATAATTAGGCTAAACCTTAGGGTGGTTTTTGTAATCATCCCTTATTTAAATCTTTTTTTTTTTTTCTGTAGCTACTCGCATAGAAATGGGAAGTTTTTTTTTTTTATTTTTATAAAAATATGTTTTTTGGTATGCAGGAAAAAGGGCATTTATTGCTGGTATAGCTGATGATAATGGCTATGGATGGGCAATAGCAAAATCTCTTGCAGCTGCGGGTGCTGAGATTCTCGTCGGCACATGGGTTCCTGTATGTATATGAACTCGATGTTGTTGTTGTGTATCTGTATGAATATTCAATTTAAAAGTCGAAGAATGTGTTTTTTTTCTTCTTATAATAATCATATCTTTCAGGCACTAAATATCTTTGAGACGAGCTTGAGGCGTGGGAAGTTTGACGAATCGCGGGTGTATGTAGAGAGCCTTTTATAAATGCATCGAGTTTACGTAATTTTACTTTGATTTCTTTTTTGATCACTAGCTTGGAAATTTGGGTTTTGTAGGTTGCCGGACGGTTCGTTGATGGAAATTACTAAAGTGTACCCTTTGGATGCCGTTTTTGACTGTCCCGAGGATGTTCCTGATGATGTAAGAAAAATATCGAGTGGTATTTTTTCGGAGCTAATTTTATTTTACTTCGTAGTAAATAATCAATTCTTTGATTGCAGATCAAAGCAAATAAGCGCTACTTGGGATCTTCAAATTGGACTGTGAAGGTCATAGTTTCTGAACTCTGTCCTTCTTTATTTTGTTTAATTCTTTGGATTAATTACAAAAAGTACCCTTGAGGTTTGGCTTAATTAAAGAAAAACCCAGCTATTTTTCAAAATTACAAAAATACCCCTAAAATCTTATTTTGTCTTATTTTTACCCCCACATAAGCAAACAAAATCTCAAAACCCTCATTCACATTTATAAAAACATTACATTTAGACTCTTGATTCTAACACTGAATCAAACCTCAGGGATATTTTTTGTAATTTTGAGGTTTGACCTAATTAAAAAAAAAAAAAAGAAACTAACTTTCAAAATTACAAAAAACACCCCTGAGATTTATTTATTCTATTTACCCCCTTCATAAGCAATAAATGTTTCAACAAAACCCTTCACATCTATAAAAATATTGCAATTAGCCCTTTAAACTGAACATTAAATCAAACCTTAGGGATATTTTAAAAGTTAGTTTTTTTTTTTTGGTAATTAACCCTTTAATTTATTTCAGATTTTATTTGCTCATGCAAATATTTCACTTAACAAGTTGACGTGCTGAAAAAAATCTGCATTTATTGCAGGAAGTTGCTGAAACAGTGAAACAGGATTTTGGCACGATCGATATTCTCGTGCATTCACTTGCCAACGGCCCGGAGGTATATTATTTACTCAGTCTTTCCATCGTAGTTGACTTGACATGATCATGTCTGTTTAAATTGTTTCGTATTACGCGTAGGTTATTAAGCCTCTTCTGGAGACATCAAGAAATGGATATCTTGCAGCCATCTCCGCGTCAAGCTATTCCTTCGTTTCTCTTCTCAAACATTTCATTCCCATCATGAATCCAGGTATTTTCCACTTTTTCCCCCCATCTCGCTTTGATACGTTAAATTAAAAAACTACCCCTATGGTATAGTCTAATTGCAAAGAAACCTAGTTAACTTTGAAATTAGAATTTTTGAGCAAGCTTTTTTTTTTTTTTTTTTTTTGTGTGTGTGTGTAATGATCATTTTTCTCTGGTGACAGGTGGCTCTACAATTTCTCTAACATACATTGCATCGGAGAAGATAATACCAGGGTACAATTGTCTTTAATTTATCGAATAAAATGTGACTCCTCGTGCCTCTTTTGGAATTACAACCTTGTCCCTTGTGTTGCAAGATATGGTGGTGGTATGAGTTCTGCAAAGTCTGCGCTGGAGAGTGATACTAGGGTGAGTTGAATCATATTTATAGGCTTATGTTAATTTCACGTTCTTGTGTGTTAATTACCATGATATCTTATGTAAATGTATATGTATCGACTTGGTTAAGGTGCTAGCTTTGAAGCTGGAAGAAAACACAACATCAGAGTTAACACCATATCTGCAGGTAATTCAATTCTTGCTTTATGTTAAGGTTGTAAGACAAGAATATGATTTGAAAAAGTATTTGGTAGTTAGAACTCCGATGAGCGATAATTAGTTACAAATACTACCTTTGAGGTTTAGCCTAATTACAGAAAAATAAAAACCCAATTATCTTTCAAAGTTAGTTTTATCCCTTCATGTATATGTTTCTATTTTACAAATCCCACCCTATTGTGGTAATAATTGTAACACATGTTCACACCTCAAGGAGATACTTGAAATTTTAAAAGATAACTGTTTTTTTTTTTTTTTTTGCTGTTGTAACAAAGCTAAACCTTAGGGGTAATTTTCTAATTATTCATATAGTGTATAAGAACTCCCATATTCACCATCTACGTGGGATTAATCTTTTGTTGAAGTAAAGTTGTTGATTTATATTCGTTTCGTAATTATTGATTGTTGTACTCCAGGCCCGTTAAGAAGCCGGGCTGCAAAAGCTATTGGTTTCATCGATATGATGATCGACTATTCATTGGAAAATGCACCCTTGCAGAAGGAACTAACTGCTGGTGAGTCATCTTTGTACTAAAAAACATTTTTAATATTTAATAAAAGCTTTATAAACTTCACACCAATTTAATTACCATAGGAAAACAATTTTTCTCATGAAAAAAGGGTAAGAGAGAGGCAATTAATTTTCATTGTAGGTTTAATATTTGAATCTGTGATCATAGTTAGTCCATTTTCCATATCAGCATGAATTATTATTAATTACTATTTAAAAAAAATAAAAAAAATACTAACCCTGAAAATAAACGAAACAGAGGAGGTTGGCAATGCCGCTGCTTTTCTTGCATCTCCGTTGGCTTCAGCCATCACCGGAGCAGTAGTCTATGTCGACAATGGTCTTAACGCAATGGGAGTTGGAGTTGATAGCCCGGTTTTTCGGGACCTTGATATTCCAAAAGCCAACAAAAACTAGATCGAGCTACAATTAGACTGGGTGATGACATCAAGTGACTTCAGTTTTAAATCTTTTAAGATAAAAATAAATGTTGCATTATGTGTTCTTAGAGAGAAAATAAAAATAAAAAGGTCAGTTTCGAGTGGAAAAAATACTTCATTTATAGGAACAGTTTACGACTGCTGGAGTAGTTTTAATTTGTTTGATTCTTATTATCAGTGTTCTAAAGTGCTCTAGCACCTAGGTAGGTGGTGATACACTAAGTCTCGCATCTATGAAGGGTTAAAAGTAGTAGAAATAGGATCAGACGAGATATAACTAAAAGAAGAACGTAAACGCCTAAGAGTCTATCTCGAGCCAATTTTGCTCACCCCACTTTACCATACCCGTGCATTTCATTTCACTACATAAAACCCTATCCATATTAACCCCTACTTAATGTTGATTGTCATTTCATCTTAAGTATAAACTCTTCATTCCAGTTTTTTTTTTTTTTTCTTAAAAAAATGTGTTCTCTGGAAAATTGAAAAGACTAATAAATGAAATAGGACTGAAATCATATGTACCAACATTACAAGCAAAGAAAAAAAAACACAAACTATACCATTACAAACGCTTGTAGAGTTTAGAATTTTGAAATGATATATTTCCTCCTTTTTCTCAAAAAAACAAATAAATAAAAATTATTCTAGATTAAATAGAAATAATATAATTTTTATGTAGGGGTAATTAAAAAAACTAAGCCAAAAGTTAAGGTAAAAGAAAATTCAATATCACAAAAAAGACTTCAAGGTTTGGTTTCTTCTTACGGTTGTATTTTCTTTTTTTAAAAAACAAATCTTCCTTAAGTCTATAGAAATATAATGGTTACAACTTTGAAGTGAAGGAATGTCTACGGTGTGAATACACCATCCTCCTCCCCTACATTTGTTATTTGGGTTTTTAATTATTTTAGAGAACTCATTTAAAAAAATAAAAAATTGGGATGGTGGTTTTTTTCAATTGAGATGAAATGAATTTTTAATTAGTGAAAAATTCAATCAACATATAAAAAGAAAAAAAAAACGTAGTCAAATTGGATGTGGATTAGCTTACGCTAAATGCTGCAGGTGAGGAAATTATTGTTGTCTACATCACAGGCCTAGATTTTTAGAACAAATGCTTAGAACCAATTGCATTTAAAAATCCAAACTAAACACATCAAGAACAACTAGCAAGGCCTTATTTGTCATATGAGATAAAAACAAAGCTCATAAATGAGCTCAACAACTTTTTTCTGATGCAGATTACACAAGAAAAGAACAAACATATTTTCATTGATAATAAAACCATTACAAGACATTCTATAAATAAACATGATGATCTGTTCTTCTATCCTCGGATCACAATATAGATCAATGGTTTTGATTCACACAATACAATAGAACGGTTCTATTCATTTAGGGTTAGGGTTTGTATAATCTCAACTTGCTGACAGCTCACAGTGTGTTATTTTATGATTTATAGCCATCATGTTCTACATGGCTTTTGCTGAGGTGTCATATATCCTTGCTGAGGTGTCACAGATGCTAACATTGTTGTTGACTCTGTTGATATGGCTAACGTCCCTCCTCACTTCGAGCGCGGCACATGGAAAACAGATAGATGATTGCGCAGACGGGTGAAGAAGTGATGTGACAAAGGTTTGGTTAGCACATCAGCAGTTTGATCTGCAGATGGAACAAACTGCACATTAATGACTTTCTTGGCAATAATATCTCTAACAAAATGAATAACAATTTCTACATGTTTGAACATCCCATGCATAAACAGATTGGAGGCAATGACAATTGCACTCTGATTGTCCATCAAAATGATAGGTACACCTGCTGAACTTAGAGCTCTTTTAAGAGAGATTTGAGCCATATGATTTATGCAGTGGCTTGAGCCAGACTACGATATTCAACCTCAATGCTCGATCTTAAAATGGTGGCCTCTTTCTTAGAACACCAAGATACAATGTTGTTCCCTAAGAATATACAATTACCACCGACTGATTTTCTATCATCAAGGTCTGCAGTCCAATCTGAGTCAGAATAACCTATGAGATTTAAGTGTAGGAGATTGGTGAAGTGAATGCCAAACTGCTTAGTTCCAGACATATATATAATGAGAATCCTTTTTACTGCTTCCAATGTGAATCAAGAGGGCAATGCATGAACTGGCAGTCTTCCTCTGTTGGTGTTTTGAGATCCTTGACCTCTACCTCTTCCTGCAGATACTCCTGTCCAGCTTCCTTTCTTCTGATTATTTTCTTGAGAAGCAAAGTTCACCAGAGGGAATAGATCCATAAGTATTCACCATAACCGCCTTTACAACTTCAAGTCTTATTTCTTAGATTTGTAGCATTAGCAGGATATCTCTGAGTGTGAGAGAATCAGTTCTTGTTGGAGCTACTGCAGCCATAGGATCAAATTCACTACCAAAACTAGTAAGTACATGCATCGCTTGATCCTCTTCTGTGATTGGTTGTCCAGCCGAAGCCATCATATCACAACAATTTCTCACCTTGTTGACATATTCTCTTATGGATAAAGACCCCTTTTTAAGAGATGTAAGTAGAAGCTTGTACTGCATCTTTCTTGCAGCATTTCCAGAGTATGCATAATGTCTATTGAGGACTCAAGACCTAACATCATGGTTAATATAGTTTTCTAGAGTGATGACAGAAGCCAAGAGTCTAAGAGCTTATATCTAGTTCCAGAAATCAGGATTGAACCTAGGAGTGTCACTGTTAGACGAATTAACAATTCGTGAAGGTTGCCTCTCCAGTGAGAAATCCATCAAGGCCATAGCCTCTCACAGCTGTAAAGACTTGTTATTTCCAAAGAAGATAATTTGAATCATTTAATTTAATTGAGACAAATTGGTTTTGAAGCTGGATACATGTGTTTGGAGAAGACATGTATAGAGTATGAGGGGCTTGATTTTGAACCTAAATCGTGGCTACCTTTGTGCCACTCATTTTGTGATTTTAAACTTGGATACGGGTAGTAGTAAACTCGAACAGTTTGGGTAGCAAGTACAAACGACTCATAGCGATTGAATCTACACTTATAATTGACATCGACAAGATAATACTGAGGATGAACCTTTGTGCCTGTGGGAGTTGGATCAAACCACTCATAAGTGAACACGAGTGTGCTCTTATAAGGCAAGCTAATATATTCGAGTTTAACTACTTCTACGAGACGACCATAGTAATCATACTCATCATCCTCGTAGTTTGTTCCTTTTATACAGACGCCAGTGCTCGAAGTTGATTTATTTGATTCATATGAAACTGTGTGAAGTTTGTATCCATTAATCTTGAAACCATGATATGTAGTCACATATCATGATGGACCTACTGCTAGACTCTTAATGTACTTGTCGGTGACATTGTTCAAGGGATCTTGTGCCTATAATGACGGAAAGTAATAAACATATTATCTATTAAGATATCTATTTAAATGGTATATATATATATATCACAATTGTATATAATTATTTTAGAACAACTCACATTACTTTCAAACCAATCGTCAAATTCACTTTCCAATTTTTTGTTCAGTCCATCTTCTGTAATGTTTGGTTGAGACTGTTTTACAACCTCCGTGAAGACACTGCATATGAATAAAATTAAAAATTATCTTAATTTATTATATGATTAATATTTTTAAAAAAAATTATAAACGATGACATTTCGAACCTGATAAATTCTTGTACTTCTTTACAGTTCAGTAAGATCTAATTTCTCGCAGCATCGAATTCTTCTTTACTCAAGAATCTTTTCCCTGATGTTGCGAAAGTTTCACCATATTTTTTAAAGCACTAAGGGAACGTCGTCATCATTGTCTTCACCATTTTGTCCATCATCATTATGAGAAAAATTTGTCCTTTTCATTAAGACGTGATATTCAAAATAGTACGAAGTGAAAGTTGATGCCTCTTCGATGAGATATGCATTTACTATCGAGCCCTCAATGTTCGCCTTGTTCTTAACGTTGTCCTTCAGTTTGCGAAAAAATCTCTCAAATGGATACATTAACTTATTGCACTGGACCTGCAATTCTTGCCTCGTATGTTAAGTGAACTGACAAATGCTCCATGGAGTTAAAAAAACTAGGCGGACAAACCTTTTCAAGCTGACAAAAAATTAGAGGAATATCACGCTTTAAAAGACTCATATCATCAGTCCCAACCACTCTGCAGTTGAGCCTCTTGAAAAACAAACTCAACTCTATGAGGGCCTTCAACACGGGATGGGGAAGCAGTTCTCAAAAGGCAATTGGTATCAACCTCCGCATGAACACATGACAGTAGTAACTCTTCATCCCAAAAACTCTCAATCCCTTCATATCAACGCAACACCCAAGATTTGATGCATATCCATTTAGAAATTAAAGAGCTTTCACCCACTCACACAAGGTAACTTTTGATGTCTTATCCAGTGTGTAACAAGTTTTAGGATACTTTCCTGCTGCATCTTGTTGTAAGCCGGGACGAAAAAAATATTCGTTCAGTTCATCCCTGTATTTGGGAGTGTCTTTTTTCATCCCCTTGACATTCATAACCGTGTTGAAAATATTATCAAACACATTCTTCTGGATGTGCATAACGTCTAGATTATGCCGAACTAAATTTGTGCTCCAGTATGGTAAATCCCAAAATATGCTTCTTTTCCTCCAACCACTTGATTTTGCTATGCTACCGTTGACGACTTCTACACCTATATCCATAACTTTCAAAAGTCCCAAACTTTCTATCTCTGCCAAAATCTTCATTACTGACAGCGGTGGAATATCCACCTTTATGTTTTTTTTTTGAAAATTCCTTCAATCTTCTCGAAAAGGATGACCATAATCAAGAAACTTCCGATAATTATCGAACCAAGATTGCTTCCCACTTCACTTGAGAGTAAATACATCTGAATGTACCATGAAATATGGACATGTCGTTCTGCCAGCCGTGCTTCAACCAGACAACATGAAGTAGGCGGAGAAATTGCTAATTGTCCACATGAGGGTTGCCCGCAATTGAAAATTCTATTTTTAGAGATATAATACGAGGGTGCACCGACCACCCACAACTAATTCAACTCAACGATTAGAGGTTTCAGAAACACATCCAACTTATCATTCGAGTGTTTGGGGCCTGGAACAAGAACACTAAAAAACATGTATTGTTCTTTCATACACAACCATGGAGGCAAGTTATATGGTGTGACTATCATCGGCCACAAGGAATATTGTGCCCCAAAACTACCAAATAGTTGAAAACCATCTGTGCAAAGGCCCAGTCTTATATTTTGAATTTCGGTGGCGAACTACGAATGAGTTTGATTGAAATGTTTTCAAGCCTCTGAATCTGATGGGTGACGCATCACACCTTCGTCAACAACGTGTTCAGCATGCCACCTCATGTCCTTTGCAGTTGTTGCAGATGCGTATAGCCATTGCAGACGAGGAGTTAATGGAAAATAATACATCTTCTTATATGCAATGCTGCTTTTCTATCGTTTTGCTTTTCCATACTTTGCGGGTTTCAATCGAGGATGGTTGTAAAATTTGCAACTGGTTAAATCAGAATCATCTCTCCAATAGATCATACAATTGTTGATGCAACAATCGATCTTCTCGACCGGTAGGCCCATGCCCCTCAATAACTTCTTGCTCTTGTAGAAGTCATTTGGTATATGATTATCTTTAGGCACAACTTATTTGATTAAACCCAGTACTTGATCATAACACTTTTGGGACATGCGATTTTTTGCCCTCAGGTTCATGGGACGGACAACTAGAGACAACTGAGAATGTTTCTCACATCCGGGATACAAAGGTTGATTTCAGCACTCAATATATCGTAGAGCTTCTGGGCCTCAGGATTAGGAGGTTCTTCAACATTACGGCTCAATACAAAGTTCGGACTGACTGCATCGTGAACCATATTGATGTAAGCATTTGAGGATTCTTCAGGAGCGGTGTAAAACGATCCTCCAATGTGAACCTAAATGTCGACAAGATGCGTGCAATCAAAATTTGTTTCACCATGAAATATCCAAATGTAGTAATCTAGTACGAATCCATTTATAACGAGATGAAATTTGATCTCGTTTACATCGTGTATCTGCAATTCTTACATTTAGTATGACTACAAGGACACTTCAATTTTTTTCCGTCCTTCATTGCTCCATGGGTGAGTGCAAATTGTATGAAACTCTCAAATCCTTCCACGAACCTGTTCGACAGATAACCATCCACCCTCTGATTGTACATCCAATTACAATCAGAACTCATCCTATAATATTCTAATTGTGATTAATAATATAGATGATTGATTAGTACATATTTGTCCTTATTTTATTAGTATTTTAGTTCGTTTTTCTATTTTTTGGTATAAGTTGGATATTTTGAGCTTAATTCCGTAATTTTATACTTTCAACTTATTTTACCGTATTTTGATCGTAATTGATGAGAATAGGTGATTATTCTTTTTTTTTTTCACCTTACATCTAAGTAACCGAAAGAGTTCATCGCATAAATAGATGAAGTTTGATGTTCGAGAGTCGAGAACGAGCTTTCCGGTGAAAGAGTAGTAGAAAGATCGAGAAAATGAGACGAACAGCGAAGTTGTGTCAGTCGACGTAAGAGTCGATGCGACCCTGCCCACGACGGTCGACACTATGTCGACGCTACGCCGACGTAACTCTCTGTTGCGTCGATCCATGACCGCATCAGTCAACGCCTATACCCAGTCGACGCGAGCGCACCGGCAGCGTCGACGCCGAGCCCCTGTCCGCGTCGGTCGATGCGAAGTTGACGCCCGCTGCTGAAATGCGTTTTTAGGTTTTCTTGTGTTCCAAGACATGCAATAACTATAAATACCCTTAATATTTCGGATTTCCAGAAGACACACGCCATTCTAGGGTATTTAGGCTTAGAATAAATATATTTCCACATCTCATAACAAGATTTCAAGATCTAGATCAAGGATCGAAGAACGACGAGTCTAAGGCTTCGATTTTACGTTCGCGATTCAATCTTCATCCAAGATCAACGTTTTTCTTCGGAGTAGCTGGAGACTTTCATCGCTTTTACTAGTTTCAATAAGTTTTCTAAACACTTTATTGCTTTCTTAGTTAATATCTTAGTTAATTCTAGAATTAGATAAATTGTTCTTGATTTACTTTATACTTGATAGTTGGGATATTTTTGATAATTTAGTCCTCAATCTTTCATATTTTAAATTGTGTTTATTTCATACTTGGATATTGGATAGTTGAATTCAAGTTATTATGCAATTAGGTTCATACTATTTAACTCCATTTTTAAGATTTATAATAGTAATTACTTTAGGTTAATCGATTTTACTTATGCTTTATAGATCCGTTGTTGCTACTTATGCTATTTGATTTAGTTTAATTATTGATTTTAAATTCTAGTTGTTCATTTTAGTTAAGGTTAATTAGTTTAAATTTAATATTGCTTTAATCCTTAGTTTATAATTAAATCAAAACCTCAAAAAAAAAATCCAATTTGTATGAATTGTTTGTTTAATTGTGATTGAGAAAAACATCTAAGAAACTGAATAGTTGTCCTCGAGAGATCGACACGAGTCAACTTCCCACCCTACAAGCGCCCTCGTTCTCTTGCGAGCAAGCTTGCGTGTTTTAAATTAAAATATCTTAAAAAGGGGTGCACAAAAGTTTGAATCAACGATCAAATTATACATAATCGAACGCTACGAGGGTGCCTATAGAAAATGATTGAATTTTTGGTAAGGGACATATCCCATTCAAGAATGTGATGTTCATTAATAAAATTATCTTACTATGCATTTTGAGAACCTGAAAATTTCGGCAGCACCTCCCCTTAGTTCTCTAAGTACACATATATTGCAGTGCACCCGATAACAAAAGAAAGATGGAAACCGAAACTCAAAAGTCCACAAGATACATACGTCGTAAGATAATCACATTACAATCACATTCTCAAACTGTCTAAATCAGTGGACAATTCAGAATTTAATATCAAACTCTTTATTTGATACTAAATCCCAAACAGGTATAAGGTAAGTGTTTCAGTGTATAAAGATTTTATACTTATTGATGCTAAATCATGCTCTTAAAATCCGTGATATTATGTCTCAACACTCGTCAGCTATAAAATCCGTGATGTTTCTCAACACGTATTTTCAAGTATACTCAGTTTTTTGTTATGATTTGGTAGAGTACACTATATAGTATATAACTAGTTTAACACCCGTGTATTACACGGGATTTATAAAAAAATAAATATCATAAATATTTGTAAAAATTATAAAGTTTTAAATTTAAAATAAAACACTGAAATGGTGTGTTCTCAACCCGTGCCCTGTTCAATTTATTAATTATTATAATTATTGATTAATATTATATTTTAATATTTAGATTAAATTTGTTAATAATTATATTTACATACTTATAAAAATTCAAAAGATGTCACATTTTCATCCGTCTCTAATCTATGTTAATTAATTATTACTAAATTCTTTTATATTTTTATGTTAAAATTTATTTTTTTGGTAATTACAGTTACATACTTTGAAAAATTCAAAAGGTGTCATAATCTCAAACCTTCTCACATTGTKCCATTGTCTAGTAAATATTAATTAATTATTATTATTTAATTTTATTTTGTTATATTTAGATTGAGTTCATTACTAATATTTAGTTGCACACTCCAATTATTTAAAATATAATAATTTACCTATACAAAATATTTAAAATTTCAAGAATTTAAATTATTTCAACTTTCTTGTAAATATAACTTATTTAATTATTTTCATAAATAARTTTTTTTATTACCACATAAGCAACCGAAGTACCAAAAACTTTTATTATCCAAGCGAAGCATGCGAAGCTGACACATGGATTAGGAGGATTTTGCATTAATATATACTTGTTTAACACCCGTGTATTGCAAGGGACTTATCAAAAGATATATATAAAAAATATTTGTGATAGTTACTGAATTTGAAATCTAAAATTAAAAATTAAAAGAATGTATTCTTAACCCGTGCCTTGTACATGTCTAACCTGTTTTTTGCACCGCTATATCCGACAACTTCCATTCGAGTTGGTGAAGTGCGGAAACAATTTCAACGTTCCCTTGAGAAAATATTAAATAATTTTGTATTTGATATTTMAATTAAATTTATTAATAATCTTAGCATACTTACAAAAATTCAAAAGACGTCACATTTTAAACCCGTATCTAATATCTGTTTTTATTAGTTATTATAATTAAATTATTTTATATATTAATATTTAGAATAATTTCGTTAATAATTACTAGTTACATACTTTAAGATATTCAAAAGGTGTCACACTCTCAACCCGTGTCGTATTGTACTGGTGTCTAATCAATGTTTATTAATTATTAGTATATAATTTAATATTTTTATGTTTAGATTGAATACATTACTATTATTTAGTTACATACTTAGATTATTGTAAATAACTCATATTTTACCTATATAGAATATTTGATACTCCAAAAATAAAATTATATTAAATTATATTATCAATAAACTTATTTAACTATTTTCATAGTAATGGTTATTTTAATTAAAATTATTTCATATGTAATTTTTTTAATTAAAATAACTAATTTAGATCTTATCTACTAATAATATATGACTTATTTCTATTTTATATTAGGAGAATCAAAGGAAATTATTGAATAAGTAAAATATAATAAAAAAATTAAATTAGGTAAGATACAATAAAAATAAAAGTATTAAATTAGGTAAATATTAGGCTCGAATGACACATAAGCAAACGAAGCACCAGAATCTTTTATTTATCTAACGAAATATACGAACCAGACACATAGGTTAGGAGGATTTTGCATTAATATATAGGGGTGATATATAGGATTAGGTTCAAATGAGAACCACGTCATTATATGTGAACTTAGGGAGTAATTTAAACCGTTGATTAAACGAGATCAATGGCTAATATTAAAAGAGATTCTTGACTCCAATTTAAGTAGGTTAGGGTTAAATTTGTCTTTTGAAATCTAAGCAATCAATATATCCCATAATAACGTATATTATATTCCTTTCTCATAATAGGAATTATTCAATCACAATTAATCTAATCATCATCCTCGTAGATCTTCATTCCCAGCCCTCTCACAGTTCACATTTTACAAGACCATAACCATGTACAATTATGCGTTTGAATTTCATGGTAATTTAAAAATAAATAATCCATCTCAAACAAATGCCAATAAGTGAAAAATGAGTCAAACATTACATGATAAGATTGCAATCATGATCACGAAGTAAAATTCTGCAATGAAAAYTCAAAAACTTTCAAGTCCCAAACAAAACTAGTAAGTGAATGCYGCAAATTACCATATTCGTCAAATACTTACCAAGTTTGTTTATGAAGTCAAAATATTCCTAATGTGATTTGAGACAAATTGAAATTGATAGAATTATTAGCAAAATATCATTGCGTTACAAACAATTTTACAACGCAGATTATTGATACTAATGAGACCAAAAGGCAAACATAATCGATTTATATATCTATAAGAGAATATAGTATATAGAGGGGCACAAAGCTTTTTTGTTTTCTAATTTTTTTTCTTCTTTGTATTAATTATTCAACCATGGCTACACTCTGTTCTTTCCGAATATTCATGTTATAGGTTCTTTATTCTACTGTGGTTCTAATAACCCCAGGTCATAGTTCAGATGAAGAAAGAAAGGCTAGTTGCTTTTATATAATTTCAAACTCATTATTTTATATGTATTTATTTTATTTTTGTTAGTCATCCATGTTTGAAACAATATATTAAATGAAAAAGAAAAATGAGGAACATAATGGTTGTGGTACCAAATATTTTCAATGTGACAAATTCTAATTTTATTCATTTTTCTTCTACTCTACRTATTAGGTATACATATTCTACATGGGGAATGTTGTCCAGAGAGACCAATCACCTCAGTCACACCACATTCAAACGCTTCAAGAAGCTTTTGACACCAGGTAATATATTCAAAGCTTTACAAAAAACATAATTTGGAGAAAATAATTTAGTCCGTTTACCAAATACTACTTTTTTTTTTTGAGAAGTTTTGTGAGGCAGTCCCTAGTGAGAAGTTATACAAGGAGTTTCAACGGATTCGTAGTCAATCTCACAGCTCACGAGCACGAAAAGTTGGCTCGTAAAGTTCAATATCCTCAATTCTCAAAAATTTTCTTCGATTTATACAAAGTCTTTTCATAAATATTGTATTTCTAATCTATAACATGCCATTCAGGTCATGAACAAGTGGTATCAATTTTTCCCAGGACAACATTTCACCCTCAAACGACGAGATCTTGGGATTTCACGGGATTTTCTAAGAAGGTTCACCGAAACCCAACGGTCGAGAGCGACACGATTATCGGTGTCATCGACACAGGAACTTGGCCCGAATCCGACAATTTCAGTGGCAAAGGCTTTGGCCCTCCTCCCAAGAAATGGAAAGGAGTTTGCAATGGCGGGAAAAACTTCACGTGCAACAAGTATGAACAAAATCTCTTTTATAAGTCTTAATAATTCCAAACATGACCCCTGAGGTTCAACATAATTACAAAAAATTAAAATAAAAAGCAGTTATCATTCAAAATTACAGATACCCCTTAAAGTGTTACAAGCATAATTTCGAAAGATAATTGGTGTTTTTTACCCAGTAACTTTTAAGGGATATGGTAACTTTAACAAGTATCTTACAACAACAACAACAAAAAAAACTATTGAACCCCAATTTTCACTGGAAATAAAAAGTTCAACAGAACTATTGTAATTATCTCAAAATTTATGATTATTATGCACATTTAAACAAAAAAAAACAATTGCTCGTTTCTTCAGCAAACTAATAGGGGGTCATTACTATAACTCGAAATCACCGACAGACGATTCGGCCCGAGATAATGAGGGCCACGGATCACACACCGCCTCGACTGCAGTCGGAAATCACGTGCAAGGCGCAAGTTTCTACAAGATCGCGAAAGGGACAGCTAAAGGTGGGGTCCCCTGGGCAAGAATCGCTGCATACAAAGTTTGTCACAAAACAGAATGCGAGACAACCGATGTACTGGCCGTGTTTGATGATGCGAGCGCTGATGGAGTCGATATCATCACGGTCTCCCTCGGAGGAGATCCGCTGCAACCGGAATACGATGCGGTCACCAAATGCGCACATCCACATACACATACTCAAAAGCAACAATTACATACAATCAAAGCATCATATTATACAAGCTCTATACAGTTAGATCCAAAGCATTGCAAAACATATTATCAAAGCACAATAGAAGATAATTCAAAGAATCAAAAAATAATAAAAGCACTTAGAATAGATATCAAAAAGCATCACACATATATTCAAAAGCAACAATTACATACAATCAAAGCACCATATCATACAAGCTCTATACAGTTAGATCCAAAGCACTGCAAAACATATTATCAAAGCACAGTAGAATATAACTCAAGGCATCAAAAAATAATAGAAGCACTTAGAATAGATACCAAAAAGCATCACACACATATTTTCTCCCTTGTTCGAAATAAAAGCACCCCTACAGACATAAACAAAGCGATTCTAGAAACATTTAATATAAACACAACAAAACACGAATCAAAAAGCACCATAAAGAATAAAAGCATTAAAGAAATAGATATTAAAAGCACCACATATACACCATTGATAAATTATGTGATATACAAGCAGTGCGAACACAATACAAAACCCACCAAGGCAACCTTGAAAATTTGTTCGGAAATTATTGCCATTTAAAAACACTAATTTTTACAAAATTAATATTTGCATGTCCAAAGCAACCTCCTGGATCCCACTTTTCAGAAGTTACAGAAAAATCATTGAAAAAAAAAAAAACTCAAAAAACTAAGAGGAGGCCCATAAAAATTGAGTCCAGGAATTCGATTGGAATTGTTTCTGTTAACTAGAAATTCAATTGTTATAATAAAGTGGAGTTTAAATTCAATTACGGTCTACTTTCTAGGGTTTTACAGACAAAAAATATGAAAATCGTACCTGTGACAACCACAGACGCCGTCCGTCGCTGACCTCTGGACCGCCGGCCGTCGCTCACCATCGAAACACCTCGATTGTTTATCAGAAAGCACGGTGCTAATTTTCACAAACCACAAACCCGCGTTCTCAGCTTTGAAGATCAGGGATGGTAAGGAGAGGGTGAGGGAATTGGAGAAGGAGATCGAAGAGGAAGTGAAAACTCAGAGGAGATTAGAGGATGATGAATAGGGATAGTGACAGACGTGATAGGATAAGGGATCGAGATAGAGAGAGGGACAGGGAAGAAAGGGTTAGATATGGAGATAGAGAGGAAAGGGGGAAACATAGCTTTTTTTCATGATTAAATGATACGGGAAGCAAGATATAACATTTGCCTTTTCGTTTTCCAATTATCACGGGACCAAAATAGTGGGCGGGATTTGTACAGTTTTTTTATGCCTAATTTGACCTTATGAACCAGTTGACCAGCGTGTGAATTCAATTATTTCCTTTTTTGAAGCACAAAAATTGAATCAAAAATAATCGTTGGATTGAAAAAATCTACGATGTAGATTGGTCCCTAGGTTCACATATATTGACAGGTTTTCATTTGAACCCAACCCTATATATATATATATATATGTGTGTGGTGTGTGTGTGGTGGTGTGTGTGTGTGTGTGTGTTTATAAGGGTTAAAATAAAAACCACTACCTTATATGAATACATACATACATACATACATAAATATATATATATATATATATATATATATATATATATATATATATATATATTTACTTATTTAAATTTATAAGAATATTATATATGTTAAGTATCTTATATTGGCCAACAATTGACTTGTCGGTTTATATTCTTTTTGAGCCATTATTTTATACTTTGAATCATTGTTAAAATCCTTGTTTAACTTCATTTTCCTACACAGGAAAAAGCCACCAATGTAAAAACCATATTGATTTCTTTTTTTACATTTTTTTTATGATCTTTGTTGATTAATTATATTGATTAAAATAATTGGAATATATTATTTTTAAGTTATGAAATATCATGAATGTTTATGATTTTCAAATATGGCATTTCATGAAAAATAATTATTTTCCCTATTTTTATTTCTCGATGCAAAACAATAATTTATATTTTTATATTTTTATTTTCAAGTTTTTTCTAGCCAAAAACTGGCCAATAGTTGGTCGATTAAACCAAATATTTATCTTGTAAATTTGTCATTTTCAGTACTATTTATTGAGTAATTTTTAAACTTTAAGCACATAGTTTTAAATAATATATGCCTATTTGTGTGTGTGCTCGAGCGTGTGGATAGTTACATAATCGTGAATATATATATGTGTGTGTGTGTGTGTGTGTGTGATGTAAGGGATCTAATGATATTATACATTATTAAAATTTTTACCTAAGATCTAAAAATTACTTAAGTAAATTTAATTTAGTTTTCAATTAATTATTTTAAGATATTTTATATTCAATAGTATCTTTGAATTTTATATTCATTTCTTGTTTATGAAAAATAATGAAGACTTTTGGTATTGTTTATTTGAGATAGGCAAATAAACCTAATTTAGTTTTATATATATATATAATTTATGGATATATGACATATGCGCGTGTCAAATCGAAGATCTTTGACAAAAGACAACTAATATAATATATTATAAATAAATAATGGTTAAAAGGTGTATATATATATATATATATATATATGATCATTAATGTAGTTTACAAAAATATTAGATACCATAACTGTAATTAAAATTCGCAATCTTCTGCAAACATACAATATTAATATTAATTAATGAATTTAAATTACTAATTATAGAATACATTTTTTTGGCGAAAAAATTAGATGTTACAGTTTTTAAATAGTTCTCTCTCTCTCTCTCTCTCTTTATATATATATATATATATATATATATATATATATATATATATATATATATAAAGAGAGAGAGAGATTTGAAATACACTCTTTTTGTGAAAAATAAACACGTATAAGTTAAATACTAACTTGGTTATATTATAATATAAAAAGATAATTCTTTATTTGTTATCGTAAAAAGTGACACTTATCAGCGAACAAGTGACACTTTGTAGTGACAAATTTTCAACATAAAAGAATGAGTCAACTTAGCACTTAAAGTTTTAGAATTTCACCGTACTATACTATTCATTTGATGTTAAAGTCAAAACAAGGTTTTGCAATAACACTAAACACATCTCCAATAATTTCAGCTCACAAGCACTTACATTAACATAAGAAACAAAACATGTTTTTTTTACATAAAAGATAACCTAATCTTACCTTTTGGATTTCTTATTTCTTTTCAGCTCAGCATCACTTTTATCTTTAACAAGCCCCCAAATACATTTCAATCACTACATTGACCAAGCTTTTAGGCCTACCTTTTGATTCGAACTTTCTGCAAAAAAACAAAAAGAAGATTTGTATCGGACAATTGAAATAAACAAGTGAAATTCTGCAAGGAAAAAAAAAAAGACAAATAGAACAATAAATATAAGTGGATTTCTACTAACATCTTTTTAATCAAATTTGTAAGTTGTAACAAGAAAAATAATTGTAATTTGTTTACACCTTTAATGATTGATAGGAACTAAGTTTAGCACAAATTTTAGCAAATCGGTTAAGACTAACGAATTACACCACATGGAGAAAGAATTCAAGTTAGTACATGCCTACGTTCAAGTACTTCACACATTCTTAACATTGTTGCTGCTATACTGAAGTCACTTCATTTAAAATGATATTATAAAATATTCTTTATTCCTAGACATAAATTAAACATGACCAGGCTACTCGATAAGTGACATGAAAAGATAAAATGAGAGGGGAACAAGTACCTTCTCTAGTAAACCCCTATACATCCCATAAATCACCAATGATTGGTCCCCCACCACTTGAAAATTTTAAATGATAACTAAAACCCATGAATCTATATTCAGGTAGACCAACTCAATACACATAGACCGACAATATTTTAGCCCCCTGTAACAATTAAAAAATGTAATTACCTCTACCACCATACACGAGCAACCACTTCTAGATCATTGTAAGAGAATGCACACATCTTGGTGGTGGTATCTCCCAAAAATTGATGACTTTGCCCACTTGAGTTAAATACATATCCACTTCAATGATAAACAGAAAATGCTCAAATAGGATTAAGAAAAACAATTGAGGTAGATTATATTAGTTAAGTAAGTCAAAGAGATGGAATTACAAATCATATGAACTCTTGTTATATTTTTCATATCATCATAATTACATAACTCATGAAAGTATATTTCTAAAGCTCAAGACAACATGTAGCAAATAAGTACTCAACAAATAAACACAAGTAGAGAACTCATAATCAAAACCCCATTATCAAACCCTCTTGCTCCATCTTTTCATGAATTTCAACATTTTATTCGTTAGAGATCAATTACAAGATGACCTTAATAACACTGAAAAATAAATTAGTACATTATGGCGAATCAATTATTCCTATTTTATTGGACATAATTACTAAATGATAAAAAATATAACTGTATCATGTTAATTAAACCAATTCAAATGGCCAAATAATGAATGATAAACATAACCACAACCATCAAAAAGTCTAGATTTTGAATTAGAAACATAAGTCCTAAGAATTAATCAAACACATGAATAAGATTTACAAATGTAGCATGTTAATTAAACCAATTCAAATGGCCAAATAATGAATGATAAATATAACCACAACCATCAAAAAGTCTAGATTTTGAATTAGAAACATAAGTCCTAAGAATTAATCAAACACATGAAAAAGATTTACAAAAGATAGAACAAAACCTAAATCCTTAACTCTAAATAACCCAATCAACACCAGTATGTGTCGCACATACATAATTCATATAAAAGACCTAAAACAAGATTTATATTTACCCTATAATTAGATGGTGAAATATGAGGAGAACAAGATAGAGATTGTGAGAGACTTGTCGGCATCCAGCGGTAGTGGGCGGTGGTCTCGTAAAAATTCTGACAGTTTCAGGAAAATGGAGGAAAGAGTAAAAGAGGATAAAAGTGAATGGGAAAAGAGAGAGAAATGTCAAAGTTTTTTTGTTATTTTATATAGGATCCATTTGCTGGTACGGGTACGGGTGCGGGTTTGGGGCAAGTATGGGTTTCGTCACATGGTAGATGATCCACGTGACTGTCATTCCTAAGTCTTTGCATTAAGTATTTATTTGTTTTTTAAAAAATACCTAATGGAATATCAATGTATATTTACAAAAATGGAAAAAATTTAAATGCGGAGTAAAAACAAAAAAAAAAAAATTATCAGCTTAGTTGAAATGCTTATTATAGAAATATCTGAGATAAACTCTATATTTTATAAAAAAGAAAATCATTCAATCAAAAAAAACCTATTTGAGTATATGAACCTTACAAACTCTCAAAATAAGTTATGAGCTAACTTATTGTGCTTACCAAATATATACTAAGGGTAAGTTTGGGGGAAAAACTGATAAACCAGCTAAAAAGTTGTTGATAGCTTATAAGTTGTCTATTAGGTTCAAATATTATATGTTATGATGATAACTTTAAATGGAGTGCAATAGGACTAGATCTTTCATTCACTTGTTTTTATAGTACTTTTTAGTTGGTAGTGTATAACTGCCAAGAAGAGTAAACGATTCAGTGAAAGAGAAGTCGATATCAAACTTCACAAATCATAGATCAGAAGTCGACACCAAAAATTCGCAACTTAAAGATTCTACAACCAGAATAGTTGACAGTTGAACACTCCACAAAGAAGTCAAAAAAATCGAAACATTCAAATTCGACAGTTAAAGTCTTCAGAGAAAGTGAGATAAAAGATAGGATAATTGATAAGAATTGAATATTGCATAAACTAGTCATTAATTGTCATGTGACTCATCAATGCCGCATTTAATGCACCCCACATGGCCTCAACATAGCTGGTATAGACACAAGAATCTAACGGGAAGACATAGATTACCAGCAACATATAATAAGTTTTGGTTTAAATGGCAAAAACTCACAATGGTCATATCAAATTGGCCCGTCTATAAAAGGCCATTACAAGAATCTCTTGATGACAACCGAATGAAGACCGGTTTTGATATCTTTATAAATTGAAAATCTCAATCAAAGTTGAAAATATTTATCATTCCAATTTGAGACAAAGTTAACACGCGAAATCAAATGTGCGGTTAGCCCTTTAGAGTTAGTTGTTTACCACGTCTATAAGAAACATTTGCTAAGTGCTTCAATGTCAAATCCATCACCAAATAGAGCAATCCAAGGAGGATCAGATCTAATGAGGATCAAATCAGTAACAGAGATTGGTCAGTGAACCAATGAGAAGAGCTCAATCAGCGAATCGAGGGTAAACCATTAGTTGGGCACAAGAAGTGTTAGCAACTAAGTGAGAACGGGCTAACTCTAGGCTTTGAGCATTGGAAGCGATGTCAACAACTATACAAGATAGTCGAATTCATGTAGACAGTTAAGGTACTTGTTAAGAGGGTAACTGTTGTATCAAGTATATATTTAGTGGGTTCCAAGTACGTAGGTAGATTACGCAAACCTATGAATCTTATAAAAATTACCGGTGTTATTTAAATTTTGCTATTTACTTTAGAGAAAGTCCTTTTACCTCTTGAACTATGGCCATTTTGACACTTCACCTCCTAAACTTTTTTTTTCGTGCAAATTACCTCCTAAATGGTACAAATTTTGCACTTAACCTCCTGAACTCCCGTTTTTGGTGGAACTTTTGGTCGGAGCTCACTCGTGTGATGTGCATGCTTACATATAAGGGGTAAACCGACTTTCCATCTCTTACTTATGACTCCTGCTCAAAACAATGACACGTGAGCAATCGTGTGACCTGTTAAAATAATGTTCACATTAATATATGTATACACGTAGGATTTGGAACCTACGTATTGCTCACGTGCCATTATTTTAAGCGGGAGTCATGAGGAGGAGATGGAAAGTCAATTTTACCCCTTATATGTTAGCGTGCATGTCACATGAGTGAGATCCAGCTAGAATTTCCACCAAAAATGGGAGTTCAGGAGTTTAAATGCAAAATTCGTACAGTTCAGGAGGTAGTTTGCACGAAAACAAAGCTTAGGAGGCAAAGTGTCCAAATGACCATATTTCAGAAGGTAAATTGTTTTTTTTCTCTTTACTCACCTTTAGTACTTTACATTATTATTGCTTACTGCATTCATTTCTTTGTCATGCTTTAAATTAATCAACTTTTATAGTTTCAAAGTTTATTTTTGGTGCCTACTCTAAGACATGTTTCCGCTTCCAACACTGTATTAAGGCCTAGTTGATAGCAGAAGTTAACAACTGCCGCCTCAAGTGAGCGAATTTTATGTTTTGAAAAGAATTTTGAAAACCTTTCAGAGGTCCATTCACTCCCCTCTAGACCTTTTCCAAAGCGGGTTGAGACCAACATTAATTGAGAGTAATAAATGATACCTAAAAAGCTAGCCGATGTAAATAAAAATATTTGACAAATATATGTGATAAGCTAGCTAAAAAATATAAAATTATACAAGTGTACATGTTTAAAATAATAATATTTATGTTAACATTATTATTTTTAAACAATGTTTGTATTGTATATGTAATTATTTTTGTTTCTTTTACCAATTTTGTTGAAAAGATTCACACGCTAACTTACAATAATTGCACAATAATTACATGTATAAATATTCAAGTAAAATTTTGGGATAGTAATATCATGATGAAATAAAATTTTATTATAAAATATTTAATGACATAACAATATAATTCAATAAAAATAAACATAAAAAGGTTACGGAGGGCAAAGAAATTTCCATGAGCTTATATGAAACGCTTCTAATATAAACATCTCAGATAAGCTTGAACTTTTCAAAAAAGCACATGCAACCAAATAAGACTTATTTGAGTACATGAAACTTATAAACTCTCTAAATAAGTTATAAGCTAACTTATTGTACTTACCAAACATACGCTATGTCTCCTCTTATTATGCGACCTAATGAGAACATTCCGAATCATACCAAGAAACTCTTCATGTTCTTAAAATGATAATAAATAAGAAACAAACAAACAAGCTATTTGGTAGATATACTTTAGCTAATATCAACAAAATACTACTCAAGCCTAAGGCATTCTGCAATTACGTAGCAGTAAATATACTTCATCTAATTTATATGTCAAACAATATTGTTAAATCATTTCATTCATACTAAACTATGCAATTACCATAAATGACATAGGTCGAATTCATTCAACACGCACGAGTACGATATTCTAAACAAAAATATAGTAATCGATGTGAATAAATAACCGTGACTTGAGAGGTCATATACTGATTTTGGTGTTGTGTCCATGTTTAAGTACTTGTTGATTCATGTTCAAGTTCTTTTATTTTTAGTATTATTTGTAGGAATTTTATTCAGTTAAGGAATTTCATTATTTTTGAATACACTAGGAACTCAAATGTAATACAAGGGTTTTAACTTATATGAAATTATTTTTGATCATTTTTTGTGGATTGCCCAGATTGTATAGTTATTATTAATTATCATCTTACCTTCAATGTAATCTTGTATGTACTATGAAAGAAGAAAATTAGGAAATAGAAGGGAAAAATAGGTAGGGAATATTAATATTTTCCATTAATTATTAAAAAAGAAGAAAAAATAAATAATCTTTTCACAGTAGCAAATATTTTGCATGTTTTTTTATATATTTAATTTAGTGGATGTGGTTTGATGCTGACCAATACCACGCACATTTTTGGATAACAGAGCAAATATAATAACCAAAAAAGATTTTTTCGCCCCAATTTGTTTAAATAAATGAAACTATGTTATGAATAACGAGTAAATTATGTAATAACCATTAATTGAGCAGTTATACGACTATAAAGATGAAATATTATATTTCTTGAATCAAAATGAGAATTGTATTGTCCGTCAACAAAACAATAGCCTATTTATATTCAAATTTACAAGAGCTATTAACTTCTATCATTTTGCTTCTTGTATCAGATGCATTAGTAATCTTTGTTATTTTGTTGTCACATGCATCATCCCCCAAGGAGTTATTGACATTTTGTTATCATATGATGTGCTATGTCCATAAATATATTTATAACACTCACCCTTGAATATAGCACTATAGTAACTTGGATAGCGTGCCTTGTTAAAAACTTTATCAGGAAAATCCTGTGGGAAAAAAACAATGATAAAGGAAAAAGAGTACATCACTTTATTATTAGTTATATGCTTAGGCTGCTTCATTACCTTATTAGAAAAACCATGTGGGTCAAAACCATGATAAGGGGAAAAGAGTACAGCCACTCGAACTCCCCCTTGAGTCGACAAGGGTAATCATCATTGTAAATCCCACAAGTGCCGCATCCCATATTTTGAACATGTTTTCAAAATATTATCATGGGTAGGACCTCTGTAAACAAATCTGCTACATTATCACATGATTGTATATATTGAATTTCGATCTCTTTATTCTTATCAAGTTCTTCAAGTGTATGTGAATACCCTTGGGGGAAGATGTCATGTTCTGTCGCTTTTGATATATCATTCCTTGACTTGATCAATGCATGTAGCATTATCTTCAAATATCAATGTCAGGTCTTTGTTGATTGATAATCAATTTATTTCATGAATGTATTTTGTTAGGGACGTAAGCCATACACATTCGCTGCATGTCTAGTGCAGTGCAATTAGCTTAGCATGATTCAAAGATGTTACACTGTCGTTTGCTTTTGGGAATGCCAGGATATTGAAGTACCACCAATCGTGAAAACATAACCAGTCAATGATCTCGCTTTATGTAGATCTGATAAATAACCTGCATCTTCAAAGTTAATCATCTCGTATTTTTATTTTTTAGAATAAAATAATCTCAAGTATATTGTTCCTTGGAGATAACAATTTTTTTTTTGATTCCATTCCAATGTCTCTGCGTCGGAGATGAACTGTATCTTGCCAACAGATTAGTAGCAAATGTTATATCTAGTCTAATTACACTCAAATATGGTACTTCAGGACCAAGTACTTCTCCGTCATCTTCACAAAGACTAAATGAATCATTTTCAACATCTAGTTTTCTACTAACCATTGAAGTACTAAGAGGATTGTCCTTATCCATGTCAAATCATTTCAAGACCCTTTTTGTGTAATTGGATTGATGTACAAATGCCCCACTTTGCAAGTGTTCTGTTTGCAAACCAAGATAATATTTGGTTTGTCCGAGGTCTGTCATTTCAAATTCTCCTTTAATATATTCAACTGCTTCTCAAATTTCGTTAGGAGTCTCCAATGATGTTTAATCATCGACATAGACGACAATAATTATAAGCCCATCTGTCATTTTCTTGGTAAATACACACAGACACAAATGATCATTCACATACCCACTTTTTTTAACAAAAACTCACTTTGGAAATTATACCACATACGTGAAGTGGTCCATACAATGATCATTGCGGTTTAATTGCATATAATTCTTTGGGTTATAACTATAGTGCTTCAGGAACTTTAAATTTTTCAGGTATTCTCACGTAGATATCAGTATCCAATGATTTGTATAAATAAGTGGTCACAACATCCATGAGATGCATCTCAAGATTTTATTTTTGAAATCATTAATCTTATTATGTATCTTAATGTTATGGCATCCATCATGGGAGAATATGTTTTCTCATAATCAATTCCAGATCTTTGGAAATTTTTTGCAACAAGGCGTGCTTTTGTATCTTACAATCTCATTTTTTCTCATTTATTTTCGAACAAAGACCCATTTGTACCTAATCGGTTTCACAACTTCAAATGTGACAACTATGGGTCCAAATACCTTTTGTTTATTAAGCGAATTCAGTTTAGTCTGTATGGCATCTTCCCATTTTTTCCAATCATGTCTCTTTTGACAATCAAATATAGATTTTGGTTACGGATCTTTCGATTTCTCGTGATACAGAATATCATAATATGTCATTAATATTATTCAGTTTGTTTTGATCCCAAATCTTTCCATTATTAATGTAATAAATGGAGATCTCATAGTTTTCTTTGCCTTCTGGGCTTCCTTCGTTAATATGAGATTTTTGATTTTTTTGCTCTTATGTTTCTTATGCAACACATTCATTTATTTTAAACTCATAATTCTTATAACATCCCTTTTCTTGCAAGGATTTTTATCATTAAAACCGACTAGTCTTCCACGCTTCAGGTGTGTTTAAGACTCATTTTTTTTTCATTTAATTCCCATTTTGGAACTTCATTGCTGGAGCATTTACAATAGGTACATGTGACTTGTTACTCTCTATGTATCTGTAAATGCAAACGATAATTGGTTCGCTATATTTTGCAAGTGCACATTTTTTTGAACTTTCAATTTGTGATGCTTTGTGGGAGGATCAAGGTGTAACGATGATGATGTATACCATTTGATATCACTCCCCATCCATTTCGCCCCTCTTAAAGATGGAAATTCCACTTCATTAAAATGGCAGTTGGCAAAGCGAGGCATAAAACTATCGCTCATTTTTGTTTCAAGATATTTGACTACAGATGGCAACATATCCTGATATAAATTCCCAATCTTCCTTGTGGTCCCATCCTTATGCTTTATGGTGGAGGGAGTGCATATACAATAGAATCAAATATCCTAAGATGGGCAAGATCTGGTTCTCTATCGGATGCCAGTTGAAAGTATTTATGATATGCACTTGGTCTAATGAGAATAAGTGTTTCGCTATGCAAAATGGAATAACCCCATACCGAGATATGAAGATTTGTTCTCATCCTATGACTAAGAGTTCCTCCTACCATGTGACTAAGAGTTCCTAATTCCCAGGCTTATGAGGCCACGTTCCCATGCAAAAAATCATGCCTAGGTAAATTCGATTCAACATCGTATGAAATTAGCTCAACGAATTCTTGATAATAAGGCGTCTCAAATACATGCTACTTGTAATCTTTAAATAGAGGTTAGTGAAGATATTTTGGGCGATGGAAAATCCTTACCAGTGGCCAAAATCGATTGAAATCTTCAACAATCTGATCAATCACAATACAACCCTACTACGATTGTTGATGGTGCAATTGGCTCTTTGCGTTAATTGACGTTCACCTTCAACGATGGGGCCAAGTCGATGAAATCTAGTGAGGAAGAAGATGCCTCAAATGATGATGATGGAGAAATTATGGAAGGCAAAACATCCAGCCCTCCCCTTCGCAGCCCTTTAGCTGTGTTGAATAATTTTGATCCTAATTAGGTAAATGTTGCTTCACTCTGTTAACTTGTTGGGAATGGGAGCGCTTGTATGACTAAAATTCGTGGGAAAATGGAAAACTCTGAGGAATTGGCAAGAACCAACTTTGATTCCTCGAACTCAGGTAGTTCTGACCACGCACATGAGGTGTTCGAGAAAATGCCCAACCAAAATGTGCAAGCTGATTTTGTAAAAAAACACATCCAGTCCGCTTCCAAAATATGATAGATGTTAGGTGTCTCTTGTTTAGAATAGAATGATTTCGAACGGGACAACGCTGCACCACGTTCCTATTGAAGACAATATTATTAAAATAGATGATTCCATGCTAGATAAGGTCGAGGATGCTTGGGGCTATTACTTGGCCGGACATTTTGCTGCACGATTTTCGGGTAAACAAGCAATTGATATAATGGGTGCAGAATGGAAGTTCCCATATAAATTTTTCTCACATGATTTATGATGGCTAGTTTTCAAGTTTGAAAGTGAGGAGCATCGCAAACATGTCTTGAGTGGAGGACCGTACTCAGTTTATGGTGTAACGCTTATGTTAACCATTTTGCCAAAATGCTTCGAATTTGATAAAAATGCTTTTCGATTCATTTCGGTATGGATTAGGCTAAATGGGATGCCACTTTAATTGTGGAACTCAAAGTCCCTTAGTTCAATAGCGTCAGCAGTTGGTAAGCCAATTGTCACCAATATGGTGATTCGACAACGTGAACATGTTTCCTTTACTCGGGTCTTAAAAACTAGTTCACTTTGTTCAGATCCAAATGCCTAATGGAGGCATTAGGGATCAAGAGGTTGTTTATGATCATATGCCAAAATGGTGTGAAACGTGTGAAAACTTGGGGCACCCTACTCAAGATTTTCCAGAAACGAGGGACACAACTCAACGCCGCATTTTCAAATCATGGAATAATACGAATCTGGAAAGGGCCATTTCAAGCCCAAGATACAAGCGGCAGGGCAGTCCAAAGCCATGGAACATGCCATTGGGCCATCTTTGCCGTCCAGACCATAACAAGCAACCGGTATGTTCAGGCCACAACAACAAGCGATCAGGCAAGTTTTTAAGCGCAGTAAACCTGGTACGGGAGGTAAGAATGCTCATATTTCTACCGAACAATCTAGGCCCACGACCGTTTTAGAGCATTCCACTGAAAATAGGCCAACACATAGCGTTGAACAACGATCTCTATATAGGGGCAAGGGTTAGGCCGATCCGACACCATCGAGTAACGAGCAGCTTTGGGACATGGTGGTCTCGACTAGCAAAAATCAAGTGCACAACTAAAGAGTACCAACGCAATGGGGAAAGATGGACAGAAAAAGAATAACCCGTTTGAGTATTTGCCAGAGGATTTCGAAGACACGCCGACTGATTCGATTGCTAAAAAGGCAACGGGATGTAAAATGGACTTGAAGCCGACGTAGTCTTCTAGAGTTATTTATGTTTGCGCACTAGGTTTTATTGTGAGCGTAGTTAGATAATGCTTGTTTTGTAGTTTTTGCGGGACATGGGTTAGGTCGGGAAGTGTTTTCCGTTTGGGGGAGCTTCGACTCCCCCGAATTGCCTCAACCCATTTCTTTACGCATTGCGTTTTTATTTCCGTATTTTTTATTGCTCGCATACTTTGTATGTTCCCTTTATGATCAATGGAATTTATTTACCGATAAAAAAAAGACTTGATCTCATCATCAATGGTTTAACGATAAGCTGTAGTCGCTTAATTAATGATTCAGCCAAACCATTATGTGTATGAACATGAGCTACTAGGTGCTCAACGTCAATACCAACTACCATGCAATAATCATTAAATGCCTGAGATATAAATTCACGAACACTATCAAGTCTAACTTTCTTGATCGTATAATCTGGGAATTATGGTTTCATTTCGATTAATTGGGTAATAAACTTGGCAAATTCCATATTGAGAGTTCATAATAGACATACATGTGACCATCTGCTCGAAGCATCAATTAACAACATAAAATATCTAAATGGTCCACTCAGTGGGTGAATAGAACCACATATATCACCATGAATTCTTCTAGAAACGTTGGTGATTCATTTTCAACCTTAGTTAGTGATGGTCTTATTATCAACTTACCTTGAGAGTAAGCAACACAAGATAATTCTTGAGATTGAAAGATCCTCTGATTTTTTAATGGATGACCATTTGAATTTTCAATAATCTTCATCATCATTTTTGAGACAGGATGTCCTAATCGTCCATGCTAAATTTTAAACGATATAATAAGCTTCAGGTTTATTGTTGCGTATGACTTAGACATCCATACTGATATAATACAACCCGGATGATAAGGCTGGTAGATTTTCCAGTACAAATTTATTTCTTGGAGTGTTTGAGGTAATACAAAGATATTCATTATTTCTCTCATTTATTGTTTCAACATGATAACCATTCATACAAATATCTTTGAAACTTAATAGGCTTCTTTTGGACTTTGGAGAAAACAATGCATCACTTATCGTGAGTTTTGTGTCTCCGAATATTACAATATTTGTCTTTTCATATCTCTCGATTATCTTTGCACTCAAATGAACAAAATAATTTTTCTTTTTAAGTATGATATGCGTTGTAGTACTGTCCGCAGGACAAAAATCATCATCTTGAGTTTTGGATTGAAAAATATTTGTGATCGTTAGGAGTGCTTAGGAAAACTTAGAGCGTTCCGTACTAATAACGTATTATGAATAACGAGTAAATTATGCAATAGCTGATAATTGAGCAGATATAAGAGTATAAAGATGAAATATAAGATTGCTTAAATCAAACCGTCCACAAAACATGAGCCTATTTATTGGTAAATTTACAAGAGTTTGTGACTTCTATCATTTGGCTTCTTGTATCACATGCATTAGTAATTTTGTCATCTTGTTATCAAATCCATCATCATTCTCAAGGAGTTACTGACATTTTATTATTATATGACGTGTTATGTTCATAAATATATTTATAAAAAATTATTGTTTGTTGTAAAATAAGTAAATAAAAAATCAAACCTCATTCTCCAAAATAATAATAATACTAATAAACAAAACCGAAAACTCAAGACTATGGTCCAAATAGCAGGAAATCTTGTAATCTTATCCTTTGTATTTGTAGTGCCAAGAGCCACATCGCCCCATTCCTTGCCACCAAAACACATCCAAACAAAGGGGTACAAAAATCACATGAAAAATATAGACCAGGATAAACAATAAAAAAATTAAGGAATAAAAAATGGCGTCTACATGTTGTTCATCAGCAGCGACAGCATATCTAAGAACAGTGAAGATTGTATGCAAAACAGGAAAAAATGAGGGCTCATCCTCCAGTAATATTGTTATCAGTAGCAGGAGAAGCATTTGTATTAAGCTAATAACAGCTGTCACCACTACATTTGCTTTGAATAGTTTAGCTGATAAGGCGAATGCCGCGATTCTAGAGGCCGAGGACGATGAAGAGCTACTGGAGAAGGTGAAGAATGACAGGAAAAAGAGGCTTGAGAAACAAGGTGTTATCAGCTCATCGGCTAAAGAAACAGGTCCAATTCTTGATTTATTTCCCCTCTCTCTCTCTGTGTAATGCTTGTTTGTTGTAATTGATTCATTTTTTTAAGATCCTCTATTTCAAGATTTATGATTTCTCCATCATTAGTTGATGGGATTTTAGATTTCTCTCTCAGTTATGGGGTTTGTAGTTTTCTCTCTGTTTGGTATCATGTGATTCATGGGGTCTTCAAGGTATATCGACTGTATATAGGGATTAATGGCTGGTTAATTTTCTGAAGAAGATGAAGACGTGGCATGGGTTATAAGAGAGAAAATTAATAGCGGAGAACCTAAACTGTTTCAATTGCCCCTATATGGGGAGTAGTGGGAGAAATGAGTGTTTGGAATGAAAATGGTAAGAGTTGAAATCTCTCATGTTGAAGGATTATAGAAATGTAGATATAACTATTACAAGGTCATATATTTGGTGAGAATCACTTTTCTTTTTTACTTTTTGGGCATGGGTTTTGCCTATATTTTGATGGATTTAACTAAACTTGGTATTACAACATTACAGCATACCTGCAAGATCTTGTTTATAAACTCAGCGAAATTGGCAAAGCAATAGAAAAGAACGATCTTTCGGCAGCAAGTTCAGTTCTTGGTTCGGGCAAGGATACCGAATGGGTCCAGAAAGTGAATTCTGCCTTCACCAAGGTGTTTAATGACTTTCAATTACGCACTTATCACATTGAACGACGACCGTTGGATATTCAAATGCTGACAGACTTTTACCCATGTCATCATTCTCCCATCCAATGGTTCACATTGTATCCAAAATTCTTATGTTAATTTGCACAAGAACTCTCTAAAACTTTCTAGTGTACCTTTCCTTTTTTGGCAGTTGAGCTCCAGTGAAGAAGAGAAGACAGAAGTTGACGCCTTCAATTCTGCATTCTCCTCTTTAATCTCAACAGGTGAGGTTTCATCATCAACAACATAAGGGTTACATATATATAATCAAGACTTTCCTAAGCTTGATAATGTATATCCAAAAAACATAACTTTATAATCAGCTTCTCAAAGGACTGAAAGATCAATCGACAATGGTATATTTGCAGTGTCTAAAAAAGATATTGAAGGCTCTAAGGTAGCTTTTGTGGAATGTGCAAGTGCATTTGAGAAGTGGACCGTCCTATCAGATTTGGTGGAACAACTGAAGGGACTTTGAAGAACTCTTTCTGAACATCTCAAGACACCAGATCGACGATGTTATATCATTCTTTTTTCCTCTTGACATTTTTAAGATTTGGATTAGCTTCATCTCTTGGTTCTTAGTTGTAATTAGATCTCCTACGTAACTGATCATCAATTTGTTGTTCCGACTCATTAGTTGGAGCAGCTTGAAAAAGATGACCACTTGTTCGGCAAATTATTAGGTACACCTGGTGTACGTTGTATCATACATCTGAGCGAAAAAAATATCCTTAATGTGATAAATGTTCAGCTCCGTCAGAATAATTTTTTTATATGTGTTGTGATAAATTTTAATTTTTTTCCGCGATAAATGTACATTTATGTACATGTAATATGCATATTAATATTCATATTCGTTGTGACAAAAATTATCATATCTATTTGATAAATGTTGATCTTTATTGTGATAAAATTCATCTCTATTATAGATAAATATCAATTTTATTCTCAAAATTTTGTACACACACATACACATTGTTGAGTCACGTATTTTCCAAATGCGTGATTTAATATTACATGATTTATTTATTTATTTATTTATTTATTATTTTTTGTCAAAATTAATTGTTTAGAAAAAATTTGAATTTATCATGTATATTATTTAGTCTTAGATTAGATTTTAATTCACTTTCTCTTATTTAGTTTTCGTATATTGTTATATATATTATTTAGAAATCTAAGATTATATCTTGTTTCATTAATATATATATATATATATATATTAGTATATTTCTTTTCTTAGAGTAGATTTTGTTTTTAAATGTAGTAAATATTATTAGAATTCTAGAGATTGATCTTATTTCATAACTAATGATATTTACTTGCTTTATTTTGTATATATATATTTTTTTTTCTTTTTTTTTAGGTCTCATATACAAGCAAAGCGTGCCAATTTACGATCCCAACACTGCGTCCGAGTCACTCTTGAAGAGTGCAAAGGACAAGATCCTTGCAAGTAACCCCCTTCACGAGCTCTCTCTTGACGAGCCGAGATCCTCTTTGCCGCTTCAACTTTTGTCCAAGGCTGCCGGGTTACGGTGGTCTGATTTTGATGACTCTGAAGCTTTTTTAGCTTCTTTCAAAGATGAGCTCTCTCACCTTGATCAAACGGATAGGAGGAATCCCCCCCCCCCCCCCCCCACATCTGTTTAATGCGTTGCCTCTTTTGGAACATTCGAGTGATCGGTAATTCGACCTCTCGCTTAGTCCTGAAAGAACTCTATCGGGTTCACCGTCCCGATTTCCTTACTATTGCAGAACCCATGGTTTCCTTCAATAGCATTCGTGCTTCTTTCTGGCAGTCCCTTAATCTCACCCTTGTTGCCGAGAACTTTCGCAGCAATGGTATCCCTGATATCTGGATCCTCACGAGATCTACTGTTACCTCCACTTTTGTCCTCTTTTCCTCGTACCAGGTCATCCTCATTCGGGCCACCTTCGGGGACCTCGATTTCCACCTTGGCTTCGTTCATGCTCACAATACGACTCTGGAGAGACGTTCCCTTTGAAGGGACATCTTGAGCTATTCGCTTCCCTGTCTGCTGATCATTGGGGACTTTAATGCTGTTTTGGGTGCCCACGAGCGCCGTGGGGGCAATTCCCCTGACGCCGCTTCCTGCTCGGACTTTCGGAGATTCTTGGATGCTGGTGGGTTTTTGCAGGTCTCCACTACCGGTGGCTTCTTCACTAGGGTTAGTCATTGCCACTCTGAGTTTCACTTTGCTCATTTGGATCGCGCGATTCACTCTGCTGACTTGTCCCTCGCATGTGGGCGGATCTCTGGCCTTCTTCTCCCCCGTAATTGTTCGGACCACCACCCCATTCTCATCGAGTGCTCTAGAGACTCGCTTACCGCCTCAGGACCTCGGATTTTTCGCTTCCAAAATTTTTGGACTTCGCAGCCTACCTTCCGCTCCCTCGTCAACACTGCTGGACCCTCCCCTATCAGATTACTAACCCTATTCTCTCCCTTATGGCTAAATTGCGTTACCTTCGCGGAGCTCTCCGGGAATGGAATGCTCAGACGGTTGGTAATGTTCTTCATTAGGTGGAGTCGTCGCTTGCCGAGCTCATGAATTTACAGTCTCGTTGACTGGACACGGGGTACTCTGAAGCTGACCTCGAGGCTGAGATTGCCCTGCAGATCCATACCTCTTCCCTCCTCGACACTCAGGCTAGTATTCTCCGTCAGAAGAGCTAGGCTGAGTGTCTCACGGATGGGGATCGTAACTCGGCCTTTTTCCATCGGAGTATCAAGACTCGGGTCACTAAGTCCACCTTCGGTTCTCTCTTGATTGATGGGGTGGTCAGCCATTCCCCTATTGCGACTCAGGGAAAGATCATCTCCTTCTTCTCTGATCTCTTTTCTGCTAGCCACTCTCTCCCAGACCCTACATGGATTAATGAGTTTTTGCACCCTGATGTTGATACCCACTCACAAGCCTTCCTCTCTACTACTCCGAGTGATGCTGAGATTCGTGAGGCGATTTTCTCGCTCTCCCCTGGCCCGGATGGTTTTAATGGCCATTTATTTCAGGAGTACTGGGACATTGTCGGACATAACACTTGTTCGGCAGTCCGACACTTCTTTGTTTCCTCTTCCCTTCCCACTGGCTTCAACTCCAGTTTCATGATTCTTATTCCGAAAGTTAAGGGGGCGATGCGTGTGGAAGATTTCCTCCCGATCGCCCTTAGAAACTTTTCTTTCAAGATCATTACTAAAATCATGGCTACCCATCTTGGTTTAGTCATTGGTAAGATGATCTCGGACTCTCAGCTTGGTTTTATCCCTGGCAAGCAGATCCATGACTGCATCGCTGTTGCCTCTGAGGCTTTTAATTGCCTCTCCTCCCGCACTTTCGGTAAGAACATGATCATGAAGATAGATATCCATAAAGCCTTTGATACCTTATATTGGGGCTTTCTGATTGCGGTCTTACGCCGCTTTGGTTTCCCTTCTATTTTCATTGGGTGGGTGGAGACCATCCTTCACTCCGCTCGCATCTCGGTGCTCCTAAATGGTAGCCCCGCAGGGTATTTTAGTTGCTCCAGGGGTGTCCGCCAAGGGGATCCCCTCTCTCCTCTCCTGTTCTGCATCACGGAGGACGTTCTTGCGCGTGCCCTCTGTGTCGCTGTGGACCGCGGTACGATTTCCTTGTTCCAGGCCGGTTGCTCTCTTTATTTTCCTGCCTGCCTTCTCTATGCCGATGATATCCTCGTCATGAGCCATGCCTCGTAATGCTAGAGCCATCCTGGACATCTTCCGTCGCTATGGGGATCATTCCGGACAGATTCTCAGCTCGGGGAAATCCAAGATTTACTTTGGCTCTTCTGTGACTCCTGCCATTGCCCGTCGGATCTGTCAGGTCTCTAATTTCTCCGTGGGATCCCTTCCTACCTCTTACCTCGGTGTCCCGATGTTCCGTGGTACTCATCTCCGTCCGATCTTGGATAAGACCCTGGCTAAGTTTAGAATTTGAAGGGTTCCTCTCTCTCTCTCGCTGGTCGCATCTACCTCATTAACTCGGTCATTACAAGCACCACGGTGCACTCCATTCTCATCCTCAAATGGCCGACCTTGCTTACACGCACACTGAAGACTGCTATTAGGAATTTTGTTTGGTCGGGTGACATCTCCAAGCGTAAGCGTTGTACCGTTAACTGGGCCCGCTGCTGTGCCCCTCGTGAGGAGGGTGGCCTCGGCATCCGTTCCATCACCACTGTCAATTCCTCGTTCCTCTTCAAGTTTGCTAATAACTTGCTTAATAAGGATTCTATGGCCTTTCGTCTTCTCCGCGAGCGCTTTCTCAAGACAAATGGTTCCCCCCGTGCTCATGTCCCCTCGTCCATTTGGGGTGGCATCAGGGGTCATGTTATTAGCATTCTGGAGCACTCTCGTTGGATCCCGGGCAGCGACTCCAGGGTTAGTTTTTGGTGGGATAATTAGCTCGGTTACTCCATCGCTTCTCGCATCGGCATTCCTCAGACTTTTAAGCCTCTTTTTTCTCAGACTATCGCCGATTACTTATTCTCTAGGGCCTCGCACCTCACGGAGAGCTTCCTCGTCGCCTTCACTGACATCATTATTGACATCCTCCGGTTTCCCATTGTCCCGCATACCGAGGATAAGCGTGTCTGGTCTACATCCCCTTCTGGGAACGTCTCGGCCAAGATTGCTTACGACCATTTCCGTCTGAAGTTTCTCAAGGTTCATTGGGGAAGTTGGATTTGGTCTGCTCATATTCCGACTCGGAGATCTATCACCGTTTGGAAGGCGATATTTAATCGGCTCGGTGTCTTCGACGTAATTCGCAGGCGGGGGTTCATTGGTCCTTCCTTCTGTTGCTTTTGCTTCGCGAATTTTGAGACGGTTGATCATATTCTCACAGACTACCAGTTTGTGCGCCACATTTGGAGCTGGATCGAGGATTCTTTCGACATCTAGCTCCCACTCTCAGGTGGTTTTGCTCATCTTTGTGTTTTTGCTATTAACTGTTGTTTTAGTGCGCAAGTACCCTTCCTTTGGAAAGCATCTTTCATCTCGACGATCTGGCACCTCCGGTGCAATTTCATCCATAATGGAGTTCGGCCATCCACCACGGAGGCTCTTATTCTCATCCGATCGCTCATTTTGGAGTCTTCTGCCCTTGATCACGGCACGATGGCAAACACTGTTACTGACCTGATTTGTCTGCACAAATTGGGTGTGCGTGGTAGGCCCGCGCCTCCGCCCACCCTTACCCCTGTGTCTTGGTTGCCCCCCTCACCTGGCTGGATTAAGGTGAATACGGATGGCAATGCTTTGGGCTGTCCTGGAGATTGTGCCACGGCGGGCATCTTCCGCACGTGTCGGGGCTTTGTAAAAGGCGGATTTTCGAGATCGCTTGACCAGGGTTTCGCCTTTGAGGCTGAATTAGAGGCCGCGATCATTGCGGTCGAGGAGGCTGATAAGAGAGGGTGGAGACGAATTTGGCTTGAATCCGACTCGACTTATGTGGTGGAGCTATTTGTGAAGCTTAGCCTGGATGTCCCTTGGCGCTTCCTCGCTCGCTGGCGTCGGATTCCTTTTATCACTACCTCGATCGAGTTCATGGTTTCGCATGTTTATCGAGAAGGCAACCGCGCTGCTGATGCGCTTTCCAAGTTCGATTCTGCCCGTTACGACTGGTTCACATCACCTCCGGCGTTCCTCTTAGATCTGGTGAACGATGATATTTTGGGGAAAACGGTGTACCGTTCATCACGATCTTGACATCAGCCCCTCGAATAGCAGTTCAATCTCGGTTCGGCAGAGGACCTTGGTATTGCTGCTTTTTAGATCACGACACGCTTGTTGTAGCTTATTTTTACTTTTGGCCAGCTTGTGGCTTTTAGCGTTTTATATCGCTGTGTTCTGTTCCTTACTCTACTGGTGTGGGGAGGGTACTCTTTCCTCTACGAGGGTTTCTCCCACAAGGGTGGGTTTACCTCGAGAGGTTTTAATGAGGCCCGAATAGATGCCTTTAGTCAAGGGATAGACGTCGTGATCTGCGTTTGTATGAACGGTTTTTCTTCTTCTTAATAATATTTTCTCACTTTAATAAAAAAAAATTGAGGGATTACTCACAAACGATTCACTCATTAAGAGAGAAATATCTGAGCTAAAATGAATGTGAGCAAATTTTATTCTTACTGCAGTTTTTGCCTGATAATAGATGCCACTGCGAATGCCCAGCATCCGACATAATATCCTACAGCCAAAATTATTTCCTTCCATAGTTTTTACTGTTTTCTTTAAGACCCAATCTTGTGATTTTGAGTCTTATTTTTTGGAAGAGTTATACTGATTTAGATCATTCCTACTCTTAAGGAGTTTTGAGTTTATCTTTACTTAATAGATTACGACTTTTGTAATCATTGAAACGCAAGTTTTAATTGTAAAAATATTTTCCCAGTTAACTCAACTAGAATAAGTTTCTTATAGTAAAAAGTTTTATACATGTCATTTATTTTCACTGATATTCTCTTATACTATTTGCATCATACGTTTCATTTTAATTAAAATTGTGGATCGAGGTTTGCAATTCTTTTAAGTGGCATCAGGGCAGGCACTTGACTTCACTAAGTGTCGATCCTCCTTTGCAAACTTATGGATTCACAGTCGAGTGGGTGAATACTCGTCCCCTGATTCTTGATGGATCTAACTACTATACTTAAAAAGTCAAGATGCGTGTCTACATCAAATCAATTGATGAACGACATGGTCTGTGGTACTTCACAAGTGGACACCTCCGCAATTTGTTGATCTTAGGCCTGAAGATGTGATTCCGTGGACAAATGATCGCCTTGACAATAGTATGAATTCTAAAACTCCTTGTGCAATCTCTTGTGCAATGGATTCGAACATGTTTCGCAGTGTCTCAAGTTTTGCCACTGCCAAAGAAGCATTTGTTACTCTAAAACTCCACTGTAAGGGGTCCGTATGATCACAACTATATTTGAGAATTTACGTATGGAAGAGGATATAAATATCTCTTCATATAGTACATGAGATGGATAATCATTCACAATTCCTAGGAGAACCTGCTCCATTATTGGCCCAATGTACTCTTTTCTTTTTGTGATACTTCAGGATTCCTAGGGTAGATACTGCATTTTTGGGCTTGGTTGACTATTTGACTTCGTGGACCTGCTCCATTATTGGCCCAATGTACTCTTTTCTT
>BMAC01000235.1:77074-139835 GCA_014905375.1 Phtheirospermum japonicum
ACAAAAATTCACAAATCCCTTGTAAAAACTCCAAAACACTAATAACCAATAAAAATTACCGACTCCTACCTCACGCTTTTAATGGGTTGTAGGGGTCGACTCAAAAACACTCATGGCTATAGGCATGGATTATTTGGCTATGATTGGCTCATTCGGAATTTATAGTGGCTAAAAATTTATGGATATGGCCGGAATAGGGTTTTATATGTGCCTTAACATCATATTCAAAGTCAACTACACACAGCGGTTTCAAAGAGATCTCAAATCAAAACTCATTCAAGCACATGAAATGATGATAATCACTCAGGCTACTTACAGGCTTTTTGCATGAAATTTTTTTGAATTGACGCTGCTTTTAAGGTTTCGCGAAATCAATTGCGTTCAAGTACCATTTTACAAATATATAATAATAATTTTGAAAATTTTTATGCACTTATGCACGCTCAAAAGACAAAAACCTCAAATCATACTTAGCTAACTTTGACAGGCAAGCCATACAAACACAATACAGCGCAGAAATAGTGATCAATCACGTAAAATTTAGCACTACAAACCCACGAAAAATTTTAAATTTGCACAAATTTCAACTATAACTTACACTCAACCATCCCCCCCTTTAAAAATGTGGCAAACTCCTGATTGCCATAAATATAAAGAAAATCAAACGAGGAAAGGAGTAAGGGAACGTCCCTGAGAAATAGTCGAGCGCTCCAAAAAGCGATTGTGCAATCATCTTTCGTCTTGAATCCCGTGATCGAAAATGTCTTGAAGAAAAACCTAAAAAGACAAAACAACCGAACAAAAATAAACTAACTAGAAAAAACTACAAGGAAAAGGAAAACAAATACTTGGGTTGCCTCCCAAGAAGCGCTTGTTTAACGTCGAAAGCTCGACGCCTTATACGAACGTTGCTATCCTGGATCTAAGAAAAGGTGACGATMGTRCCACGCCTTAGTGTTCTCTAACAGTAAGCATAGGCAATGTATTCCTCCAAGGCACGCATGGTAAGCAATTCGTAGAAAAAAAATATTAACTCGCTTCAGGAGTCAAAAAAATGAATAATCTATCACCATAAACACATCAACAATCGATTCGGGCACATGGTGATCCGCAACCTTTGGATAAACGAGGAAATCCGTTGAACACAAGAGTCTATCATCCTCCACTCCAAGTCCCTTTACTTTATCATCCACCATCTCCATCTCTAAATTGTTGAAAGCTTTGGGTGGCTCCAAAATAGACTTGGCCTTCGCATCTTCCTTGATTAATTCGTCCACCACGTCAAAATCAAAATTCATTAACGGTTCATGTGGCATAACATCCTCATCTAAAAATTCATCAAAATTTATATCGTCCACAGCAACGTTGTTTGCATTTATCCCCAAAATTGCTGCCTCCCGGTTGAAAAACTCGGCGTTGTCGTCTAAACCATCCAGTTCAAGAGGAGTAAATCCATTTTCTAAAATTTGCTCATCCCCTCCAACTCCTTCAATTAAGCTTGAATTCGCAGCATCCACCGGAATCTCTATTGGCATAACGTGAGGCTCAACAATCACATTCTCCAAAATCGGCACCACGTCGTATTCTTCCATGCAAGACTCAAACAAACTCATCACTACATCAACCTCCGGATTCCCCAAGGGCAAAGTCTTCACATCATCATCCAACACGACATCATCAAGCACAAGAGGGACAAATTCATCCAAATCTTCCAGAACTTCATCGTTACATTCCTCCTCTAAACAAGTAGTTGGGCTCGGAATCTCTACCTCGACGATGGGCTCCACAACATCAATAATTGGTTCCTCATCCCCCGCGCTCGACGATTCTCTCAACGAAGCTATTATTCGAGCATTCGAACTCTCTAAATGCTCCGCAATCTTAGATAAGTCATCATCCGTTAATTGCTCAATGTCGTCTGCATGAAAAATGGTCTCAGCTTCTTGAACCTCTTGCCGCGCTAAAAATTGATCATCAAGCTCGTGTTCGTCACAGCTAGGATAATAGGAAAAGTGGTCTTAAGAAGCATTAGACTCTGTGGAAATATCATCCTCCAGTGTCTCCTCGGTAAACATAACTTGGCATTCAGCCACCCAATGCCCAAGTGCCCCGCAGCGGCTACATTTATGGCTCGAAAAGTAAGAATTGTAAGACTCGTCAATAAAAATATGTGGGTTGTATGGAGCATCATCTCGTCTTGAGTAGTATTGTTGCCATCTAGGAGTGTAAAATTTCAACGTGAATTCTTCGTATACGTCCTCCCAATTTGGCAAAGAATCGGGCCCCAAGTTTATCAGCCATTGATATGCTTTACAATTTAGTTGCCACAGAAAGAAACGCCTCCTAATTTGCTCTCTTGTAAGGTTGAGACGAGGAAAAGTCTGGGTGACTGCTTCGTATTTTCGAATGAACTCCACCGGATCCTCGCTCTCATGCCCATGGAATTCCGGCAGTTGCGCGTAGTACCAATCATCTATTTCATACTCTTTCATCGAAGGATTTATTGGAATGGCCGGTCTAGGAACAGGAAAATCGAATGGATTTTCATACCATTGTTCGGCTGTCGATTGAAATCCTCGACTTCTCGACATCCTAGCATCAACAACAAACAACATCAACGCATCGAGTGGAAAACAAAGAACCTTTATACAAATAGACGGAAAAGCTAAAATAACACGAACAAACATTATCAAAACCTATTTCAGTTCCCCGGCAACGGCGCAATTTTTGATTCGAGCTTTTGCGTGTGCCTACTTTATAAATAATTGTCAGAAATTTAATAGCTCGCCCGCAAAATAACGGGATCGCGTGTAGGTTTGGCAAGCTTAACTCGAGTCGTCTCTCAAGGACTGACGTTCGGGATTTTTAATGTTTGTTTAATCACAATGTAAACACGAGAACTTGTATAAATTTGGTTTTTGAAATTATTAACTATGAATCGAAAAGCAATATTAATTAACTTTAACTAATTATCTAAATTAATTAAACTAAACTATTGACCAACTAGCATGAATTGAACTATTACTACGAATATCAAGCATATGAAGTCTCAAGAACGAAATTAAATTCTAAAATTCCCAAGCAATTGCATAGCATGAATTAAATATCAATTAATTAACTAAAATTACCTAGCATGGATCAAACTACTACGAACTAAATTAAGCATATGATTTCTCAAGAATAAGATCAATATCAAAATCCTCAAGCAATCGCATAACGTAAACCGATTATCAACTATTTATCCAAACTAAGCAATAATTAAACTAACATGAACAAATCTCATCACCAAGCATGAACAATAAGAAAACGCAGCAACTATATTAATAATAAAACTAAAAATCTCAAGGTCCAAGCTCAGCGATTCAACGTTCAACGATTCTAATTATCAAACGAAAAGCAATAAATACTTAAAAACATGAATTAACTAACAATTAATCTAAGAAAAATAACTAGAGTTTAGAAAACTTATTATTGACTAAAAAGTGCTGAAGGATTGCTGTAGATACGGAGGGTGTGCGTGGTAGGCCCGCGCCTCCGCCCACCCTTACCCCTGTGTCTTGGTTGCCCCCCTCACCTGGCTGGATTAAGGTGAATACGGATGGCAATGCTTTGGGCTGTCCTGGAGATTGTGCCACGGCGGGCATCTTCCGCACGTGTCGGGGCTTTGTAAAAGGCGGATTTTCGAGATCGCTTGACCAGGGTTTCGCCTTTGAGGCTGAATTAGAGGCCGCGATCATTGCGGTCGAGGAGGCTGATAAGAGAGGGTGGAGACGAATTTGGCTTGAATCCGACTCGACTTATGTGGTGGAGCTATTTGTGAAGCTTAGCCTGGATGTCCCTTGGCGCTTCCTCGCTCGCTGGCGTCGGATTCCTTTTATCACTACCTCGATCGAGTTCATGGTTTCGCATGTTTATCGAGAAGGCAACCGCGCTGCTGATGCGCTTTCCAAGTTCGATTCTGCCCGTTACGACTGGTTCACATCACCTCCGGCGTTCCTCTTAGATCTGGTGAACGATGATATTTTGGGGAAAACGGTGTACCGTTCATCACGATCTTGACATCAGCCCCTCGAATAGCAGTTCAATCTCGGTTCGGCAGAGGACCTTGGTATTGCTGCTTTTTAGATCACGACACGCTTGTTGTAGCTTATTTTTACTTTTGGCCAGCTTGTGGCTTTTAGCGTTTTATATCGCTGTGTTCTGTTCCTTACTCTACTGGTGTGGGGAGGGTACTCTTTCCTCTACGAGGGTTTCTCCCACAAGGGTGGGTTTACCTCGAGAGGTTTTAATGAGGCCCGAATAGATGCCTTTAGTCAAGGGATAGACGTCGTGATCTGCGTTTGTATGAACGGTTTTTCTTCTTCTTAATAATATTTTCTCACTTTAATAAAAAAAAATTGAGGGATTACTCACAAACGATTCACTCATTAAGAGAGAAATATCTGAGCTAAAATGAATGTGAGCAAATTTTATTCTTACTGCAGTTTTTGCCTGATAATAGATGCCACTGCGAATGCCCAGCATCCGACATAATATCCTACAGCCAAAATTATTTCCTTCCATAGTTTTTACTGTTTTCTTTAAGACCCAATCTTGTGATTTTGAGTCTTATTTTTTGGAAGAGTTATACTGATTTAGATCATTCCTACTCTTAAGGAGTTTTGAGTTTATCTTTACTTAATAGATTACGACTTTTGTAATCATTGAAACGCAAGTTTTAATTGTAAAAATATTTTCCCAGTTAACTCAACTAGAATAAGTTTCTTATAGTAAAAAGTTTTATACATGTCATTTATTTTCACTGATATTCTCTTATACTATTTGCATCATACGTTTCATTTTAATTAAAATTGTGGATCGAGGTTTGCAATTCTTTTAAGTGGCATCAGGGCAGGCACTTGACTTCACTAAGTGTCGATCCTCCTTTGCAAACTTATGGATTCACAGTCGAGTGGGTGAATACTCGTCCCCTGATTCTTGATGGATCTAACTACTATACTTAAAAAGTCAAGATGCGTGTCTACATCAAATCAATTGATGAACGACATGGTCTGTGGTACTTCACAAGTGGACACCTCCGCAATTTGTTGATCTTAGGCCTGAAGATGTGATTCCGTGGACAAATGATCGCCTTGACAATAGTATGAATTCTAAAACTCCTTGTGCAATCTCTTGTGCAATGGATTCGAACATGTTTCGCAGTGTCTCAAGTTTTGCCACTGCCAAAGAAGCATTTGTTACTCTAAAACTCCACTGTAAGGGGTCCGTATGATCACAACTATATTTGAGAATTTACGTATGGAAGAGGATATAAATATCTCTTCATATAGTACATGAGATGGATAATCATTCACAATTCCTAGGAGAACCTGCTCCATTATTGGCCCAATGTACTCTTTTCTTTTTGTGATACTTCAGGATTCCTAGGGTAGATACTGCATTTTTGGGCTTGGTTGACTATTTGACTTCGTGGACCTGCTCCATTATTGGCCCAATGTACTCTTTTCTTCATTATCTTTAGTCCAATCCTTCATCTTTTGCCCATTTATGCTTCTTCAATCCCAATCCATCCAGAATAACTCCAGAGTCCTACAAAAATTCACTAAAACAACCAAATAAATAATAATCCAAATAATATAAAATAAAACTAAAAGATGTTATAAATGCACAACCACTATTTGGAACCTAAACAAATAAGTCCCAAAATATGCAAAAAAAACCGTGTTTATCAAGTCTTCCAAACTAATAGGTTTGTTCGTCCTCGGATAGCAAATACACACAAGTATGGACATGGCAAAAATGATGATGATGATGATGTATTTGCTTCACAAGTATTATTTTAAAGGTATAAACACAACATCAAGAACTCAAAAGAAACACCCTTTTTAACTTTAACTACTTGCTCTAAATCAATTATCTCACAATGTAAGTATTTTTCTCATCACACAAGTGTTTGATTTGGACATGTATACACTCAATATCAAATTATTTAATGCATAAACTCTAACATGATCTTGAAAATCATTTATCTCTCAATTGCTCAGTATGTGCGAAAGACAAGAATCATGTTAGGCTTTTATTAAGGGTGTAATGTAGTCTCTTTGGCAAGGTATGTAATATTTGGATATAAGTAACTATAATGCGAACTAACTGATTCGAGCTTTTGCGTGTGCCTACTTTATAAATAATTGTCAGAAATTTAATAGCTCGCCCGCAAAATAACGGGATCGCGTGTAGGTTTGGCAAGCTTAACTCGAGTCGTCTCTCAAGGACTGATGTTCGGAATTTTTAATRTTTGTTTAATCACAATGTTTAACACGAGAACTTGTATAAATTTGGTTTTTGAAAATTATCAACTACTAATAAATCTAAAATCATCAACTAATTATGATTAACTAATTAATTTATCCAAATTAATTAACTAAAGCTTCAAACTAAATTATCTAGAATTATTAATCTAGGGACTTTTAAAGCAATAAATTCTAAATTAATTAACTAGCATGCATCAAACTACTATGAACTAAATTTAACATATGAATTCTCAAGAACAAGATCAATCTCAAAATTCTCAAGCAATAACATAGCAATAACCAATTATCAACTAATTATCAAAACTAAAGCAATAATTAAATTAATCATGAACAAATTATCACCAAGAATGAACAAGAGAATAAACGCAACGACTAATTAATATTAAAAACTAAAATCTCAGGTCCAAACTTCAGCGATTCAACGTTCAAATCAATCGAAATAACTAAACGGTTCAAGAACTCAAACGAAAACAATTAAAATCTAAAAACTAAGAATTAACTAAAGTTTAGAGAACTTATTAAGTAGCTAAAGGTGTTGAAGTTGCTCTGAAAATCCGGGTTATAGATGGTTGATCTTGGTCGAGAAATCGGAGCTTGAACGAACGTCTTCGTCTTGGTGCTTCAGGCCTTGAATCTTCGACTTAGATCTTTAAAATATATTGTAGGGTGTTGAAAATAGGTTTCTCAACCCTAGGTAGGTGTTTTGGGTCGTGGGTGTTGTTTAAACCGAAGTATAAGGGGTTTATATAGTTATTGTAAGTCTTGGCACGCAAGAAACCCTAAAAATCACGAAACTGGGCCGTCGCATCGACGGTGCGTCGACTGACACGTGCCAGTGCTCGGCGTCGGTGCTGCCTGGGCGTGTGCGTTGACTGGGCGGGTGCGTCGACTGGGTGCGTCGACATCGACGCTTTAGCAAGTTGCGTCGACATCGGTGCGTCGACATCGATGCTTCAGCAAGTTGCGTCGATAGTGCGTCGACGCTGTGTCGACTGACGCGGATCAAGGCCCGGTGTGGCTCCGCAGCGTCGGCAGGTCTTTCTAGAACGGTTACAGGTAAAAATACATTATAGAAAGTCTGACAGTACTTAATTCTTCAAATCGTGCCCCGTTTTCGCCGAAACTTCAATCGTTGGCCCAACCTTGACTACGTCCACACCTAAATACCTCAAAACACTTAAATTAAACATAAAATTAAATAATTATAATAAAAATATAATAAAATAAGTTGGAGATAAGAAAATACGACAATAAGCTCATTTAATCCAACTTATACCTAAAACAATAATAAAAATTAAATAAAATACTAAATTAAATCAAGACAAATACACTTTAATCACTAACGCACAAGAATATCACAACTACCCTCTAACTAAAAACCTGAGGCCTTTTTTAGAAATCTTCAGCTTATCCTCAAAACCCAGAATTTTCAAACTTAGCCTTTAAAAATTAGGCCTCTCAACCAACCCAATTACGAGCCCAAAACCACTAAACTTATTTTTATTTACTTGAAGTTTTTTTTTTTGTTTTTGCTTCTTATTAACTAAACTTAAAAATAAACATAGCCTTTATAGAATATGCTCTACTCCTATCTTTATAGTTCATTTTGTTTTCTTTAAGAACTTTAAATCCTACAAAAACAAAAACATAAATCCTTGTACCCGAAAATTGATCTAATAATTAATCAAAGGGGGCATGGAGTGCGAGGTGAATGCCTAAGTGGAGAACTAAACTACAAAAGGTGCATGGAGTGCGAGGCAGGCCCATGAGATGGTTTGTCAAGGTTCGTGTGGGATCGCCAAACCCATGAACAATGATGAGGCAGTGGAGGACAAGAAGTTGCAGCTCGATTAAGGGATTGCTGATGACTTAGGGATCCACGCACCGTGGGGAATGTTACCACTAGCGATGCTGATATCAAGGGATGGCGATAAGACTTAGATGCAGTCAAAACCTTGATGAGAGAGAGGCACGTCACCATGCTAAGGGATGCCAATATCAACTTCATAAAGAGGGAGTTGATGGAGCCGTTGGGTTTGTCGAACAATCCAACACAATGCTCAAATGACGTAGACAAAGAGACACTGCCGAATGGGAGCAAGGCAAGAGGGACGAGGGTGATCTTCAGAAGGAGAAGAGGAGTCATGGCCTTCTTCGACTATATAAGGAGGAACCACGGCGCAGTACCACAACCACCAATGCAACTCGTAGGAATTCATAAGTATCCTAAACCTTATTCAAGTCTACAGAGTTATAACAATCGAGACACGAGCCAGCATTCAGCCATAAGCTAGGAGTGTGCTCGAGGGGTGAAATTTTAACATGATCCAAGAACCAAGGCGATGAAAGGGGAAGCTGTCAGGGCTAAGTCATGTAAGGTGGCATCCCACGTAAAGATAGCTTACCCAATCAGGAAAAAGCTAGGCACAGTTGAACGGGGATTCGGGGTGGCGAGGCTCAATGGGGTCAAGGTTCCATCACTTGAGAAACCTTCAGAAGGGGCTTATGAGACATTCACAAGGAATGAAACAGCTAGAAAGGCAATAATCGGATCAGTGTTGGGAGAACCAACATGAGTGATGATCATGATTGGGGACGTTGAAGTCCCAGTGCTAGCAAGGATCAAAGTGACATATAGGGATGTGTATAATAACATTGTCAATATATTGGAGGTTACTCCAATGGTGTTGAAATATTTCAACGGGTTCATGGCTTGGTTTTATCGGAATTTGATTCAATTGTAAGAATCAAAGTGTTTCAAGCCTTGAAAAGTAAGGGGAAATAAAAATAAAGCACTTAAACTAGCTAAACTAAACTAGGAAATGAAATTGCATGTTGGTCGGATGCCTCGGTCGTATGCCTCAATATGGAAATGCAAAGCTATAATGAAAATAAGAAAGAAAATGCAATGTTTCACCAAGTACAAGCATGCATGCACAAGGTACAACTATGCATAAAAACTCAAATAAGGAAAATTAACATAAATCTAAAGCATGGATCGAAAGAGCAAGAAAAGTTAACGTGAAAGTTTAAAACTTTACGGAAAATAACAAGCAACGAAGTATAGATCTAAGATTAAGAATGAAACAATGCATGAAAATAAAATTGCAAATAAAACATATGAAAAACTTGAAATCAAGACGCTCCAAGAGCCGATCTATGATCTAGATGTGTCATTCATCTAGATTTTACATAGCCAATTCTTAAGATCTAACATGAATTCAAGGTGCTAAGGCAAAAAGCATAACATGAAGAACAAGCATGGAAATGAAGAACAAAGCATGGAATTAAAGCATAAAACATGAAAATGAAAGGAAACTTACTTGAATTAAGAAATGAAACAAAGGTTGAATGTAATTGCAATCAAAAGTAACAATACAAGGGAGTACTTGGATTCTTCTTAGGCTTATAAACCCAAGGAGGTGCTTGAAAATAAATCTAATCTAGAAAAGGAAATTACATCAAAGCTTGAAATTAAATCTAAAACCTAGAATAGAGAAAATTATCAAGAGCTTGTGAATAATTTGATCCCAAACCCAAGTTAGGGTTGGGAGGGGAGTTGTTTTCTCATTGGTGCAAGATGTGGGCTTTATATAGTTGTTTGTAGGGGCAAAAATTTCAAAAATACAAAAATTCCCGCATCCCTCAGCGTCGCAGTCGATCGACTGCTGGGGTGTCGATTGACTGCATGTCAATCGACTAGAGTGCAGTCTATCGACTGTCAGTCGATCGACAGGGATAATTTCTACTGCACCATCATGCCGAGAGGTGTCGGTCCGTGATAATAAGATCTTTTTATAAGGGCTTTTATCAGCCTCCTTGATTTATCTTGTAACTTAAATTTGTGCTTGTAAAGGACTAGCCTTGTAATCCTTATTAGTGAATTGTGATTTTTGTTTTCATCTTTGTAGGTGAGTTCTTGTACTTTTTCTTGGTTATACTAACTGATTTTGCATCTCGATTGTCCTTTGTTTATAGATCAATGGATCAACTATCATATTTCATTGATTGGTCTTTGTGTCGATCTATTTTGGTTAAGGAGGGGAAGATCGGGCTTGTATTTGAGCTCTCTCTGATTTAGGAGCGCCGCTCTCTGGCTAGATGGGCTAAGGGAGAGTGGGGCGGAGCACAATGGTATTTGAACTTTTGATGCGAATTTTGAAGGGAGAGTCAAAGAGGCATCGTTTTGGCTATTTTTCACCAGTTTTGACCTGGTAACATTACCGAAACCAGTACAAAAAGAATGCTAAAAAATGCAATTTTCAACTAAAAAGTCATGAGAAAAATCACAAAATCATTTAAACACAAACAACACATTTTAAATCCCAAAACATATAAAACATTCAGATTCTATAAACCCGATGTTTTTATTTATTTTCTTACAGGATTGAAATATATAAACAAAAACATTAAACTCGAACAAACAAGACAGAAGCCAAACAAAGCTCTGATACCAAATAATGGAACAATAGTCCATAATATGCATACATGCTTTCGACAACAAATAAATATGTATAAGCGAAAGCGATAAACGGATTAACATACTTCGGGTTGTTGTTTGTTCTTGATTGAGTTTTTTTTCGTCCCCACTGGATTTTTTTTGTTCTCTCTAATCAAATAGATAGTATATTCGTATGAATGAATGGATCAATAAGAGAAACCATGGTTTGCTGTAATTATAGTTATTATTTTATCAAAAATAATTTCCACACATATATAATCACCCTAAACACCAAAACTCCATTTGAAAACTGTAATTTTTAAACAACCTGTGCACCATTTTTGTATGTGTAAGCAACATGTATTACATGTGACTATTGTAAGAATTATATGTAAAATAAAAGGAGTATGTTAATGCATGGCTCTAAAGTTGGTCATACGATTAATTGAACACTAATACACCGCTGACAAGTTTTGTATATACAATAAATCTATTTGGATCAAATTGATCCGGATCAACCATGGCAGTTTTGTAATATGAATAAAAAAAATTGTTTATTCCAAAAGGCTCTTTATTAGTTTTTATACTACTCCCCCTTTTTTTTATCTCCATTAATCATCTTTACATTAATGATTTTAAAGTCCCTCCCTCTTTCTCTCTTCTTGTTTCTCACATCATAAAGTACTCATTATTCTATAATTACTTCATCAAGTGTCTAAATAATAATTTTTATACTCGCAAGTAATATTTAATTAAAACATGTACTCATATAAAATAACATCAATATATTTTTAATTCATATTGAATAATTAACCTAATTTTTTTTATATTTAAAATAATTATCGTGAATTTAAAATAACATCTCCCTATTTGTTAAATAATTATCATGAATTTAAAATAATTTGTTCATCAAATGTCTCTCCTTAAATAATTACTCATATATATACACACGCATATATATATATATATATATATATATAGAGAGAGAGAGAGAGAGAGAGAGAGAGAGAGAGAGAGAGAGAGAGAGAATTATCGTGAATTCAGCCAAGTTAGTTTAATTGGAGTTTTTAACAATTAATCTAATAAAATTAATTTAATATCAAGATTTTCTTGATAAGTTTAAAAAGAAATAATATTAAGAATAATCGTTCTTTGATAATAATTTGGAATTGTATAATATATATTTAAAATGCCACACAATAATTCTCAATATAGTAAAGATATATTAAAAAACACAAAACATATAAACCATGAAAAGTACTTTGTACATATGCATAATATATAAAACACTGATTTTATTTTCCATGCACATTTTGTTCTCAAAAAAGTAACTATTCTTATGTTGGACACGGTGTGATACCAAAGGACACACGTTGGACACGGTCTATATACGTTTCCAGCATAATTTTTCATATTTTACCTCATATTTCGCCCTTTTGACGATTATTACTTGTATTATGAATTGAGTCGTGTGAACGAATTGAATTAAGACAAACAAAGTACTTTTAAACCTTGAATTCTAGTTGAGCTTTATTTTATTTTATTTTTAATTTTTACTTTGGTATGATTTTTAAATAGCTAGTTCATTTTTCAGCCCTAATTCTAAAAACATTATGTGATATTAATTTCCATATGGTCATATCAAATATCCTTGATTGGTGTTTCAAGTTTATTATTCTCGTTAAGAATATTATGAAAACCTAATAGAATATTGAAACCTTTATAATGTCTTAGCTAAAACTAAAAAAAGATATCGATAAATAAATTATACATAACCTTATGTCTTAGCCGAAACTAGAAAAAGATATTGATAAATGAAGTGTGTGTGTGTGTGTGTGTAAACCCGAGTACAGGAGGAGGTCCGAACAATGTAGCATTATTAGGAAGAATGAGCTTGCTGGTCCGGGTACTGGGAAAATCTGAGGACGCCTTCCCTCGATTTTTTTCCTTTTTTTTCAAATATTATTTTTTAATCTGAAAAAACCGAGGGCTTCTTTACCCTCGGTTTTTTCGAGGGCAATTGTGCCCTCGGTTTTTTTGAGGGAAAATTTACCCTTGAAAATATCAAGAGGAAACCACCCTCGGTTTTTCCGAGGGCAAGTCTCTCCTTGGATTCTCCGAGGGCAATCAAACTCAAGGCCCCAAAATTTACCGAAGAAATGAACCTTCGATAACTCCCTCGAAAAATTTACCAATGATATATTTCCCCTCAAAATTTTTATTGAGGAGGTTTTTTTGAGGGAAATTTGCCCTCGGTTTTGCCCTCAGTAAACTGATTACCAAGGGCGTTTTACTTATTACCGAGGGTTTTCCCCCTCGGTAAAATCTTTTTTTTGTAGAAAATACATTATAGTATCGAATCAGATGGTATGTCGAGTCATGACCCATTAATATGGTCTAGCACAAGTATTTTTGTGTGCATGTGTGTGAAACAAACCCAGTATGCGCACTAAAGACAATTTAATATTATATTATATAATTATAATTCTATTTTTCAATCATGTACAATGCCAATAAAAAATCAAATCAATACTTAAGCAGAATTGAACAATAATGAGAATATATAAATAGCACACATATGGTCAATTTGGTTGAAATGTTTTGAAGAGCAAATAACTAATGACCAAAAAATGTTAGATGATTTTAAATTACTATTTGGTAAATTAATCGATTGAAAATTAATTTATCAATATAAACATGATTGAGTAAAAAAATAATATACATAAAAATAAAGAAATATAAAAGAATAATGAACCAATGTATGATAATAGCAATAAAAACCTTTATAAAAGTAAAAAAGGAACAAAAAATAAAAGAAAAGAATTAAGCGATTATAACAAAATAATTATATTAATAAATAAAAAATTTCTTATGTCTAAAAATAATATTTTTATAATACTGTAAAAAAAATATTCTAGTCAATAAACTTTTTTCAATTACATATCAGCTTATTAAAAAAACTTTGATCAATAGCTTTTACCCAACAAGAGATCAATCATCTATCCATAGTTGTTTAAGATTCTTTACTAGTATACTAGGTGATTGATTGATAGTGAATATGTTATCAACTCATTTAGTTCGCTCAATTGCACTGACAAGGATACGGACTCAGGAGACGATAAGACAAGACACGATGACACAGTTAATTAAAAAAATATAGAACAATATGACATGGATAGGACACATTATTAATAAAAATAATTTTAAATATATATATTTATTTCTTATAAATATTAAATTATTCTAATTTTATTTTCAATTTATCATATAAAATAATTACAAACTCACTCACAAAAATTGATAAAATTCAAGTAAAAGAAAAAAAGAATAATCAAAAGAATGAAAAAAAATAAAAAAAAAATGAAAAAAGAAAGGATCTTATTTGCAAATATTAATCTCTTTCAAATTTAATTTGGTAGAAAAGCAATAAAAATAAAATAAAAATTCATAAGGATTGTTTTAATTATAAAAAAATATCGCCAAATGTTGTATAATTGTGACAAATTAGTCACGTTAATTTAGCAATAGGATATGTCAAACTAATCCATATTCTCTTTTTATTTATTTTCATGATAGCAATACCACGTTAAAATAGCAATAACTTTTCTTCTTTCCATTCCCTAGATGTTAATTAGTGGTGGTATTTAATATGGGTTGAAGATTGTGTTAGGATTAGAAGTAATATGATGAAAAGAGAAGCAATAAAAACAACATAAGAAATTGTTTACCCAGTTCGTCAGTGAGAGGTTCTGACTACGTCTGGGGGCGCTGCCAAGCCAGGAGTTTGTACTATAATAATTTTGAGATAAGGTTACAATTACACAGCCAGGCAATTTATAACAAGTGATTTGTACATATTTGTATGTGATTTTCGTGTGTTTTTGCATCGTATGTTGTGTGCTTTTATGTGTTTTAAGTTTATATTTTTATCGTTTTTCTTCCTTTTTTATGTTTTTCGTTTCTTATGGTGTTCAATGTATTTTTACTTTATTTTGTATGAAATAATCTAATTTTGTTTAATGTTAATATCTCAGCTCAAAACGAGGAAAACGGGACGAGCGACGAGCCAAAGCCATGCAGGTGCGTCGACTGACGCACCGTCGACGCACTGTCGACGCTACGCCCGCGTCGACTGATGCACTGTCGACGCACCGTCGATGCAAATGTTCTGAAGCGTCGATCCTAGGCCCGTGAGTCGACGCACTGCCTGCCGACGCGTGCAGCCTGGCTCGCGTCGACTGACGCACCGTCGACGCACTGTCGATGCAAAGGTTCTGAAGCGTCGATCCTAGGCCCGTCAGTCGACGCATTGCCTGTCAACGCGTGCAGTCTGGCTCGCGTCGACTGACGCACCGTCGACGCACCGTCGACGCTCCGGCAGTTTGAGCGGTTATTTTCGAAATTCTATATAAATCCGGTGGTTTCTTCGTTTTCAAAGTTCTGGGACGAGGGGGAAAGGTCACAACAATGCAGAGGACCCTCGGTTCATGCCACCCTTTCAATTCAAGCAAATTTGGATTTAGATAGTTCGTAGTTTCGTAGTTTCTACGTCGTCCATCGTTCGAGTTCGTTTCTCGTCGCTAAAGATCGATGGATGGCTGCTGCTTTCTAGATTATAGGTTTTTTCTGCACCTTTTTATTTGCTTTATGTATTTGGATTTAATAACTTTCGCTTTGATGTTTTTATGTACTTTAGTTTCGTTAATTTAGTCATTTTCCTTTTACCGTTTTTCCTAGTTGGTAATTTATGTTAATTTGGTTGAGTAGTTTAGTTGTTATTATTCGTTAGATTAGTTGTTCATTTTTACTGTTCGATGCTTAATGCTTATTTGCTTGCGTTAATATTATGGAGATGATCATGATGATATTCATGCTTTGCGTTGGAATTATGATTTGATCAAGATTATGTTTGTTGGCTAAGTTTATCGGTCTAGTGTGCCTATGGTCGTTTAGAGCCATCGGGATTGACAACCCCGATCGTGGAGACGATTCCGGCGCACTAGACCCTCGCTTTTATTAATTGTTTTTAAAAGCTTTTTATTTTATTGCTCGTAGATGTTAGAACACCTCAAACTTTATTTGATCGAGTGTTTAGTATAGTTTAGTTTAGTTTTTATTTTGTGTTTCTACGTACATAAAATCGAACACCGGAATAGTTTCCGATTAGTCTTCCTTGTGATTCGACTTGAGTCAACTTATCGCATACAACAGCTCCGTTCTCCTGCGGACGAGCTTTTTATTATTTTTAAACGCGAAAAAGTTCGATTCAACAAGAACACCCTAGTTATAATTTTACGCGAACTCCCTAAAAAACCCTAGTTGGATCGCCGTGGACGAGGGCTTGGATGTACAATACTTCAGACTCCACAACCCAACAATCTCCCACCTGGAGACTGATCTCGAATGTAACCATCTCTACATTTTCTCAACGTAACTCATAACTTCAGCAGCGCCAAGCCTTCCTCTCAAGTTCCAAGCCCAGTTGAAGCCATGCATAGCTTCAACTTCTCTATGGTCACAACCTTAGTCAACATATCAGCAGGATTGTCAATTCCACGAGTCTTCACTAGTTGCAAGATCTTCTCCTCTAAGATATAGCGTATGTAGTGATACTTCAACTGAATGTGCTTTGTTCTTGAGTGAAATACTGGATTCTTAGCCAAGAAAATAGCACTCTGACTATCACTGTACATGATACCATTTTTCTGCTCTTTCCCCAATTCACACAAGAAATTTTGCAGCCATACCATCTCTTTACTAGACTCTGTCACTGCTATATACTCTGCTTCTACGGTATATAGAGCCACAACCTTCTGCAACTTAGAAGCCCAAGATATTGCTGTACCACCCAAAGTAAATACGTACCCGGTAGTACTTCTCCTTTTGTCAAGGTCACTCGATGTTAAGTATACATAAGTGTATCCTGCAAGCTCAATGCCTTTGCCCTCAAAACATAGGGCTCTCTCGTTGGTACCTTTCAAGTACCTAAGGATCCACTTCACTGCTTCCCAATGTTGTCTACCCAGATTGCTCATAAAACGACTAAATACTCCCACCGTATGAGAAATGTCTGGTCTCGTGCACACCATTGCGTAAATGATGCTACCAATTGCTGAAGCGTAGGGAGCCCTCTGCATATAGGCACGCTCTTCATCACTGCTATGAGACTCTTTGCTAGATAGTTTGAAATGACTACCTAGCGAGATACTCACTGGATTGGCATTCTTCATATTGGATCTTTCCAAGGCCTTCTCGATGTACTCTGCCTGAGAAAGGAACAACTTTCCTCCCACCAAGTCTCGAGTAATCCGCATACCCGAAATCTGCTTGGCGTCTCCAAGGTCTTTCATAGAAAATCGTTCTGACAATTGCTTCTTCAATCTATCCACTTCTCGAGCACAAGAACCTGCTATCAACATGTCATCAACATATAGCAATAATATGATATAACTATCATCAAACCTCTTGAAGTAGCAACAATGGTCAGCATTGCATCTAACGAAGTCAATATCAAGCATGAACTTATCAAACTTCTTGTACCACTGTCTCGGAGCCTGTTTCAAACCATACAAGCTCCTTTTCAGTTTACACACTAGATCGCCATTACCTCTCGACAAGTATCCCTCTGGTTGGTTCATATATATGTCTTCCTCCAAATCACCATGGAAAAAAGCTGTTTTTACATCCATCTGCTCTAACAGTAAGTTCTCTGCAGCAACCATACTCAAAACCATTCGAATAGTGGTTAGTTTTACAACAGAAGTAAAAACATCCGTATAATCAATACCGTATTTCTGCTGACATCCCTTCACAACCAGCCTTGCCTTGTAACGCTTGCTCTCATCAGCCTCGTCTTTAATTCTATAGATCCACTTATTATGCAGCGCCTTCTTTCCTTTTGGGAGCTCAACAAGATCCCAAGTGTTATTGGACATCAAGGAGCCCATCTCTTCATCCATGGAAAGCCTCCATTTGCTTTTGGTCTTACCATGTGCAGCGTCTGCGTAACATTGAGGTTCACCACCATCAGTCAGCAACAAGTAGTAATTTGATCGTGTGAACTTATCTGGTGATCCTGACACTCTTGTAGACCTTCTCAACGGAACTGGTGGTGTTCTCATCTCAGCCTCAACAACCTTCTTGTCATTCTGAACTGCTTTGCTCCCACCTGAGTTAGAAATATCTAACTCTACAACCTAAGTACCTGCACTTTCAGCATCTGGTGCACCCATCCTATCCTTGTAAAAAAACATGTTCAATAAATATGACATCTCGACTGCGAATTATTTTTCGATTCTGTTCATCCCAAAATCTGTAACCGAATTCATCACCGCCATATCCAATAAATGTACATTTAATAGATTTAGCATCCAACTTACTTCTTGCTGCAGCATTTATATGAACATAAGCAACACAATCAAATATTCACAAATAAGTTAGGTTTACCTCCTTACCACTCCAAGCCTCCTCCGGTATGCCATTATCCAAAGGAGTTGATGGTCCTCTATTAACCAGGAATGCAGCTGTGTTAACTACATCTGCCCAAAACATCTTTGGTAAACCTGACTACAACCGCATATATTTGGAATGCTCATTCAGAGTTCTGTTCACTACTGCAGAAACAGGATACTAAGGCGGCTTATTAACGGCGGTTCTGGAAAACCGCCGTTAAATATGTTTTAACGGCGGTTTTTTAAAATCGCCGTTAAATCTATAATTTAACGTCAGTTTTTTTAAAACCGCCGTAGATTCCTGTATTCTACAGTGGTTTTATATGAAACGTCATAAGAACTCACCTAATACTACGGCGGTTATGCGAGAACTGACGTAAAAACTGGAGGCCAGCTTATTTTAACGTCGGTTTTCAAATAACCGCCGTAAAATGTAAGTAAATACAAGTCCAAAAATGAGCCCAACTAAACAAGGGCCCAAGTAATACGGATCTAACGGTTCACGTAGACTAATTTTAATCTAACGGTACAAAACATAGACAACTCAGCAATCCATGTATAACCAAAAACGACCAATAAGAACAAACCCAATCCAAGAAAATAGCCCCCTTTTCAATCAACTCTAAAATCTTTTTCTCCTCCTTCTCTCTACAATTTCGTCACCTCCGGCGGACCATCTTCTCCGGCCAAATTGGAGGTTCTCCAACCTTCCCCATTACTTGATGATGACCATCTTCGCCGTCGCGGGTTCCGATCCCCTTTTGGTTCAAAATGTCAATTCGCCGGTCGGTGGCCCTCCGGCCAAATTGGATATTCACCAACCTTCACCACACCAAGTTGATGCCAACCCAGGTTCCAATTGAAGAATCGGGATCCAATTGCGACCAATTCAAAATCCATCACCGTCGATCCCCTCCCGCTTGAAGAAGGAGAAATTGGCCAAACTGACGCGACTCCTTTTGCCCCGGGTGTTTAGACTTCTCACTTGGATGATAGCGTTGTTGATCCTTCCTTGAATTCGTCCATTTTCAAAACTTGTTGCTCGCTGGAAGAGAGAGAATCGGTTGTCGTCGCCGCTGCAAGGGCTGCCAGCTTACGGCCTGCTCCATCACCGACCTTCGGGGTCCCTGCGCCTCCCGGCAAGGCTGCCCCGACAGCATCCACCCTCGTAAAATCCTTTGTGGAAGCGATTTCGGCAGGCGATTCAGTGAAGAAGCAAGCAAGCAAACCCGGAGTTCTTGGGTCATTTTGGTGGGCCGGGTCTGCAGACAAGAGCTCCGCTCCGTAACTATTGAACCCTTCTCATTTCAGCTTTTTTAATCGGTTAAATTCTCTTGCATTCCGTGCTTCATTAATGGGTTTTGTCCTTTCAATTCTTCAATTGTTTTGTTCTTTTGAATCATTTCTTGAGCTGTCATATTTGTTGCAATATTATGCATTGAAAATTGAAACATTTGATGGGTTGATATGTCACTAATATTTTGCCATTTTTTATTTGAAATTACTGTATTTCTGTTTTAGTCACACTTGTTGTAGAATTATGGGTTATGAGAGGTTTTCCGGGCGAAATTAAGCTTCTAATTGCCTTTTCTATAACTTAATTAATTGTATTTTTGTGCTTGAGCTCAAATAAGGCTTGATTACTAAGAACTGTATTGATTTTGATTCTAGATCGGGCTTTGCTTACCCGACCTCTTATGATTGGTTTTACTTCATATCCAACCTTAATGAGCGGGTTATGAAGGTGATGATAAGAAACTTACTCATTTTATTTAGATAATTTGTATAAAGTATATGTGAACCAAGACCGTTTTTTGTCATTTTTATTTATTTATATTCTTTTTATTTTTTTAGATTGAGGGATGAACAACATGGATAACTTGGATCCTGGGAAGATAAAGAAAATTACTTGGAAAAGAAGTAAAACCGCACCGGATGTGAAAAATGAAGGCGAATATTCCAATGCATGCAAAGAAGGTGGTGAGAAAAGGCGTCGTTGCGATTCTCTGTAATTGTCCGCATTTACCGGGTCCCGTAACTCCTCGGCCCACCCGTTCGTGTTTCCCCTGCTACCGATTCCAAAGGTCGAAGAGTTATGCTCAGACACTTCGACCGTCTTTATATAGAGAGATTGTGGTCTTACACTGGGAAGGATTTTTTCGTGTAACTGGGGAAGATGGTTTCTCGCACGGAAGACTGTCGATCGGAGTTATATTTACTGTGCTGAATTTATATAGAGAGATTGTGGTCTGTCACCGGGAAGGAACTTTTTTACACTTGTGGTGAGGGGACATTTTAAGTTTGGTTAGTGGCTGTAATTCTTGTTTCACTTTTTTTTTTTGAATTTTTATTTTCTCAGGTCATTTGTAGTTTGTTTCTTAGTTTCAATTTTGATGATTAATAGGTATAATGTTATTACTGCGGTGGATTTTGTTGTACATATGAGATCAGAAGATTCTTTTGTCTTTTATTGTCTTGATAATTTTTTTATGGTGGATTTGAAAAGGTGCACCTGCTTTCATATCTTTTTTTATATAAATTTCGTACTACTTTCTAAAAGGTATTTTTAAAAAACCACTGTGAATTGTCCGTTCTGGAAATCAGACTTTCGAGAAGGTATTTTTCAAGAACCGCCGTAGAATCCACATCACTTTCTACGACAGTTCTGAAAAACCATCGTAAAAATCCTCACTTTCTACGGCGGTTTTTAGAACAACCGCCGTAAAAATTTACGGCGGCGGATTTTACGGCGGTTCTAAAACCGCCATTAAATGTAAAAAAAAAACCGCCGTTTTAGGCAGTTTGCAGCAGTGGTTCATTTGCTCTGCCACTCCGTTCTGCTGAGGGGTTCCTCTCAGGGTCTTTTCCATTCGAATTCCATTAGTAGCACAATACTCTTTGAATTCTCTAAGCTCGTACTCTCCGCCATTGTCAGATCTTAAGCACTTTACTTTCAAACCTGTTTCATTTTCTACAAGGGCTTTCCACTTTCTAAAAGTATCAAATGCATCAGATTTATTTTTCAGAAAGTAAACCCATACCTTTCTTGTAGAATCATCAATGAAAGTCATGTAGTATGACGCACCACCTAGAGATGTTACTGGCGCTGGTCCCCATAAGTCACTGTGTACCAACTCCAACTTTTGTTTCTTTAAGGTTCTGCCACCCTTCGAAAAACTCACTCTTTTCTGTTTACCGAAGACACAATCCTCACACAAACCAACATCAATTGTCTTGAGTCCTGATAGCTTACCCTTCGAACACAGTTCTTTCATCCCCTTCTCACTCATGTGGCCAAGTCGAAAATGCCATAAATCCGCATCAATATTTTTTCCTGCAATAGCAATGCAATCTTCGGTACTAGTTGTCATATACAAAGTACCCTCCTTCTTTCCTCGATCCATCACCATGGATTCTTTGATTATCTTCCAGTTACTACAACCAAATATCACCACATAACCTTCGTCATCTAGCTGCCCTACTGAAAGTAGATTTCTCCTCAAACCAGGAATGTGTCTCACATTTCACAGCTGCAATATGGAACCATTTGGAGTATTGATCCGAGCATCTCCCTTTCCCACAATTTTTAGCGGCTCATCATCAGTAAGGTAAACCTCCCCAAAATTGCCAAACGTATACTGTTCCATGACCTCAGCACTACTGCAAGAATGAAACGATGCACCTGAATCCAAAACCCACTATTCTAATGGACTGCTCACACTCAAAATAAGTGTGTCTGCAATATCTTCTGTTGTTGTGTTAGCTGATTTGTTGTCCTTCTTTATCAATGGTGCTTTGCACTGGTTCTGGTAATGACCTAACTCGTCACAATTCCAACACTTGATCTCACTCTTATCCTTTCTTGGCTTGCTTCTGCACCTTGATTTTGATCTACCTCGATTAAATTTACCCTTTGATTGTGATCGCCCCATATTCTCTGTACTCAAATCTGACCCTAAAGTTATGCCCGATTCTCTTCTGCGAATTTTTTCACTAATAATCAGATCTCTAACTTTGTCAAACTTCATCTTCTCCTTCCCCGCTGAAGCACTAACAGCAGTAACCGTTCCGCTACGGCTTTCTATTAAGACAGCAAAATTAGGGTTTGGACGTCATCATCAAATTCATTATCAACCGAGCTCAATTGGGCTTGTATCATGTTGAACTCGTTGAGATGGTCGGCAACCGCAGTACCCTCTGACATCTTTAGGTTGAAAAGACGTCGCATTAGATGAACCTTGTTCGCTGCCGATGGCTTCTCGTACATCTCTGATAACGTCTCTAACATCTCTTTCGTAGTTTTCGCCTTAGTTGTGTGGAGAGCGACGTTTTTGGATAGCGACAAGCGCACCACGCTCATCGCCTTTCTGTCCAACGATTTCTATTCGTCCACTTTCATGGCCTCTGGTTTCATACCCAGAGGTTGATATAGATCTTTACCATACAGGTAATCCTTGATATGCATCTTCCAGAACCCGTAATCTGTTCCGTCAAACTTCTCAATTGGCGATTTTCCGCCACCCATCATATTCTCACCGAGCCTCGCTCTTGATACCAGTTGTTAGAATTAAAAGTAGTATGATGAAAAGAGAAGCAATAAGAACGACACAAGAAATTGTTTACCAAATTCGTCAGAGAGAGATTCTGACTACGTCTGTGGGCGCTGCCAAGTCAGGAGTTTGTACTATAATAATTTGGAGATAGGGTTACAATTACACAGTCAGACTATTTATAACAAAAAAACCTAGTTATAATTATACACGAAGGGCTTGGATGTACAGTACTTAAGGATCCACAACCCAACAGATTATTTGTTAAAAAATTATTCCTTCTACTACAGTCAATTTGAAGTTAAAAAAAAAACACACACCAAGGACTAAAAATATCTTTTTGTATATTTTAATAGTGTGTATTAATGCTGTTGATCATGATAAATTGATCAGGATAGCACTATTATTCCAAAAGGTGAGGTTTCACATGTGTCACTCAAAGCTTTTACTATTTTAAGCCTAACATAAAAGTTTAGTTCAAGAAGTTTGCAATAACTAGTAGCACATCAATGAGATCCTGCGCTTTCTGGCTGGCTGCCTTGAGCTCAGCTGGCTCACGACTTCCAAGCAAATGGTCGCAAGAGGCCACATTTTCGAAAGCTAATGAGCCTATGCTATAAAGTTCACGAGCGCTCGCTCTACCCAATTTTTTCAAGTAACCAACGCATTCGTTTAGTTTATCGATGGCGTCGCCGCCCGTCTCAACACATGAATTTGCTATTTCACCGCCAGCTAATTTAGCGATAGTTATAACATTTCGAGTGGCGATTTTCGATTTTTCAATTATTATTTTACCCCAACTTCGAAGATCGGCTCCATAAGAACGTGGGTCAGATCTTATAGTTTGTGAGCATAATGAGGGGTTGGGTGTTAAGGAGCAAAGATCAAATATCTTATCAGCTTGACAAATGCATAATAGAGACAATGAAAGAGTGGCTAAAATAAAGAGGGAGGCCATTGATATGTATGTGTTTTTTTTTTTCTCTTGTATTTTTGTGCACCTTCAGTGATTACTTTATGCGTGTTTATATAGTTAGTTGGTGAAATGGATCATTTATAGAAAGGTGATTATAATGTGGAAATTTAGTGTAAATGGAAAAATAAGTTTATGCGCAAAATATGCAAGTCATTCCCTGTGCCATTTTTAATTTGGTCATAATGTGTGTCAATATTACTATATAAATATTTGAGATTTTATGAATACAAGTGGAATACATGTCACCAAATATGAGTGGGGTTTCATTGACCTTCCATTTTATGGCAAAAAATTGACCAAATTCGACTTTCTTATTTTTCTCTTTAATATGAAAACCTTTAAAACAACCTATTCCATTAATAATTAATTAGGGGTTCCAAAATGGGATTTGTAGTAATTCCTTTTAGTTATTTGTTTTTTGGGTGGGGAATTTGAATAATTCTTTAATACATGGAGTTTCATGAATTCTTAGAGAAACCCATGGATTAATAGAATATTATTTAATTAAATATAGTATAATAGTGTAGATTTTAACTGATTTTAGTGAAATTTGTTGAGTTTATATAATGGCTTTTATAGATTTATTGTCATACCTTCATTATGATCAAAAAAGTCAAACACTTGTGTTGGCCCAAATTAACGGGTAATGATCCGTTAGATTATCTGACCGATAACATAATGTATTGATTTTTATACTGTGATGTATTGGTTTTTGTATTGCAAAGTATTAGTTTTTCATAAATCTCTTACCCGTGATATGATGTATTGATTTTTGTATTGTGATGTATTAGTTTTTTATTATAATGTATTGATTTTTCACAATAATGTATTAATATGAAACTTTGGCATAACGGATGATTTGTTAGTTCGGCCTAACAAGAGTGTTGCCCATAAAAAATGAACACCAAAACTAAAATGTTCAAGAAAATTCATTAAAGAAATACTTTCATAAATGTCCTACAAAACTAAAATTTGGAGTGATCAAAATAAAATTCATAATTGACTATTGCTGAGATAATTATTCTCACGGTGATTGCATTTAATTCTTGAGAAAACAAATTGTGTGTGTTTCCTAATACGTACAACACTAATTCTTAAGAAATTAAAACTATTCAGCTCGCTTAGATTTTGAATTTCGAGGGCAAAGGTGAATTTTGGGCAACACTCTCGTTAGGCCGAACTAACGAATCATACGTTAACTCAAGATTTCATATCAATATATTATAATAAAAATCAATACATCATAATACAAAAATATTATAGTATAGTACGGGTCAGAGATTTATTAAAAAACTAATACTTTACACTATAAAAATCAATACATCACAGTACAAAAACTAATGCATTATAGTATCGGGTTAGATCAGTTAACAGGTCATGACCATTAATTTGGCCTAACACAAGTGTTTGTTGTGAATTTTTTGTAAAATGTCTCATTTATAGTTATATCTGGCCTGACACAAGTGTTTGTTGTTAATTTTTTTTAAAATTTCTCATTTATAGTTATAACTCCCTGTATGTAAAGAGCGAGTTCACCCGATGAGAGAAACAATTAGAGAGAAATACGGATAAATTTTTTGTTAAATAATATTTAGGGCAAGACTCTTGTCAGGCCGGACTAACGGATCATCCGTTAGGCCAAAATTTCATACAACTACATTATAATATAAAAACCAATACATTATAGTAAAAAGTCAATACATCTTAATACTAATACAAAAACCAATACATCATAACACGTGTTAGATATTTATAAAAAATCAATATTTTTTAGTACAAAACCAATACATTATAGTTCAAAACCAATATATTAGAGTATCGGGTCAGATGGCCTAACGGGTCATTACCCGTCAATCTGGCCTAACGCAAGTCTTTGCCTAATATTTATTATGCTAATTTCTCATAACTAAAATTTGTTTAACTCCGTCATTCCCTTCTTCTCTTCCATTCCGCCTCTCCCTCTTAGTCTCAAATTCTTCTTTGCAATAGCATATCATCAAATTCATACATCCCTCTTTTTCATACATACCTCTGTAAACCTCGGATATGGCTATGCCTAATGACAACCAGAAAGTAGCGCAGACCACAACGGAAGAGGGCCTTGAATGCAGATTAAAAATATGGAGATATTTGCAAACACTATATGTTGAAATACATTCCACAGATTTATTACTTAGTCATTAATTTTAAGAATTTTATTACTTAGTCATTAATTTTAAGAACCACAACATACATGTAAACTATTAAACTAATATTTTTGCTTTTTTTCCAGCACAAAAGCAAGACTCAAGGACCAGTCATGCTTTTCTAGTGGTATTGGGTAAGACGGACCAACAGCCCATACTTCCCTCCGGCCATTCTCTCGTAGCTGATAAAATCGACTACCCATCATTAGAGAGTAATCAAAAGAATATTTATATTTATTTATTCGATTAATTAATAAAAAGAGCTCACACTAATTAAGAATATAGTATCATTTTATTTACTTTATTTAGTGCGAGTAGGGTTGGCTAGTCGGTCGTGTCGGACTCCTATTGGACCAGCACGATAAGACACGATACGATAAGCATAGGCACGAACACTATACGATAAACTTATCAGGCCTATAATCTAAATCCGAACACGACAAGATAAAAACACGAAAAACACGGCACGTTACGATAGGCACGATAAGCAAAAATACTGAATTTATTTAACTCGGCCCATTAAGAACATTAGGCACATTAAATAATAAAATACATGATTTTTTTAATAAATATAATATATATTTATAAAATTATCAATATAAATTGTCAAATACATTTAAAATTATAATATGACAAATATACTAATGATAAATTAAAATCACAAATACTAGCAATAAATGAGGATAAAAATGGGAAATTAAAATATTATCGTGTTTATCGGTCTAACCTGTTATCAACTCGTTTCTTAACGTGCCTTATCGTGCCAACCCGATAAGGCCCGAACCCGAAAAAAAATCAGATCAAACCCTATTTTTTCGTGTCGTGTTCGTGTCGGTCAATCGTGTCGTGCCTCATATTGAGCATTCTTATCGAGTTCAAATTAGAATATATATATATATAAAATTTTGGCAGTGCATTTCATGCGTGGGTAATAATTGCAACTTATATTTCATTTTTCTTATATGATTTGTATTTTTCAACCGGTAAAGTTGATTTAATTTTAATTGATTTTTTATTATGTATTAATTTTATTTTGTAGGTTTAGATCTCACAGTGTTAACTGTTAATCATATGGCTGTTAAACTGATTGGATATTGTTGGTTTTGTTCATCCATTATCGACCTAATTAAAGCATCAAACCATATTTTGTTCAACCATCGTCGATCTAATGAAAGTGTCGGTCCATATTTGTTCAATCACCATCGACCTAATGAAAACTTCGGCCCATATTTGTTCAACTATCTTGCACCTAATGAAAGTATCAAACCATATTTGTTCAACCATTGATGACCTAATGAAAGTGTCTAATCATGTTTTTTCAATTATCGCCGACCTAATAAAAGTATCGGTCCATATATTTGTTCAACCATCATTGACCTAATGAAAGCGTCAACCTATATTTACTCAGCCATCATCAACAATCATTGACCCATATTTTTTCAACTATCACTGACCTAAAAAAATCGTTGGCCCATACCTATAAAAACTATTACACTAAATATGTAAATAATAATCAAGACCTTTTGACATCTTATAGTTCTTAACATAGAAACTCCATAAAAATAAAGAAAATGACCCTGCCCAATAAATATTAGTAACTAACTATGCATAATATTTGCTTAACTGACAAATGTTCCAAGAGCGTGGAATAGATTTCCTCTGATCGTCTTCCAAAACATAAGCACCTCCCTTCAAGACCTTAGTTACTTTTAAAGTTCCCACCCAATTTGGATCTAAATTTTCTGTGGAACATATTATATCATCTCGCCTCCATACCAAATCTCCCACCTGAAATTGTGTCTTCCTCACCTTTTGATTATATGCAGCCTGTATCTTTTTCTTGTACCTTTCCACTTTAGTTGCAGCCTTCTCTCGTACTTTGTCTATCACTCCAAGACTTCTCTGTTGAATTTTGCATTAACTTTAAGATCAAAACTAATTACCGAATGAGATCCAGCAACTATCTTATTGCAAATCGAACACCCGATTCTGAACAAGGCACTCGTTCAATTATTATTTGCAATCAATATTTTTTTTGAAGTATAATGAATGATTTTGCAGGTAATTGCTCACATTCCTCTTCGTCGCACAAATGAATAACATATGAGTTCTTACCTCACTTCCAGCCCCACTTATTAGGAATTTTTTTTTGAAGTATAATGAGTGTTTTGCAAGTAATTGCTCACATTCGCTTCGACTCACAAATGAATAACATATGAGTTCTTACTTCACTTCCAGCCCCACTTATTAGGATTTCTTGGCTTTATAATTGGCATGACCGTAAATATGAATGTTATTGGGGTTAACTTGGTCCAAAGACACAATTACCCAATGTCAAGGTGGTAATTTCACATGGGTATATCAGCATGGATAGCTCCATATCATGGGTTAGGGTCAGATGGGTGTCACCCATTTAATGTATTGCAATCCTACTCGGGTAGATATCCAACTAAGGAAACGAACAAAATTGAGGGATAAGTACATATTTCCCATATGATCATACTAAGTAAATAGGGCCTAACAGTAGATTTGATAATAAAGAACTAAGCACACAAATGAGCTGTACACATAATCTGGGGATTATCTATTCAATCACACTATATCCAATTTCAAAACTTTTACATTCGCAACAACCCAAGTTTCCAAAATTGGATATTGTCAATAATAATTTGACCTAAAAGGTCACCACAATCATCATACTAATTAACTGAAAAATGGTACTTATTATAATACTTGCAGTAGGATAAGTTTTCAATATTATTTAGGTAAAAAAAACTTTTTGCCCCCCATACTATTTCGATTTTCACAGTTTACCATACGGACTTTTTTTGGGGACAAACCACCATCTGAACTAAGTGTTTTTTGCAACTTACCCCCTAAAATCAGAGTTTTGGTGGTTTTGGATACCAAATCCGGTTTGTTAAGGGTTTTTTTGGTAACTTCACTCCTTAGTTCTAATCCTCTCCCCTTTCTCCACCCTAATATACCATTTCTACAATGATAACGGAACGACGGTTCTTTAAGCCGCGAAATGTCGTTGCTGATCTTTTTCGCCATGGAGAGGAGGTCCGTCGTACCATTATCATTGTAAAAATGGTAAATTAGGGCGGAGAAAGGGGAGAGTATTAGAAATAAGGAATGAAGTTACCAAAAAAACCCTTAACAAACCGGATTTGGTATCCAAAACCACCAAAATTCTGATTTCAGGGGGTAAGTTGCAAAAAACGCATAGTTCAGATGGTGGTTTGTTCCAAAAAAAAATTCGTATGGTAAATTGTGAAAATCGAAATAATTTGGGGGGCAAAAAGTTTTTTTCCCTATTATTTATGAGAACTCACGTTTAGGCACCTAAACTTTTGGAAAAACGGTAATAACTTTTTTATTCCCTCGTGGGAATGACTTCAATATTTGGGAGAGTTAAATATTATTTAAGATCTCATTTTATAATAATTGTTCAAATTTTCAGTCTCAGGTTGACTATTATTCGTAAACTGTATATTAGTCCCCGATTTTGCTAAAATTCTTATGTTCTTGTTCGTTAACTTATCAAACGATCTCTAAATGAGTCAAAATTTTGACAAGTCATCTATTACTAAGAAAAGTTAAATTTTCAATTTTTAAGTTCACAGTTTGGAAATTTCTAATATGGTTACTATGGGCTTGTTTACCCTATCATTCGGAATACTCGATTATTATTACTCGCTTATTTTAAAAATCAAATTAAATACTCAACCAAAAATTTTTTACAGTAAAATAATTAAATACTAATAAATACAATATTATAATACAATATCGTTTAATTTTCATACATGAATTGACCTGAAATACAATATAATAATACATTATCATTCATTTTTCACACATGATTTGGCTTGTATAGTAAAAAGTGAAGGATTATGAATCCTATAACAAATAAGAATTCTTACTATTTACAGAATTATGAATACCCCAAAATTCTGAATACCAAAATTCAATGAATACCAAGATTCTGAATAGAATGATTATGAATCTCAACAAATGTTATTCCATAGTTCAATTAAACTACCGAATGATCCTTTTCTCACTCTAACGGTCAACTAAGAACTTGATTTACAACTCGGTCACAACATCACAACAACAACACAAATCATACATCATTTTTTATAATTCAAAAGTGTTACTTTCAAAATATTATACACATAATCATCACAATACAACAAAAAAAACTAAGTTTTCAACACAACGACATTTTAATCGATATAAGTCCTCAAAACACGTACACGAATTCGTACAACACATACATGTTTTAAATCACAAGAATATAAGTGGCACATACATTTATTTATCAAGCCTTTTTTGTTTTAAAAAGAGTTTTAGAAACCTACCTCGTTCACTCTAAGAAAACAGCTAGATTCCAGCGGAAGAATTTCGTTGGAATTTAGATAAATTTTGATTGGAATGCCCAATTCCAACGGAATACATATTGTTGGAAGAAATCCCATCAAATCACCAAATACCCATGGAATTTCTACGAAAAAATATCCTACAGAAATTCCAACGGAAAATATTTGTTAGAATTGCCAATCATTGAAATTCACTCAAACGCAAATTCCAACGACATTCCCATAGAGTATGATCCATTGAAATATTTTCCAAAAACATTCAAGTACCTGTGGGAATACCAAAACTATTCTAATAGACATTATTCTGTAGTAATTAATTTTAACAACTCCAATGGTTATTTCCGTTGGAATTTCAATAGGAATCTTTCAAAATAGAAAAGACTCACCGTTTGAATTACTATAGGAATTTTTAAAATAGAAAAAACTCACACGTGTCTTTATTTCTCACACAAGAACAATATAACTATCTATGGCTCATTTGAGAGCCCAGATATTCCAAGATAAGGGCCCATAATATCTTCTAATCCTATGTTTGACAATTAAGATTCAAATCTAAGCATATCTGGCTGGCCCGCAATTGAAATCTTGGAAATCCTTGATTGGTAATCTCTTCCCTCCCCCTCCGACTAGTTATCACCCTTTAAATTGGTTACAGGTTGGCATGTGAGAATTGCCATAATCACCCCTAAAAGTGTTTTAAAAAAAAAGGTTACTAAATCACCCTTATTGGAAATGATATTTACAACTCTATCTACATATAAAGATTTCATCTCACCTTTTGTATCTCCATTGATAGTTTTGCATCCTAATCGTCAAAGCAAACCCTAAAAAAGGAATGCATTGCAAATTTTTCTCATTTAAATTATTGTATTTGAGTGCATTTTACTGGTTCTCCTTCTAAAATATCGAAAAAGTATTAGTATTATGTGGGATTTCAAAATTATCTTCATTTAGTTTCGGATTTGGCAAATTGTATGAAAGTAACTGTATTCATATTTGTGAGGTTTAAATTCTCGAATTGGAGTCTGTGTGGACATGAGCGTATAACTCTTTTTGTTAGACAATGTGAAGTCCCATCATTATTTCATTATTTTAGTTCCTTTTAGCTTTCATAATTTAGCTTTCAATTTCTTTTCATTCGTATAACTTCGAAGGAATTAATTGTGACTTTTTCCTCTTTGGGGATTTTGCTTTTTTCCTTCAAGGAGACGCTTTCCGAAGCAGTAGAGATCCATACGTGGAATGGGAAGTTGTAAGTGTATACCTCATCAATTGTAATCTTTTTTAATACATGACCATTTGACACTTATTGACATGATATGCTTGACTCATGAAGTTAAACTAACAACTAGTGTTGTGATGTGTGTATCATGTGATATATATTTGAAATATGGCTATTAGGATCTTCGTCCTGTAGACCCTCGAACTGAACTGTCTGTTGCACCATTTGTATAATGTTTGAACGAATCTCGAAATTATTGGCATTAATGCTCGGTCTCACGATACTCAACTCTGTCCCATCAATTGATGGTTTGTCATAACTAGACACAATGAGTTCTTACATGGACATGAGTAACAAGGTATCTTTGTCTTTCTCGTCCACCTTAACGTCCTCTATACGTGTAGCGAGCTCCTCCAGTGCACGCTTTTGAGTACGAGTAAGTATGCACTAATGGAATAGCACCTGAAACAAGAGAAGGACAACGGTGAAAAGCAAACTAGTAGAAATACGATAATAAGAAGAAAGAATTATTAAAGTAATAAAAATAAATCTTTTCTAATATCAAAGTCCCCCAAAATGGCGCCAAAAACTTGATGACAAAAAAGCTACTCTATAAGAGTCTCTGCAAGTGCAACGGCCATTTATAGTGTATAGCTTTAGAGCACTGTATATTGTTCCCACGAGGATTGTGATTATTAGTACTAAACATCTTTTTATTATATAATCTACCGAATAAAAGGTTATTTTAATAATCTACTTAACTAAAAATATCTAAATAAACTAAATAAGTGATTAAACAAGATGAAAAGTTAGAAGTTGTTTTGAAGAATGATTATGTGAGAAGAATGTGTTTGAATGTAGAGTCTCCCTAAATTCACCTTGTGATCTTTTCCAAATAAATCATCATAATCCCTTAATTACTACTGAACCCACATATTATTCACGCTTTCAAAGACCGTAGAAGTTATCTATTACAATTAAAATCTTGAGTTTCGAGTGAATTAATCCTAGCCTCGAGATGATTAACTAGAATATCATCCTAATTAAAACCCTCAATATAGAAATGCGAACAATTGAATTTTCCTATTAGGTTTCACCATAATCCGGAGGACTTATGTCATCTTATATATAGGATTGCATGCAACTCCTTCTACTTGTGTGTGTTGTTACTCTACTTTGCTTCGTTTGATTAAAAGTATAGAACAAACTCTAATCAATAAACCAGAATTAATGAGTCGAGAAAATTGATTAAAAGCACAAGCAAATCAAATGAAAAGCATAAAATAATATAAATGAACCAATACCTTATCACAAGTTAAATTTAGGATTCATCTCAATCCAAACACATAGGAAGTTTAGTTCATGGGATACAGAGGTCAAAACTTATGTTTGGGGAGGCCGTGAATATAAAACCAAGAAAGGGGAAATCATGTTTACATGCAGGGGCGGATCCAGGTTTTTATGTTTGGGGAGGCCGTGAATATTTTTTTTGTAATAGTATAAAAGGAGATAATGGGATACAGAGGTCGAAATTTATTTATAAAAAATAAAGGTAAAGAATAAATAAATAAGGGGCTATCTAATCAATTTTTTTCTTAAAGAATAAAAGGAAGGGAGAAAGAAATAAGGGGCTATGTGATTTGAATTGTGACAAGTTTTGGGGGAAAAAAACAAAACAAAATACAGAGAAAAAATATTAAGAAATAAAAAAACAAAGAGAAAAAAGCTTAAAAGAAAACGAAACAAAACAAAACAAAGAGAAAAAAGATTAAGAAATAATAAAAAGAAAGAGAAAGAGGCTTAAAAGAAATAAGGGTGGTGGGGTTTGAACTAGGTAATTTGGCAATTTAAAGAGGACACTAACAACTAGACCAACTTAAGTAGATGTAAATTTGGGGAGGCCATCTATAATTATATATATTAAATCAAATAATCACATATGGTAGCAAGGTTTTTGAAGAAAATTGGTTAGGCCGTGGCCTCCGCACCACCCCCCCCCCCCCCAAATAAGTACGTAGATCCGCCCCTGTTTACATATTTTAGTTTTCAAACCAAAGATAAATTGCTTCCCTAGCGAATCTTCGAAGTATGTATGAGGTTTTCTTCAAGATCTTCTTCAATATCTTCTCTTTCTTATTTGTTGTTGTAATCTTCTAACCTCTAAAGTTTTGGTGTTAGAAAACGTCATAGAGCTCTTATATATAGTTCCCCATGTATTTTTCCTAATATCCTCCTCGAAGAAACAGAAAAAATGAGGCCCAAAATCATAAAATCGCACTATTCGGTCAGAAATATAGCCGGCAAGACGAAAACACAGCCAGAATTGCAAAAACACAAACTTGCAATGTTTTTCAAAAATGGTCTGCCAGTAAAAAACATGGCTCTGTTTTAAAACAAGACTCAACCATGTTCTCTCCTGTACTCTTCCTTATTAACTTTTCTCCGCGCTATGAAACATGGACGTGTTTTACAACACGCCCAAGGTATGTTTTCCTTAATTTCTTGATATTTTAACTCCGTTTGCGCATTTTCACTTCCCGTTTCATCCCCTTGACTCGTGCTCTTGTATACATGACTATCATTGCACTCTAAATTCACCCAACTTCGCTCCTCATCAACGTTCCTACACAAATACAACCCAAAAGTGAAAAGAACAAGAAACGCCATAAAAACTACCAAAAGACACACAAAGAACTCTATATTAAACATATAAAAAACTATTAAAAATATGCATGAAGTGATGATTATAAAACTACCCCCAACTTGGACGTTTGCTTGTCCTCGAGCAATATAATCTAAAATTGAAGAAAACACAACGAAAACCTATAGGGAGACCACATCCTCAACAACTACAATCACTTCATTAACCATCTAGCCAATAAGTAAGTAAAAAAAAATAGTAATAATAATAGTAGTAGTAATAAACAAAAACTATAAAACTAACACAACAAGTCAATTCTCAATAACCGAGTTAACGAACAGCGAAGTGAACCAAAAAGTCATTACGAGATCACTCTTTTCACTTGAGTGTATTATAAGCAATTATGTATATAGAGATCTCAAGTCACAAAACACTGAAACATTATTCACATAGGCTTGCACGTAAATCATGTCGATGAGTTGAAAGGTATAGATACCAAGGGCTAAAGGGTTGTAATGGTGCTAGAGCGGAGCGTGGGTAAAGGGAATTTATATAAGTTTAAAAGAATCAAAGAAACACATAAAGACACCTTCTAAAAAATAAAATAAATAAGTAAAATAATATATATATATATATATATATATATATATATATATATATATATATATATATATATATATATATATATATATATATATATATATATAGGGTTAGGTTCCGGAGGTTCCGGTGAGAATGGGTCCGTGGGTGAGAAATGAGAATGAATCATAGCCATTATAACTAATCTAATGGGTTAGATTTAATCAAAAAAATTAAAACCTAAACCTAAACCCAAACCCAAACCCAAACCCAAACACTCGGGGCCGATTATAGTCCCAAACCTAAACCCACCCTCTGCGAAAACACCCCTGGGGACTGGGATTAGATGAGATAATGGCAGCAGCCATTGTAGTAGCAGCAGCCGAGCACGCCATTGCTACTATGTCGTAACAATACAATATCACAATAACTCTTGTTGATTTTTGTTGCAGTTTGGTGAAGTGTAAATGACTTTTCGATAAAGCGTGGATTGTTTAGCGATAACTCAAAATCGGTGAAACACCCTTGCGAAAAACCTGCTGCGAAACCTTGGCAAAAATCGAATCTGTGCAACCCGCGAGATCTAAAACCTGCTTCGCTCTTTGATTTGACTTTGCTTGCACACCAATGGCTTCAATTTTGGATGAATCAGGTAATATTTTTTAAAAATTAGGTCAATTCATCTAATTATAACAGTGCATCTGATTTACAAACTCGCCTGATGTGTGTTTGGGCTAATTGTTATCTATTTTCTTTGTGCATAATTCACTTTCAGTTTGTGCACATTAGTGTGTTCCCTTGTGCACGTCTGTGGTGAAAGGTGTTTTGCACGTGTCGTGAATTCTTAAAAAACTCTGTTCTTGTCGTCGTCTGATGTGGTTGCTGTCTGATTTGTTTTTTGCAAAATTCAGTGTCAATTTGTGCACATTAGTGTGTTACTTTGTGCACATCCGTGCTGAATTGTGTTTTACACGTGTCGTGAAGTTTTAAATAAATTTTCTGTCATGTTATATGTGGCATGTGTTGTTTTGTGCACTGATTGAATGCGAGCTTTTGCAGGTGATGTTGAATGTTCTTCCCACAATTGTGAAACTGTTCGACAAACTATGGTCATGACACCTAGCTCTACAAAATATTGAGTTCCGATATGTGAAGATTCGATTAAGCCTTATGTTAATCAGAAATTCAAAAGCTTTGATGAAGCTATACAGTTTTACAAGTCTTATGCCAAGGAGTTTGGTTTCGACGTCCGTCATAGCACAAAAATAAAATCAGATGATGGTGTGGTTGTTTGGCAGTATCTATTGTGCTCAAAACAAGGCTACAAAAACGAGAGTAATAGAAACCCACCTGGAGCAAAAATGTCAGCCACAACAAGTGTATCCCTCACACCAAAAAGAGCAGCAACACCAGTAGTTGTTGAACATCAAATTAGGAGTCGGGTAACAAATAGAGTTGGGTGCAAAGCTAGGTTCGTATTGAGATTAAATAGGAATAGCGGATACTTAGTCCATTTGTTTGAAGAGAAACATCACCATCCATTGGCTTCTAAAGAGTGCTTATCATTCTGAAAAGAAAACCGGGCAATAAATGTCGGACATGAGAATCTTGTGTTGAATTGTATAAGGGCAAACATTGGTCTAGTGAAGTCTTTTAGATTGTACAAACAAATTGTTGGAGGCTACCAGAATATCGGTGCTACTAGTGTCGATTTCAAAAACTACAAAAGAGACTTGTTAGCATATATTTCAGGGGCTGATGCACAGTTGGTTATTGACAAGTGTTATAGAAGACAAGAAATCAGTTCAGCGTTCTACTTTGACTATGAACTTGATGAGTGTGACCGGCTAAAGAGAATTTTCTGGGCTGATCCCATTTCTAGAAAAAATATTTGCCGTGTTTGGTGATGTGGTGTCATTTGATGCAACGTACAGAACTAACAGGTGCATATTCATTTTTCTGAAAAAATTTAAATTTTATTATTTTTATAAATAATAGCTTGTGCACATTCATGTTTCAGTATGTGCACATTTATGTTTCAATATGTGCRCATTTATGTTTCAGTCTGTGCACATTTATTTTTCAGTTCAGTGTGCGCACATTCATGTTTTTAGTGTGTGCACATTTATGTTTCAGTGTGTGCACATTTATGGTTCAGTCTGTGCACATTTATGTTTCAGTTCATTGTGTGCAAAGTTATGTTTCTAGTCTGTGCACATTTATGCTTCAATCTGTGCACATTTATGTTTCAGTGTGTGCACATTTTATGTTTCAGTTCAGTGTCTGCACATTCATGCTTTTAGTCTGTGCACATTTATGCTTCAATCTGTGCACATTTATGTTTCAGTGTGTGCACATTAATGCATTAATTTTTACACATTAAATCAATAAAGAATTCTTCTGCTATAGGTACAATATGGTGTTTGCACCTTTCACGGGGATTGACAACCACAAAAAATGTGTCACATTTTTTGCTGCGTTGATAGCCAATGAAGATGTTGATTCTTATACATGGGTCCTCAAACAATTCAAAAAGGCAATGGTTCATGAGCCAGGATACATCATTACTGACCAAGATCCCTCAATTGAAATTTCATTTTCGAAGGTGTTTGAGACTACAATACATCGATACTGTATGTGGCACATCATGATGAAGGTGAGTGAAAAAGTTGGGCCTGTTTTAAGTAGTGATGAAAATTTCAATAAAAGGCTTAAGGATATCGTTTGGAATGAATGCATAGAGCCTATGGAATTTGAAGAAAAATGGAATGGAATTATGGAAGATTTTAATTTAGTAGATCACAGGTGGTTTCGTGATTTATTCAAAATACGCGAACAGTGGATCCCTGCATTTTTTAGGGATGTTTCTATGAGCGGATTGCTGAGAACTACATCTAGATCAGAAAGTGAAAACTACTGGTTTGGCAATTTTACAAATCACCAGGACAGTTTAGTCGAATTTTTAATGCATTTCGACAGTGCTATGGATTCGCAGAGAAACACGTCATCGAGTTTAAAAAGTGTATGTGAGTCATATTTTGCTGATCTAAAGACGCCATTAGCTTTGAGAAGAATGCACGCTCTGTGTACACAGACATTATATTTATTGAGGTGCAGAATGAAATTTGTGCAGCTTGTTTTAGTTGTAGAGTTTTACGTGTTAGTGACAATGATGGAAATGTTGAGTGCGACATTCAGGATAATGGTAAGGTGTTTATAGTAGTGCACAAATCTGATGGTAGTTGTTCTATGTGCTCTTGCAAAATTTTTGAAAGATTTGGGTGGCTCTGTAGACACATCTTTGTTGTCTTTAAGGACTTAAACATGGATGTTATCCCACGAAAATCTGTCCTTTCCCGTTGGACTAAGAAAGCAACTCTAAATCCAATGTTTCACATCAATGATGCCATTATCGAGCAATCTGCAAAAATCGATGAAACAAAGTTGCTACTTAACAAATTGTGGTCTGATATACACTTATGTGTGGCATTGGCTGAGACGAGGACATAGCTCCTTGTTGAGTTTTCAAAGGTTATCAATGAACAAAAGGTGAAACTTACAGTTGAGCAACAGGACGCTTCATCTACCGCAAGTAAAAAATAGAGAATTGAAACTTTTTGTGGAACTGTACCTGTTGAAATTGCTATTCGTCCTCCTATGCAATCGAAAAATAAAGGGGGTGGGAAAAGAAAAAAAAATAGGCCAAGAAAAGTCAATTGATGAGAAGCAGAAGAAGGAAAAAAAAAGGGTGTGCAAGACTTGTGGTGAAAGGGCCGGGCATAATACGAGAACTTGTCCAAAGAGAAAACAACAGGTTGTACATAGTAGTAGTCAATGACAAAAAATGAACAATTGTATTTTTTTTTCCTTTTTTATTTTTTTTCATTTCTAAAAGTTATACATACTTATTTGCACAAAACTTATAACTTGCAGGTGATTTGAGGAATAAAGCAAAAAAGAGGAGCAGTTGGCAGAGTTGAAGACCCTTCATATTATTTTCTTATTTTTATTACTCTTAATTTTCGAAGTTGGATGTGCACAAACAAGTATGACTTTCTGCACAACAGATCAATCAAATTTGCACAATAGTGCAATAAATTGTGCACAGTGGTATTTAATGAGTTCCTATTTTAGGTGATGGTCTTTTGGATTTTTCGTACAAATTAATTGAAATATAGTTTTGTCTGAGATTAAGAAATAAAATAAGACCTTTTTGGCGTTTTCTAAGCTCTGCAGCATTGAAGACCCTTCATATTATTTTCTTATTTTTATTACTCTTAATTTTCCGATGTTGGATTTGCACAAACAAGTATGACTTTCTGCACAACAGATCAATCAATTTTGCACAATAGTGCAATAAATTGTGCACAGTGGTCTTTTGGGCTTTTCGTACAAATTAATTGAAAATATAGTTTTGTCTGAGATTTATAAATAAGGCATTTTTGGTGTTTTCTAAGCTCTGGTTTGGCAAAGCTTAATTAATTAAATATATTTACATATTTTCTTATCGTACATCGACAACAGTGCTTAATTTGGATCTAATGATAAATCCAACCCGATGGTCAGATTGTAATGATATCATTTACACAAATAATTCAATAACATATGCACAACCAAAAAGTGCAACCATTGAAGTTAAAATCTTTGAAACTTAAATATTTCTCTTTCCCTCACCAGGACACCTATTAAAAAATTTTAATATGCAAAACACAGTTTTTTCAAGTCGTAAAAATTTTCTTCTACTTACGAATAAACAAAACAATAGAAGTAGTGAACAAACAAAACAACAGAAGTAGACATCAAACATAATAAATATTATGTTGCAGTTTCTTCTACTTAGACAAGAATTCTTACACAACAAAAAGAGACATCAAAAAAAAAAAAGCATTCCATTATAGTTTTTTCTACTTAAAAAAGTATTCAAACAGAAGCCAAACAAAAAATAAAATTCTTCGACATGCAGATCATTTCTTCAATACAGCCTTTCGTTCTAGTTTCTTTGCCTTGTAAACTGGGAGATACTGTTTCGCAAATTTCATGTTCACATCCTTCAAATCGTTTATCTCTGCGCATGCCAAGGTATGGCAATACTTCTTACGGATGCAATTCACCTGTTTTTTATCCCCGCTTCTAATCTCACACGTCCAGTTGCCCTTCAATCCAGCCCCCATGTATGTCTCCATGTGTCTCATGGCCAAAACACCCGAATCCGTGTTTTCTACCCCTGTTGTACATGGAATCTCGAGGAAATGTGGTTGAAGTTTTGCAACCACATTGGCGTAGTGGGGCATGCTTTGTCCTCTTAGAAACTTTAAAAACGCATCCTTCTGCAAAAAATAAATAAAAAAGAATTTTATGTGGACAAAAACAACAAGGAAAATATAAAAGAATTATGTCTGCACATTATTTCACAGTATTGTGCACATTTATGTTTCAATCCGTGCACATTTATGTTTCAGTCTGTGCACATTTATTTTTTAGTTCAGTGTGTGCACATTCATGTTTTTAGTTTGTGCACATTTGTGTTTAAATCTATGCACATTTATGTTTCAGTGTGTGCACATTAATGCTTTAAGTTTTATACATTAAATCAATACTGTGAATTATTTTGCACATTAAAAGAAACACCCCTAAGCCATTTTATTATATATATGTTTAGGGAAACAAGGACACAGAAACAACAAAATATAATTATGATGCACTAAGTAAATTCTTTAAAAATTGCTCTCACCAAGCTCATAGCATATTCTTTCTGTGTTTTTGCCTTCACGTCATTTGGTGCAGTGCTTTCCAGTATATCAAATCGTTTTGCCTTGATTGAAAAGCACATGACGTACGAGTAGTTTCCAGTGTGAACGGGGAAGAAAAACTGCAAAATATATATATATATATATATATATATGTATATATATATATATATATATTAAAAAACTAAATCGAAAATAAGTATAATGATATCGAATAACTACCAGTGATATATCTTTTGTTTCAAACGTTTTCATCCTTTTCAAGTCTACATCCAGGGCTTGAGTAAATATCTGATATTTCTTTTCTTTGCTATCAGCACCATCAAAAAGCAGCTGCACACACATGTAAAATTGTATAAAAGAATATTATGTATAATAATAAAGAAAAAATATGAAATATAAATTAAGTATTTCTAACCTTGTTACAAGGGCCAATGCTTGCAAAATATCTACTTGGAGACCCCCAACTTTTCAACTTTTCATTGTCATTTAAAAAAACAGACCACAAATCCAATACACGACTATTCACTTGTTCACCTGCCCTTAAACTTTGTAATACATCTCTTGAAACATAAAAATTATTTCTCTTGAAAATAACTTCACTCCTGTATTACAAGAACACATGCATTAAGAAATACGGAGAGAAAAAGATAGATAATAACCGTATATATACTAGTAAAAATGTCTTATAAACACTATTATACACACAGAAAAGTATATAAACTTACTGTTCAGCGTCAACATTTTTCAAAACCCAGTTTGCAACCATTTTTTGATTTCCATCCAGCTTCTTCAATATATTTGTTCCCCTTATCTTGAATGGTGATTTCAATTTGCTAGGAACTTCTCTCCTTTCTAACAGCTCATCTTCTGGTGTTAATTGCTTAGATCGTCTCGTTGGAACATCTTGTACACCTTCAACATGTTCTGTAGCTGAAGGGGCGTTAGTGGCATTCTCAGGCTGGGTGATGATCTCTGGCTCCTCATCAACAGTTGCACGTCTTGGGTGTATATCAACATGCACAAAAGGGGCCTTTTCCGATTGACAACCATCATTTGTTTGATTACCACAATCCCGTGGAAGTTCATTATCATCCTCATCATCTTCAGATATACCTAAGCTGAAATTAGGCATAGTAGTTGTAGTGTTTCGAAACTCGTGCCTCCTTGCAATTGCTTCTAAAATCTCATCCATAGCATTGATAGTCTAAGCGGTCCAGTCATCAAAAGTTTGTGAGGCATTGTGGCATCCCTCTTGCGCTTTGTTGGTACCCTCTTCTGGTTTGTCGATGCCAGATTGTGTTTCGTCAATACCCCCATGTTCTTCATTGATGCCCTGTTGTGTTTGGTTGGCATTCTCTTGGCTTCTGTTGACACGCTCTTGTGTTTGTGAAATGCCAAGGAATGATTGTGCTGCATCTTGCATCTTCATGAATTTATTATCTTCCAATAAAACTTGAGGGGCTCTTTGCACCATCTCTAGTATTTCAAGACCAGTATATGCAAGCAACCTGGTCTTTGTAGCAAATTCCTCAACAAAAACCTGTTTCACAAATACTTATATTTAAAAGTCTAATATAGACAACATTTAGAAACAAAATATAAATTAGCCATAAAAATAATGAACCTATTGCACATTATTTAATAAACTCGTGCACATTAATTCATAACTACATGCACAAAACAGCCACTATACAGAACTATTAAAAAAATGCATGCACATCAGGTTGCACATTAGTTCACACAGTCGTGCACATTAGTTCATACTTACATGCACAACTAGCCACTACATACAAAACTATTAAAAAAATATTTGCACAAAAAGTTGCACATTAGTTCATGCTGAAGTGCACATTAGTTCATATTTACATGCACAAAATAACCACTATATTAAAAAACAGCCACATCAAATACCTGTACAGACTCCCTGTTTCCAGACTCCTTGTTTCCAACATTCTTATTTCCAGTACTCTGCTCCTCGTTCATTCTTTTTTCAGGAGCATCCATCATTTCTGGATTTTTCAGCACCTCAAATTCTGTTTCTTCATCCACAAAACCCCTCCCAAATGCACCAGTTTTCTCCTCCGCAGCTTCTCTATCTTTCAACAACATGTTTGTCCATCCTTTGTAAGTTGGAAAACTCCTTTTCACATTGCGTATAGATAACACAACTTTGTCCACATAAAACACCTACATATTAAAAAATTAATTAAAAATTTTTATTGCATAAATTTTAATTATATATAAAAACAACACTTGTGTTAAGAACACTGACCGTCAAAAACAGGAGAGGTCCTATGTACCACTTTTCCCCGCTATCCTCCCAAGACATCTTTGTCCTCACCAATTACTCGATCATATACTCACACCAATTCATGTCCTTAATGTTTGATAGATCGTCAAGAAGATGCAATATATTAATGTGAACTTTTCCATTGCTCTGAGCTTCAAACAAGCAATTAACAAGCAAAATAACAAAGTGTCTCTTGAACCAGTCGCCATCGTCAACACATTCCTTCATTTTCACAACAAGATTTGTTGGGGTTATCCCATAAGGACTAGGCTAAAAAAAACCCTTGAATTCTTGATCGAGTTCTGACTGATTTCTTTTCTTCTTATTAACGATTGAAATCATCCCACGGGGAAAGCCAAAAACAGAGGACACATCATCTTCTTTGATGTGCAACTTTGACCCATCGTATAACTTCAACTTGCGATCAAGGTGATTGAAGTTTTTCACTAACCAGTACCCCATCTTTACTGGTATTGAAGTTATTGATAAATCCAAAAGAGGACCAAATCCAATATCTGCAACATCTTTTCTCTGGCATTCATTTAATGATGACAACGCTCTTACAAAAACCCCAGGCGATGACCTATTGTGAAGGACAAACTTGGGGCCATCGCTGCGACTGGTAGCACAATCCGCACGTGCAGGTATGGGGCTCTCAAAGTCATCATCATCTGCTGCTAAACAATATAATTAAAGAATAAAGTTTAAAAAAAAAGTATAAAATAGACTGCAGAGCAATAATAATAATAATACCTTGTTCTGTAGCTTTCATCTTAGTACACCTTGTTTTTTTTGCTTTTCTTTTCGTTTTAATGACATCAATCTTTGTCTTCTTCGTAATTACACCTGTGCATATAAAAAATGTATTAGAAAAAATAACCACAAAAGATATCAAAAAACACCATAAAAGGAGAATGCATCTATGCATATGCTATACATTTCTTTGCACATTACTAGAAATTGTTTTGCACTTTATAGTTCATTTATTTGCACATATACAATATACACCTTAAAACTTGAAATCATTTCAATGCAATGGATTTTGCACATTAGTGAAGATTAATTTGCACATTACAATACATTTATTTKCACTACAATGTACATCATTCCTTAAAAAAACCAATGCTGAGAAAAATAAATATCATCAAAAAAAGAAATAGAAAAACCCAAAAGCCTAAATTTATTACCTTGCTTGTTTGTTTTTTGAATTTTGGTTACTTTAGTTGAAGCCTCGGGAACCAATTCCGTATTCTCTCCTGCAACAGGCACGTAAAAGGAACCCAATATCGGCGTTGTACCCTTCATGCCAATATCTTCCTTATTCTTCATTTGTAATTCAACTTGTTGTCTTGAATCTTGAGGACTTGACTCCAGAGGAGCAGAAACATCAGGAATAGGATTCTTCTTCGCAGCAACATCTGCCTTCTTCTTCGTTCGTACTTCTACCTCTTGCATTGAATCTTGAGGACTCAAATCCGGAGGATCGGAAGGCATATAAACTATAGTTTTGACCTTCTTGGCAATATCTGTCTTTTTCTTACCCTTACCTACAAATGCACAAATTTGAATTACATGAGGAAAATAAACATCACAAAAATAAATACACATGATCCAACAACTACATGCCACATTAATTTGAGACAGTGCATATACACAGACCACATAAAAACTAATATGCATCCCGGATTGTTAAGTATATACATTTAGATAAGGAAGTTTTGATCTTTTTTGAGCATATTCAGATTATTGAGCATGTCACCATCTAAACATGCCCTACCCATACTGTAAAAAGGCCCAAAGATACTTGAAAAGTAAGAGAAGCACAAAATAACTAACAGAGAACTTCCAGATTTTGTAGTTGATGAAATACCATTTTGAGAATATCAATCTCCTGTTAGTAGCCACACTCATGTTAACAGTCAAGCTCAAGATCCAACTAACAAAGAACTTCCAGTAAGTATATTTCTTCAAGTCTATATAAAATGTCATATAATGTAGTATATTTTTTTCAAAATATTTAGACTAAGAGAAAATCATCCTTCAATAAAAAAAAGGGGAGTGATTATGAGAGTTTAAGATGAAAGACACGTGGACCAGAAAATTAACTCATAACGATCGTAGAATTTACAGTAAACGATAATATGTTGATAATTAAGGAAAGCATTCAGTATATCTATGCATAAAAACAACCAAATAAAATATTATGTACAGTGTGATCCTTATATAAATGAGATGATCACTTTCTTATATATTACTTACAAAACCACAAAATGTACGCTTCTCTTGAAAAGAAAAGTGTTAAAAAAAAGAGAGAAAACATATCAGCATTCTTATTTGGCAAATCCTGAGGATCAGACGGCATAGAACCTACAACTTTATCCTTGGTGGCAATACCTGCCTTATTTTTATCCTTCCCTACAAATGAACATATTCGAATTCACACACGAGGAAATTGTATCTAATGCATTGTGCAATTCACACAAACCCTACCCAGAAAAAATTAAGCAGATGTAAGGAATATCAATAATATAACGTCTACTGTTTTAATGCTAAATAAGTATCAAATGAACCATGTATACAATAACACACATAATTTATTGTATACATACAAAATTTACATGATTTGCATGTTTTCATACATACAAAATGCTTGCACAACTCATATTTCAAAAACTGTACCCACTAGTATTATAACATCTTTCACATATATAAAAACTGAACTCAAACACTAACACTCATTGGTCATACTAAATAAGTTACCCCTATTTTTATATACAAACTACTATTATATTCGCTGGCATTACCCCTATTATTTTTATTTTATACTCGTAAATAAATTTGCCGATTGACAAAACCCAAAAGGCTAGTTACTCCTATTATGTGAACTCTTATTTTCCTTTTTAGAAAGATTAATATACTAAATGTAATTAACTTGACATGGTGAGTAATATTTTAAGCAATTTGGTTAAATCACAGTAATTATAAACACAATTCATACTAGATTAACACAATTATGGAGTTTGGACCATTTGCATTATTTGAATCATCACACAAAAATGCAGGCCATATCTAGTCATCCTTGAATAACACTAAACTAGGGTTTTCGGGATTTTCAATCATCACAAATTCACAAAAAAAAAAGGAAAGGAAAAACATACCAGAAATAATTACAGCATTCTTCTTGGGTGAAGTTTTCTTCTTCGGTTGAGATTTCTGCGGAGTTTGTCCCATCGATTACGCTAGGGTTTTCGGGATTTTGCAGAGGAGAGGAGAAGGTAGATTGCGTTTCGAGGTTTGCGAGAATTGAGACGAAAACGAAGAGGATAAGGTAAATAGGGAGTGGTTGATTGCTTATGTGAGATAAAATTGAAACGAAAATGGATGTGAGAAAACGGAGCTTGCTGCGCAAAACAATAGAGAAGAAAACGAAAGGGCTGTTTCTATGCAAAATGAAGCGTGAAACAGAAAATGGGGAGAAAAGACATTAATTACAAAAGTAACACCGAAAAGCTCAAAAATTACGAAAACGACACCGAAATAATTCAGCGGAAAAATCAGAAAAAATAATTAAAATTGTAAGAAATGGATGGTCAGGATTCGTTCTCATTTCTCACCTACGGATCTATTCTCACACGATCCTATATATATATATATATATATATATATATATATATATATATATATATATATATATATATATATAACGGGTAAAAACACTAGCAAAACAATAATCTATGAACTAAAAAAATACATGACACCTCAATCACTTATTGTTTATTCTATAAACATAATTCATAATAACTTCTTTCTTCTTATTATCTTCTTCTTCTTTTTTTTTTTCTCTTTTTTTTCTTTTTTTTTCTCTAATGAAAATAAAAATTACATGTAGTTGGAGAACGAACTCGAGTCATCCGCATGACAGGCAAGAATTACTCCCACTCGATTACAACGACCTAAGAAAAATGAAAATAAAATAAAAAGGCCTAAGAGAATACTAAACAACTCGCGCGATAACAAATACATAACAATGTGTGTATCTTAAATTCGAGGTTCAAAGAGGGGAAATCAAAGAATGGTTATTATGGCTTATAATGCGGGTTATAATCACAGAAAGAAGCTTAGGCTCGAAATTGGTTTACTAATGGATAATGTAAGGTAGGCTTATGCAAGGATAAGGTTAATAACAAAAGTCTTAATCCTACCCATGTATGGATTCCAAACATACAATGTGTACAACCGTGCAAGTTCCAGAACAACCAACAATGTGTGACTCACTCACAAGCAGTGTTCTAAAAATTGCTAGGCGGTTGCTAGGCGTCAGGCTAGTGCCTAGCGCCCAGGACGCCTAGGCGGGGTCTAGGCGGGGCCTAGAATTTGTGAATAAATACCCCGATTTACAACATTATATCCAAACATTTAATATTTCAACATACTACCTGCTACACAATAAAGTCTATGACAATTCAAAACTAAAAGTAATAATCACAAGTTACAATTCACAAGTTTAAAACTATTGTTCAATTCAAAGTTCAAAAGAACATAGATCCATAAGTTCATTAGTTAAATAAAAATATCATAACATATATTACAAAATCAAAATAATCATAAAAATAGGCCCAAAAATGACGTCGTTTCAGGCCATAAAAATTTTAAAAAAAAATACTAGGGCGCCTAGGTGGCGCCTGGGATGCCTAGGCAGCGCCTGGAGCACCCGACGATTTCTTTGGCCGATTTTTGAAAATCGTAGGCGGATTGGTGGCGCCTAGCGCCTAGGCGCCGCCTAGACGTGCGCCTAAAGCTGTTTTTAGAACAGAGCTCACAAGCAATGAAAAGAAGCATAGTTTGTAATGTATCCTTGTAGGCTCAAATATCACTAAAAATTGGGTTATATATGTCGAATCCCAACATTGCCCATCTAAAAATTGCCAAGAAAATACTTGTTATTATACTATATATAGAGAGAGGATTGGGTTCAAATGAGAACCATGTCCTTATTTGTGAATCTAAGGTCAATTATGAGCCTTAGATCTAATTAAATGAATGGATCATATTTTTTGTATATTTCCTTGTTTGATTAAAGGCATTAGGATTTTATAATAAAAGCAGTACTGATGTGTATAACTGAAAATATTAATAAAGCACTGTGATTGTATAATAAAAGCACCAGTTCGCATGTTCGCATATAAGGGAGGGTTCTCATTTGAACTCATCCCTGTAGACACACACACACACACACACACACACACACATATATATATATATATATATTAAATATATATTATTTTTTTTGTAGAAAGATATACTTGTATAAGTATAAATATACTCAAAACTTTTCAAATTAACTTAGCAAAAGTATTATGCATCATAGAAAGGTGATGTCTCCCAACTAAATATGCATGAATGTAAAACACTGAACATAAACCAAAAGGACACAAAAGCACCCCCAACTTAAAAGTTTACGTTGTCCCCAATGTAAGAATCCAAAGTTGGACACTAAATAACACAAAATAGATGAAAATAAATAAATAAATAAATAAAAAAGAAACGAAATCACCTTTTCAATATGGTGACAAAAGGTTTTTGAGATGGCCAAAGTTATGTGCCGTATAGAACATAAGCGTGCGAGCATGGTAGCTTGATGAAAAACTCAAAATATTTTACCCACGTTTGTCAAAATACATCTCAATATGAATCAACCTACACAAAACATTGAAGATATCACCAAGAATAACTAGTAAAACTACTCCTAAAGAAAAAAAAAATAACAAAAAGACCGTAAAACACCGGGTTGCCTCCTGGTAAGCGTTCCTTTATAGTCAAGTAGCTAGACTATCAATAGTAAGGCCTCACGTAGGCTCGCGCATAGCCTTGAAGTTAAAATCTCTTGGGCTCTCCTCAAATCCCCCACCATGAAAATGCTTCAAGAAATACTCATTCACTTTGAAAATATTATGGTTTTTGATTGAAACCTCTATAGTCCCACAAGAAAACACCTTAGCCACAATAAATAGACTTTTCCATCTTGATCTCACCTTCATAGGAGACACAAGTGATCAAATGGATGATAATAGCACCACGTCTCCTGGTTGGAGTTTTCTCGCCTTCTCAATCTCCTCATCAGACCAACTCTTGGGTCTCTCCTTGGACTTCTCACTCGACTCAGTTGGACCATCCCTATGAAAATTCCTCAAATCATTTGATAGAAAAACAAGCATCATCTATATCAAGAGCATTAGTTATCATAAAAACTACTTGTTCATCCTCAACTCTCAAAGTCAATATCCCATCATGCACATCAATAATTGCTCTAGCAGTAGCTAAGAAAGGACGTCCTAAAATCAAGGGTCCCTCTACATTAGTAGGCATGTCAAGAATCACAAAATCAACTGAAAAAATAAATTTAGCCACTTTGACAAGTATATCTTCTATAATACCCCTAGGATATTTAAATTATCCTATCAGCCAATCGCAAACTCATTTTAGTAGGCTTAGGTTCACCTAATCCTAAACTCTTGAACAATTCATAAGGCATCAAATTAACACTCGCTCCTAAATAATGCTAGATCAACAGATACACTACCAATATGAAAAGGGATCGTAAAACTTACTGGATCTTGAAGCTTATGTAGTAGCTTACTTTGTACAATGGCATAGCACTCCTCGTTCAATTTCACCAATGATAACTCCTCAAGCTTATTCTTATTCGAAAGGGGACCCTTCAAAAACTTTGCATACTTGGGCATCTGTGAAAGAGCCTCAACAAGCGGAATGTTAATGTGAAGCTGTTTTAAAAGGTCAAAAAAATTACCAAATTGGTCTTCCTTCTCCTCATATATTTGACTTGGATAAGGAACTTTTGGCTTGTACTCGGGCACAACCTTTTTCAGCTCTTCACGTGGGTGCTCCTCATCGGTGATGGTTTTAAGAGCTATGACTTCATTCCTTCTCAAATGTGGATTCTCCAAATGGCTACCACTATTGAGGGTAATAGCGTTAACAAATTCTTTTGAGTTTGGATCAGTGTTACTAGGCAAACACACTTATGACCTTTCAGAGACCATCTTTGCAATTTGTCCAATTTGGACCTCCAAGTTACGAATAGAAGCTTCTTGATTTCTCAGAGATGTTTCAGTGGAGGTGAGATGGGCTTCAGTTGTTTGAACAAATTTTATCAACTTCTCTAAATTGGGTGATCGTGGTTGCTGATGCTGTTATTGATGAAAATTAGGGAGTTGGTTAGTCCTCGGCTAGGCTTGGTTGCTCCATGAGAAATCTGGGTGTTGCCTCCATCCTAAATTATAAGTGTTACTATATGGATTATTTCTCGGATCTCGGCCATTGTTGCCTACAAATCTACTTGCTCAGAAGGTGTTGAGATTGGGCAATCATGATTCAAATGAGAAACTCCACAAGTTTCATAGAGAAGTCCCTTCATATTTGGAGTAGGTGTGACAAATGTGTTAAACTTCTTACTCAATGCCTCGACTTGGGCGGCTAGAGTCACCATTGCATCCAAATTATAAAGTCCAGCTAGCTTGCTCATCTTGCCTCGAGCTGGTTGCCACTTATACCCTTTCATCGCCATTTCTTCAAATAATTCTTGAGTAGCCTCAGGGGTCATTTTATTTAGTGCCCTACCTGCTACAACGTCGTTCATCTGTCTCGTCGAGTTTGTTAACCCATTATTAAAAGTTTAGACTTGCATCCAAAGGGGTAGCGCATGGTGTGGGCACTTGCGTAAGAGCTCCTTGAAACGCTCCTATGTGTCATAAAAAGTCTCATTATCAACTTGACCAAATGAAGATATCTCATCTCTCAGTCTCTTGGTCTTGGCGAGTGGAAGATATTTGTTCAATAATATTTATGCCATCATCTTCCAAGTTGTGATGGTCCCTCTTGGTAACATGTTCAACCACTACTTGACTCGACCTGTCAAGGAAAAGGAAAAAGTCGCAAATTATCAGAGGCCCTATTAATCTTGAAAGTATCACAAATTTCAAGAAATTTTTCAATATGGCTATTAGGATATTAGTCTTGCACTCCCTCGAACTGAACTGTCTGTTGCGCCATATGTATAATGTTTGACCGAATCTCAAAATTATTGGCATTAATGCTCGGTCTCACGATACTCAACTCTGTCCCATCAAGTGATGGTTTGGCATAATCGGACATGATGATTTCTTGTGTGGACATGGCTAACAAGGTCTCTTCGTCTTTCTTGTCCACCTTAACGTCCTCTATACGTGTAGAGAGTTCCTCCAGTGTGCGCTTTTGAGCACGAGTAAGCATGTACTAATGGAATAGCACCTGAAACAATAGAAGGACAACGGTGAAAAGCAAACAAGTAGAAATAGGATAAGAAGAAGAAAATTGATTAAAGTAATATAAATAAAACTATTCTAATATCACAGTCCCTGGAAACGGCGCCAGAAATTTGATCAAAAAAAAGCTACTCTATAAGAGTCTCGGCAAGTGTAGCGGTCGTTTATAGTGTACAGCTCTAGAGCACCGAATACTATTCCCACGAGAATTGTGATTATTAGTACTAATCATATTTTATTATTTAATCTACCGAATAAAAGGTTGTTTTAACAATCTACTTAACTAAAAATTTGTAAATAAACTAAAAAAGTTACTTAACAAGATGAAAAGCTAGAAGTTTCTTTTGAAGAATGAATATGTGAGAAGGAGGTGTTTGAATGTTGAATCCCCTTAAATTTACCTTGTGATTTTTTTCCAAATAAATCATCATTATCCCTTAAGTACTATTAAACCCACATATTATTTTACGCTTTCGAAGACTGTAGAATTCTATATTTTAATTAAAACCTCGAGTTTCGAGTGAATTAATCCTAACCTCAAGTTGATTGACCGGAATATCTTCTAATTAAAACTTATAAGATAGATGAGAACAATTGAACTTCTCTATTAGCTCTCACTCTAATTCGGAGGATTTATGTCATCTTATATCTAGGATTGCATGCAACTCCTACTACTTGTGTGTGTTCTTACTCTACTTCACTTCATTTGATTAAAAGTATATAACAAACCCAAATCAAGAAATTGGAATTATTGAGTTGAGAAAATTAATTAAAAGCACTAGAAAAATCAAATGAATAGAGTAAAATATATAAATTAACCAATACCCAATCACAATTTAAATTTAGAGTTCATCTCAATCCAAACACATGGGAAGTTTAGTTCATACTTGAAATGAAATCAAAGGAAGTGTAAAAAGATAAAACCAAGAAAGAAGAACTCATGTTTACAAGTTTTAGTTTTCAAACCAAAGATAAAATTGCTTCCCTAGCGAATATTCGAAGTATGTGTGAGGTTTTCTTCAAGATTACCTTCAATCTCTTCTTGTTTCTTACTTGTTGTTGTAATATTCTAGCCTCCAAGATTTTTGTGTTAGAAAACATCGTAGGGCTCTTATTTATAGTTCACCATGTGTTTTTCTTAATATCCACTCGAAAAAAAAGAGGACCAAAACCATAAAATCACACTATTCGGTCAGAAACATGGCCGACAGGACGAAAACATGACCAGAATTGAAAAAACACAACCTTGTGATGTTTTACAAAAATGGTCTGCCGGTAAAAGACATGGATCTGTTTTAAAACAAGGCTCAACCATGTTTTCTCTTGAACTCTTCCTTATTAATGTTTGTAAAATTTGAAGGTCTATGGTTTTTAAAAAATAAGTTTCAGATTTACGATGTTGTTATCAATGTTTAACAAAACTGACTATCAACATCGACCAGAGTAAAATAAAGATTATGCAGCGGAAATAAAACTTAAGAACACGATATAACAAATTCAGTTCACAAGTAAAAGCACTTGTGAACTTGGGTGTACAAACCCAAAAACTATATTACTTTCTTGTTTTTCGATTAATACAAAAATATTAAGTAATATATGAAAACTAAAGTATCAAAACACATGATACTAAATACTTGTCGCCTAGGTTGAACAAGCTCTTCTCCGTTGGTCACGCAACTTCAAATAGCTTGTCAATATCGAACAATGGCTCCAAGCCACATGTGCATTAAGAACATGTGCATTAAGAACCTGTGCAGAAATGCGGAACATGTTGGGATCAGTCGTCCCAACACCACTACCAACATTGGCTTGAAGCGGCGCCTGCCAAGGAAGATCAATGACTCTGGCATCAGTAACATGCTGACCTCTAAAAGCAAACCAATCAGCTTCACCCATGAGCACATCATCGGGATGAAGCGTCAACCCTTGGTTCTTGAGCAAGCTGAAAATCAAAGAAGGAAAACACAACGAGACCGCAGACTTCGTGGTGGAAAACTTAGCAATAATATCAAAAACATGATGGCCAGAACTAAATTTGATTCCTCTCCCAAGCCTATACAAGAACTGGGCTTGAGGCCGCATAACACAGGTGGTGTTCTTGGAGGGAACCCAATTACAAATAGCAAGCTTATGAAGAATAGAATAAAGAGAAGACAGGCGAGTACTAGGGAGCTGCTCAACGAAAGAATTAACTAGACCACCAGATAAAAACAAAACTACCTCATTCATAACATCAACCGTCGAGTCACCCCGATATGGCTCAGTGCCAAACAACTCATCAATCAAAGCAGGAGTGAAAGAAAACACATTGCTATAAAAAAAAGAGAGAGAAAAAGAAAAATAAAAATAAAAATAAAAAAAAGAGACGAATAAACAAGAATACGTTATAAATCCTTGAAGTTGTTGAGTAGCACGTTTTTCCTTTTTTTTCCGATTTTTAGTATATATTTGTTAAAGAGAGGCGTAGATGATTTTGGCTAGTAGGGAGCCGATTAACGGTTCGAGCGTGGATAGACCTTAGCCGGGCAAGGACAGGGAGACTGACTTGGTGGATTGTTTAAGTCCTTTTAGGTTTCGGGAGTCGATCTAAATTTCCTTAACTACGCACATTGACGTCCTTTTAGCCAAAGCTAACAAGCAACGTAGCGTACGACGTCTCGAATTATTTTGTGCATTAGTTAGGATTGGTCGGGGGTAGTTTGTAATTTTACGTTAGTTTTGCTTGAGGACAAGCAACCGTTCTAAGTGTGGGGTGGTTGATTTGCACGTTTTTGTACATTTTTTTCTTACCGTTTTTGTATCACGTTGCGTGTGTTTTACTTGCTTTTAGGTGTTTTTGGATTCGAGTTGGCCGTTTCTCGTTATTTCTAGGTTTTCGTAGTTTTTGTACGTGTTTTATTAGTTTTCGTAGTTTCTTTTCACTCTTTCGTTTTTCTTGGCCGTAGGACGTCCAAGCGGGGCCCGCACTCGTTTGGGATCGTTTTCACTCGACTCGGGAATGGACGGACAAGCAAGGAATCGCAACGGACGAGGCTCAATAAACTGGCGGACGTAGAAAGAACGAGAAATCGAGCCGGTGCAGCAATCCAGTTGACCAACTGGTAGTGCAGTCGATCGACTACCTTTCTAGTCGATCGACTGAACTCCCAAAATCGACTGCATTCCAGGGACTTTTGGCCGTTTTGGACGACGCAGTCGATCGACTGCCGACATGACCGATCGACTGCCAGTCGATCGACTCCTTTTCAGTCGATCGACTGAAAAGCAGATTTTTACTGCTTTTGGACAATTTTGCCCCTTTTTGAAGGATTAAAGCAGTAGACGTCATTTCTTTCAGAGATCAACTTGCAGCAAGGGTCTTTCTACCCCAGGAAGCTCCTTCAACCCAACAACAAAAATATTTTCCTTTTCATCAATTTAAATTCTAGTAATTAGTTAGTTTATTAGCTCTAGTTTAGTTAAGTGTTAGATCTTTATTAACTAGTTGTTCAAGCTTTGGTTTGGCATTTCTTTTGTGAAGAATCCTTCAAGTTTCCATTTCCATTTGAAGCTTTTGTGGGATCATAATTTGGTAATATCTTTCTATAATATAGTTTTATTTTCATGTTATTTCTTTTAATCTTGTGTTGATGCTTGGATCATAGTTTAGTTGCTATTTTGATTTTCAAAACTTCCATTTTCATTTTATAGCTTTCTAGCTTTTGAACTTATGCTTTTAAGTTGTTTAGTTGTTTAGATCAATTTCTAAGTTTTTAGAAGTTTTATATAATCTTCCTTTTTAAAACTTTAATTTTTGTTAAATTAATGTTGACTTTTTCAAATAAGCTAGACTTTAATTTTCCCTCCCTTTTCCTTAATTTAAATTATAAGCTTTCTTAGTTAACTAGTTTAGATTAATCGTTTTTTTAAATAAGCTTTAATTTCCTTTTCACATTTTAATGTTTTCAAAACTTCTATTTCAATTTAAAGTTTAGTATAAAAACCAAAACCAAATCAATGCCTACTGCTTTCCTAGTTTAGATTAGTTTAATTTCAATCGACAATAAGAGCAAATAAAAAACCGATAAGCCAATAACATCCATCCTCGAGAGACACGATTCGAGAAGAACTCGCCGCCCTACAACCGGCTCCGTACTCTTGCGGAGACGGATTCTAAAGCTAGAATGTCGAGGATTCGTCGATCAAAAATTTGGCGCCGTTGCCGGGGATGGATTAAGGCCAATGGTGTTCTTAATTACTCTTATCGTTAACGTAGTTAGTAGTTAGATTAGTTTGTTGTTTTACATTCGATAAGCGTAATCTTTTGTCGTTTGTTGTGTATGCAGGGTAGGTCCGACGTCCCGTTACCTCCGCTATTATCACCGATAATCGAGGAGCGAACAATGGAAACTCCGTTCGAGAGCCCGATTCCGCCCGCCCACACTCTAGACGATCAAAGGATTCCTCCGCCGCTTAATTGATCTGGACGAGTATGGCAAACTACCGAGCTAGTTTGCCATACGACAACCCTTACATCCAAACTCCTGAATATCCAAATCCATACACCACTCCCGAATATGACGACCCGTATGCTTCGATCGGGAAAGAATGGATCTACTCTTCCCATCATTATGACCCAAATCCTCCACATTCACCTCCATTTTCATATCCCCATAACCCGAGCATTGATCCGTATGCACCGACTCGTGATCCTTTTGATCCGGGTTTTGACGATCCATATGTTCCACTCGCCCTTCCTTCTTCTTACGATACATACGATTCTTACAATCTACCCACCTCGAGCTCATATACTCCGAGCGATGACCCTTATACCCCACTCTTTCAAGATTCGTCTGATGGGATTTGATGGTACCATCGCGCAGCGGAAAACAAAAAAATTTAAAATAAAAGTAATTTGAATCGAATTCAAATTGACGACGGTCCAATTTTGCAATCAATTAATTCAAACAATGTTTTAATTGCTTTTAATAAATAGAAACAATTTGATTTTCGTAAAATCGAATAAGCATGATCGGTTTTTATTTAATATAATAATCACATATATAACAATTATATATATATATATATATTAATATATTAAACATATATATAATAATTATATATATATATTAATATATTAATCATATGTTTAAAATTATATATTATATAATCATATTAACAATATATATATATAAACATATGTACATAACAGCATGTATAATATCACATATATTTCATACAATTATAACATATATATATTTATCATGCATGCATTTAACATACATATGTGTCATACATATCAAACACATACATATCATATYATTCAGCATGCTCACATATCTTATATATAACATACATACTGCAAATTAATACATATATATCGCATGCATATAATTATTACCAACACAGCATACATTATATATATCATATATATATAGTTGTACCTAACGGCCCGAGAACGGAACAGCACGTCGGAGGAGGAGCTGCGAAGGCGTGGCTCGGAACGACGAGCGGCTTCGGCAAGTGGGCACAGCAGCGGTGCTGTCGGGGACGTCCGGAACGCGTCGGCAGCAGGTTGACGCGGCTGTCGGAACTGCGGGCTTCTTCCGGCAGACGCAACGGACGGCTTGCTACGGCAACACCGACAACAGCAGCGGCTTTCGGCAGTCACAACGGCAGGCGGTCCTCGGCTTGGAGGCCGGTTCTTTGCGTGCGATGGCCTGACAGCGGTAAGAGCGGCCCGACAGCAATCGAGTGAGGGCGAAGGTCCGGCTGCAATGCGACGGCGGCTAAACTACCGAACGGACACGGCGGCAGTCGGGGAGAGCGGGCTCCGGTGATGCTGTCGGCGCACCAGTGCGGTCCGGCCGACGTGGAGGTGAGACGCGGTTTATCTCCGATCTATCGACGTCACACACCGTATAACCCGACGTCTCTACGACGGAGCACTAGATCCGTCGAGGGATTGAAAACGACGGAGAAACGAGAACCGATCCTAGGGGCGTGTCGGCGGCCGGCGGCAAGCGGCGGCGGCCAGAGGTGGAGCGTGGGGGCTAGGGTTTCGTTTTTGCCGAAGGAGAGAAAAAAGGGTTTCGTCTCTGGTTTTGAGTCTTGTTGAACAACTCAACTTATCCTCCCTTTTTCCTATTTTAAAAGAGAAAATGTCATAAAATACTACCTTTTATTTTTATTTTTCCACAAATACATGTAGTTAATTATAGTGTCATTTCTACATTTTTTATTTACTTTCAAACGAGTTTGGTTAGAAATAATTCCCATTTTACGATCATTTAGTTAGAATTAATGTTAACTATTTTTAGTATATATATTATTTATTTTAAGTAAACTGCTTAATTGTATAACGGGTCCACAATCAACGCTACACATAATCTAGTAGTATCCTTTTCCAATTCCAACACTGATTGGGAAAAAGCTCAGACGAATCCTTTCATATTCCATAACCAACTACACAGTTCACGCCCTTCTATCTCCTTCCATCGCCAGAAGCAATTATTGAGAAAAATCTGCAAATTTTCTCCGTTGCGTATCGTGCCCGCTATCGAAAATATTTTCCGTTTCTTTTCATCATCTCAAACCAAATCTTCATAAATCAAAAATTGCTGAAAACCCTAATCTTTTTCGCGATCTTCAGAAACCAAAATCATTAAAAACCCTAATATTTGCCAATTTAAAAATCCCTTATCCTCGCGATGGCCAGAAAACACAAATCGAACAAAAAAAAAATCATGGATGTTGTACCAGAAACAAGTTTGTCCACAGAGGAAACGAGGAATCGTTCCAAAAAAATAAGTCTTAAGAAGAATCCGATACTGAATAACCGCAAATTCTCCATGTTGTTTGGGAAGGGTAAAAATGTAGTTGTTGCTTCAGCGTCGGAATCGGATTCAGATTTCGAATCTCACGAAAAGTTGGCTGCGAAGAAGATGAGTTGAGGAAATTTATTTCCCCAGAAGAAGAAGAAGAGCCCGAGAAAAAAAAAATCATGTTTCGAATTCCAAAGGCAACCGTAAAAGATCACGGAATATTTTCAATAAAGATGTTTCTGAACGACCCACAAAGGGAGCAAAGTCTCATAAACTCAAGTCTGACATACCCGACGAACACAAACACAAGGTTTGATTTGAAATTCCCTTTTAATGTATTTCTGGGTTTTTGTACACTTAATAATGTACAATTTTTATGTGATACACTGAAGTGTTCATGGTGGAATATACATAATTCCCAAACATTTTGAAAGTGCTTCGTTGATTTACTAGATTGATGGTAAGAGTTATTTCAAATGGTTTATTTGTCTTCTATTTTATGGGTGCAGAAAAGGAATGCAAAAAAATACAAATAATGCTGCAGAATAATGACAATTATAATTCCAATTGATTTTTAAACTGTATAAAAATAAAGGGTAATTATTTGTTTATGATTTTTGGGGCGAATGTTTTATGATTTGTTTTACAACATTTTCGAATGAATTTTGAACATTGTTAACGATTTTTCTTTACATAGTGAGTATACGGTTTGTTTAGCTGTTTATCAATTCTGTTTTTGTTCACTCCATGTGCTCACTTTGTGTTTACTGATCACATTTCTTCAATTATAGTATATTAGCTGTGTTTTGATTGGGTAAACTGTGTATTAACAATGTTCAATTTGCATATACGTGTGTTAAAATAAATCATAAACAGTARGTAAGTTATATGTATTCTCTAGTGMAATTAAGATACATATGCAAATTAATTAATTAAGTTTAACTGTGTTTGATATATTACATATATGATAATTAATTAATTGATATATATGTACTTGCTGCCATATAAGATACATTTTTTGTGTCGCTTATCTGTACTTGCAAAATGTTTTACATTCAGTTAATGTTTAGGGTAATTTCAGTTTACCAGCCAGATATTACTTGTATCAACTTTGAACATATGATTAGTTTATGATCAGTTTACAAGATGCATATGGGAATGGGTTTTGTTTTTCAAAAATAACATTATTTTGTTTTTAACTGATTCTCTTCTTATTTACTTTTATTTACCTACATGTTTAATGTTGTATCTTTGTTTTGTGTGTTTTTCATAAATTAACTTGAACATAATACAATTTAATATTTTTATAACTGACATTTTATTTAATGATATGTCAAAGTTTATCGGCTGGAAACCTGAAATGACCTATCGTAGTATGATAATACCTCTAAATAGAGTCCAGGGTCTAAGTAGGTGTAATAATGCCATGAATGAAGACATATCTTTTAAAAATAATAACATTCTGAAAAAACAATATTAAAGAAAAATATTTTGATTTTTTGAAAGATATATATTTTATTCTGTTATTAATAAATACAGAAACACTTTGTGTCAATTATCAGCACTTGAAAAATGATTAAATGCAGTTTATAATGTGTAGCATAATATTAGTTTACCAGCCTGATAGTATTAGCACAAACTTTCATCCACATGATTATTTTATGATTAGTTTACCACATGCATATCAACTTCGAAACATATGTGAAGGTGCAGTTTACAAATTGATTATGCTTTTTGTTAACCAATTAGCTATTTTTGGTTTAATATCATTTTTCAGTCAACATWAATGTACTTGCTGCCATTTAAAGATACATTATTTTGCATGTCGGCAAATTGATTATGCGTTCTGTTTATAATACTACCCTACTTCTATATAGTGGCTTTTACATACTGCCATACGTCAACGTGCAGTTTACAAATTGATTATTATTTTTGTTTACCAAACATATACTTCTTGCTTCAGTATCATTTTTGAGTCAACATCTATGAATTGGTGACATATACATTTTTGTGTCGACAAATTTATTTTGCGTTTCTGTTTAACAATCATTTATTTTGTGTTCTGTGTTTCAGGGGTTGTGGGTTGCACATTGCAACTTATGCTGAATATTTTATATCAGGCGACGACATCCCTGTAGATGACTTTGATGCTGAGTTGCACAGGAAACGCCTARCTTGTCTTTTGTGGAATCATGGGATGAAGAAGAATGAGGATGGATACAGTAGCGAGGAAGAGTCCCCCGGCACATTACCAGCTAATATAAGGGGAAATATATTGAATAATAATAATGTCAAATGAAAGCCTGTTTTTCCCTCTTAGTGTATTTTAGACAATTTCTCAAAGTAACAGTTTCCCGGATTTGGGTGTGTTTTTAGACAGTTCTTATTCGTGCTAGTTTTCTGGCAAGATTTCTCGGGGATTTTCTTCATGTATCTGCCTCCTAAAACCAACCAGTCACCTTGATGATGATTAACTACTATGTAATCCTGCAACATCATTAGCAGGTTTATATTTTTGATTAATTGTTGAGGTGGGCACCTATTATTATTTATTCCAAACATTTTAAGACGATTTTGCCATTTGCCTGTTAAGTTTGTTGTATGATTATTTAGCTCTTATTAATTTGCCCAGTCTGATGTTGATTAAATATATTCTAAAAATTGTATACTTGTGTCCCTTGTATACGTAGGTGTTTTACAGAGTGTTGACCAGTTGTTTAGCAAATTCAAAACTATCATGTGATCCAATGCATCAACTTTAGAATTGTTTATAGTCTTTTTGTCTTACGAGTTTACTGTCCTTTTTTTTTTTCCTCCGCTGTAGCAATGGATGATGCCGTTCCAGTCATTTTTTATGAACTAATACTGTTGTTTTTTTTTTTTGTTTTTTGTGTGTGTGTGCCACCATACAACAAGTCAGTGTGTGATAGAAACAAACTATAAACTCCAGAAAAAACATACTAAGTTCCTACCAACTCTTCTGTTTAAATATGTACCAAACAATCAATTGTTGGAGATCCCAACATATTTGCATATATATATGTCGGATTACAAGTTCATAAAAGAAAAGCATGTGAAGGGAAGCGTTATAACAACCAAATAAGCATTATTAGCAATGTCTTCCAGTTGATTTCACAATTCAGTTATTTTAAAAAAACTTATAAAATATAATTACCAATGTCATTCTGGCAACGTCAATACATTTATTTTACTTCATTTGTATCTAGGGAATTATGATGCGTAGTTGTTAGGCGCCTCTGATAATTCGTTGGGTTCTGGTTTGACCAGTGATTAAGTAAAATGAGTTTTATTTAATCAGGGATTCTAAGGGACGAGTTCATATAAGAACAATGTGTTGTTCGAATCACAATTTGTTGTGAACCCACGGCTAGCTTACACCTGAACCATTGAGGGTCACACCACGTGTTTCCTGATTATTGAAAACGATAGCTAGAAATTAATTGTTAATTTTAGTATAGTTAGATGTCAATATGATTGAATCTAAGGTTCGTAATTGTGATTATGAATTGAGAAAAATACGAGAAAATTATTTTGGACGCGAAAATATAATTGTTATATTTTTCGCAATTATCGTTTGTGAGAAATGATTTAATTCCAATGGGGTTTTTAAATTAAAATTGGATCGACCCAATAAGCCATTTAAAAGTTATTGGGCCGGTGTCTTTTATTAAATTAAAAGGTTTGTTTTTAATTTTGTATTGGGCCAACCCAAAAACCTATTTAGAATTAAGCTTGGTTTTTTTTTTTAAAAGAGCCCATCCTATTTGAGCCCATTTGTTTTGGGCTTGTGTTTAATAAAAGGAATTGGGCTTGAGCCCATTTAGTAATTTAAAAAAAAAAAAAAAAAACAATTACAAAAGAAAAGAAGGCAGGCGGGTTTTAAAATAGGATAAAGGGAGGATAAGTTGAGTTGTTCAAACAAGACTCAAAACCAGAGACGAAACCCTTTTTTCTCTCCTTCGGCAAAAACGAAACCCTAGCCCCCACGCTCCACCTCCGGCCGCCGCCGCTTGCCGCCGGCCGCCGACACGCCGATAGGATCGGTTTCTCGTTTCTCCGTCGTTTTCAATCCCTCGACGGATCTAGTGCTCCGTCGTAGAGACGTCGGGTTATACGGTGTGTGACGTCGATAAGATCGGAGATAAACCGCGTCTCACCTCCACGTCGGCCGGATCGCACTGCTGCGCCGACAGCATCGCCGTACCCGCTCTCCCCGACTGCCGCAGTGTCCGTTCGGTAGTTTAGCCGCCGTCGCATTGCAGCCGGACCTTCGCCCTCACCCGGTTGCTGTCGGGCCGCTGCTTACCGCTGTCAGGCCATCGCCACGCAAAGAACCGGCCTCCAAGCCGAGGACCGCCTGCCCGTTGTGACTGCCGAAAGCCGCTGCTGTTGTCGGTGTTGCCGTAGCAAGCCGTCCGTTGCGTCTGCCGCGAAGAAGCCCGCAGTTCCGACAGCCGCGGTCAACCTGCTTGCCGACGCGTTCCGGACGTCCCGACAGCACCGCCTGCTGTGCCCACTTGCCGAAGCCGCTCGTCGTTCCGAGCCACGCCTTCGCAGCTCCTCCCTCCGACGTGCTGTTCCGTTCTCGGGGCCGTTAGGTACAGACTATACTGCAATATATATGAATATATATAATGTATGCTGTGTTGCTAATAATTATATGCATGCGATATATATGTTATTAATATGCAGTGTGTATGTTATATATAAGATATGTGATCATGCTGAATAATATGAAGTATGTGTGTGCTGTATGTGATACATGAATATACATATATATTAATATTTGATGCCTGCTTGTTCATTTATAATATATATATTTGATATGTATGACATA
>BMAC01000235.1:175194-191279 GCA_014905375.1 Phtheirospermum japonicum
ATCCTAAAATTTTAAAGGGATTTATGAGAAACTCCTTTTTTTTTTCTTTGGTAAAAATAATAAAATTATCAATAATGATATTCAAAACCAACAACTCGTCAATGGTTCTCAATTAAAATCCAAGTATTTCAAACGATCTTAAATGCGGAAATTTCTAAAAAATAGAGATTATTGTCTCAACGTTTCAACTTCAAAGAAACTCAAATCTAAAATAAACGGAACAAGTCTTAAATAAATAATAATAGAATTCAATTTATTATCCGCCAACCACATGCTCCACTCCGAGTACGCTTAACCGGAAAAATATTAAATATAAAAAGGGATGAGCTTTCACCTCGCTCAGTAGGGAGTACAGTTCATAATAATTTCATAATATAATAGTTCTGGACAATCATATCTATGTTGTGTAATAAATTACACCTCTGTTGTACGATAAATTGTACCTCTGTTGTGCATTGCTGCACCTCTATCTCTGGGTCATGCGGCAATTTTTTTTAAAACTCTCTTGGTCGCATGACTATGTGCACATAATTTGTGACGAAACGCCACCTCTGGGTTTTATAATCATCAACATAGGCTAAAATAATACGCATTTAAATATGAACTGTAAATAGAAAGGTTTTAGTTATACCTGCCTCGTTTATGCAGAAAAATAACTTGACTTGAATGCAACACGTGAAATGTTCCTGTCCTCAGAATCCTCGTTTCCTAGACGATAGAACAATTGAGTTTTTAGAATTTTTTTTAAAAATAAAGTAAAATGAAATAAATCGAAAAAAAAAAGCTAAAGTGGTTAAGATAACTGGGCTGAAGGGTTGAATTGGCTCACTGGACTAAAAGAATTCCCACAACCTCACTATGCCCAACCTATTCTTACAGAGTCACAAAAGAACAAAAACCCAGCCCACTAAACTCCTTTACAACCCTCCTTCTCGTCACTTTCAGCCTCTCACCCAATCTGCTAAATCACCACCAACACAACACACCAAAATACACTCACACACAGCCTCCAACCTCGGCCGCCCGCTCTCTCTCCCTCTCTCGGATTTCTGTTCTCGGCTCACACACACACGAAGGCAAAAACAACAATCCACACCAAATTATAAACCCCAATTCGAAAATCAAACTCCCAAATCGGAAATTGCCAAATTTTAAAAGTCAAAGAAATCGATTTAATCTGGAGGAAACATTCAATTCGACGCAACCCTCGCACTTTCTGGCACCACACGAGGACGACTCCCGTTCGCACGACAGACGCCACACAAGGCCCGACCAGAGCAGTGAACGACGGCTGCGACTGACCGGGTTTGGTTCGAGGGTTTCAAGGTCCAGCCGTTTCGGGTTGAGGTAAGTGGAGTTGCGGGCTCATGATTTTTATCTCGAAACTTTGGTCCAAAAAGACGACAGTCGGGTTGACTCGGCTGTGACCAGGCCGGCTAAGTTCAACTTGATTGACTCGGGATTCAAGTTTAGTTTAATAAATTTTCAGAATTGGGTCAACTCGTCTGTTGAAGTTGTAGTTTTTGTGGTGTTGAAATGAATTCAACGAATTCATGGCTTGGTATTATCGGACTTCAATTCATTTGCAAGTTTCAACGTGTTTCAAGCTCAAGAGATGAGAGAAAACCGAAAATAATGCAATTAAAAATATCAAACTAAACTAGAATTTGAAATGACAAGTTGGTCAGATGCCTCGGTCGTATGCCTAAATTGAAAATGCAAAGCAATAAAGAAAACAAGCAAGAGAAAGCAAAGTTTCACCATGTACTACCATGCATGCACAAGGTACAACCATGCATGAAAACTAAAATAATGCAAATTAGCAAAAATTGAAAGCACCAAAGTAAAGAGCAATAAAAGTTGACGTAAAAGTTCAAATCTTTCGGAAAAAAGACGAGAAACGAAGAGTAGATCTAGAATTCAATTTAAAACTATGCATGGAAATTTAATTCAAAATAAAGCATAAGTAAAACTCAAAGTCATGATGATCAAGGACTCGATCTACAGCCTAGGTGTGTCACTCAACTAGAATCCATAGTCAATTCACAAATTTCATCATGAAATCAAGTAGCTAAGACAAAAATCATAAATGAAGAACAAGCATGAAAATGAAGAACAAAGCTTGAAATTAAAAGGAAATCTTACTAAAATTAAATGGAGAATCAAAAGCTTGAATTACAATGAAAGTGCTAATCCAAAGGAGTATTTGAATTCATCTTGAGCTTACAAACCCAAGGAATACTTGAAGATTAAATCTAAAACCTAAGAGAGAGAAAGTAGATCTAGAAGAAAAATGAAGAGAAAATTAATCCCAAGGCTCATGCAAGAGTTGGGGAATGAGTGGATGCCTTCCTCAAGTCAAGTGGAGGGTTTTTATAGTGATTAGCTGGGGCAAGCTCGTCAAAACGCATTAATTCCCAGACTCTCAGTCGATCGACTGAGGTCCAGTCGATCGACTGCTCATCGACTGCTCAGTCGATCGACTAAGGGCAGTCGATCGACTGCTCTTCAGAGAGCAACGCAACTCTCTATCGATCAGTCGATTTCTGATGGCCGCAGTCAATTTCCTCATGGCTAGTCGATCGACTCATGGTCAGTCGATCGACTGCCTCGCCAAATTGCAGCGCTCTCTGATGGTCAGTCGATCTTCCAGTCAATTTCCTGGATAGCAGTCGATCGACTGCGGGCAGTTTGGGCAGTCGCTCGGGCAATCATTCGGGCAGTCGACTTGGCTCGATTTTCCTCTTTTCAGCACAGTTTCTTAAGTTTCAACGCCTCGACTCGCTCTGTAACAACTTTTAGCGTCGGTCCAATATCTCGTGCCACCTACAACATACGACTTTAGGTTCAAAACCCATGGCTCGTCATCAAGAAACACATATATCAAGTTTTAATATTACAAACGGGGAAATGACCAAAAACCTAACGAGAATGACTCAAAACAACTAAAAACAATGCTAAACCCTAATTATAAAAACTAAGAAAAATACAACAATTACATGCAAAACAACTACCCCACACTTATCGATTTATTCGTCCTCGAACAACGAAAAGAATCGAGAGTGTACATGCAATGAACATCGTGTGAAAGAAAGAAAAACCCTTGTGCTTATCCTTATTTATATGATGGAAATATCAACATTCACTCTCTATTATCAAGCATCGCTCGTATTACTCTTCCTCAAACGCAAGCCAAATCGATGACTTCCTTACAAATGGAAATTTGAGGTGTTCGCTCAATTCGCTCAACTGTTTGATAAGAGACGTGTATACGCTCGAATCGGACAATGCATGCGTTCGTCAAGATTTCACAAATTAGACGGTCAAGATTGCTCATAGCACATGACCAAACAAGAATCAAACGAGGTCTTTATTATGGGTTGTAATGTTGGCTCTTTGGTAAGGTATGGAACATTTGGATATAGTGGCTAACACACGACCAAACGTGATCAATAACGCACAAAATCCTACTTTCTAAACCCGAAGCGTATAACCGCTTCACCTTCCCAATTTACCAAACTCTCAATCGAAACCCTTTCTCTTTCACACTCTTTCCCGACTTTCATCTCACAACACTTAGAAGCTTTATGAATTGCCTCTTTTTACTAAACTTAGCCCTTTTTGAATTAGGCTTTTCACTTGAATGCACGCTTACTCACTTTTCGTGATTTGTGTTGGAGTATTATTCCTTCTCTTTTTTTTATCATTTTTTTTGTATAAGTACTCTAAAACCCGAAAACCCTCATTTGATTTCTCACACATTTCTCGTTAGCTAACAATACACTCTCCCGCCTCACAATTATAAAGACATAAGAGCTAAAATCGAGCTCAGCTAACACGAAACGGGATAAAGGCTCAAGGGGCTCATTTGGGATTTTTAAAGTAGCTTACATATATGGATATGGTCGGAACAAGGGTGATATATGTGCCTCGAGGTCATTTTCAACTTCAATCATGTGCGAGCAAAATTAAACCTCTTCAATGCAATTTCAATAAAAATACTAGTAAGCCGATAAATCACACAAGGGTACTCACTAGTTTGCATCGAATTTGGGAGCAAAATCAAAAGAGCTTTTGGAGTTTTGCAATATTTTCACAAGAAAATGTTGATTATATACATATAAAGGGGATTTTGGACGAAGCACAAAAAATTCAATTCCTCACACAAGAGGCTTAAGACATGCAAAAACTCGACAAGTAAACTATTCAAACTTCAAAGTATGAGGAATTGTTCTACCATGTAATAAAGACATAAAAACGACAAACAAAAGACTCACAAACGATCCAACAATGACTCAACCAAATAATAGCGCAAATAGTAAGCGTCACTTCGCCAAGAATGCGTCACTTCGACAAGGCTCGATTTAAGATTTACAAAACATGCTTGATTAAAACCTGGACCCTAAGCACCTACCCACCCCACACTTAAACCATGCAATGCCCTCATTGCATTTCAATGAGAATCTAGTAAAAGGGGTGTGAATAGAAACTCCCTCAACCGAGCGAGTTTGGGTCGAGCTCGGTGGGGTTCACCTAAAAATTAAGCAACCCAAGTAGATTCCGAGCATGGTTAGTGTCACTCGACTTCATGAACGCTACCAAGCCATCCATTCGCCCAAGGTTGGAGTCGGGAACCGCGATATATACAAAAACAATCATATCAAATTAACATCCAAGAAAATTATGTACATAAATCACAAAAATAAGGAATAAAAGCACAAAACACTATATTTTGGATTTTTTTAGTTTTTCAATTTTTTTAGATTTTTCAAGAATTAGATGAGAAACAAAAGAACATAATCGAATTAAAAATAATGCAAACCGAAATATCAAGTCTAAATAAAACAAAATAGCCGAATAAAGATAATAGAGATAGGAAAGATCAATGGCGCCTCCGTTGTCGGGGTTGGAGGTTCGCTTCCTCGTCTTCATTGTCCTCGTTTCGGGCCATGCGGCTTTCGATCAACAAAAGGCGGCTATGGAGGGCTCGGTCGGCTCTAGCTTGCCCCGCATCGAGCTGGTCAAAATGCTCAAACACTTGGCGTTGGAACTCATGCCAACACATGTCGGGACCCAGGCCGGTGCTCGGGCCCACATAAGGCGATAAGGCCGCTTGACTCGTGCTTGCATGAAACGGCGCCCCCGAACCGGTGTTTGGGGCTTCGTCGGCATCGACACCCTCATTGTGCCACCTATTGAACTCCTCTTCCTCCCTCTCTTGATCACGGTGGCGCGAGCGTTGGGGATTCATCAGTAACTTTGGCGATTTCCATCCCAACACCATTGGCTCGATCCTCGTCAAACGAGCCGCCTCGGGGTCAAACCCAAAATGATGGGCTATCATGGTGATCATGGGCCCCATTCCGACCGGGGATATACTTCCGCCCCTCGTCTTCTTAATCGCTCGAATCCCGGAACGGAAGAAAGGAAAGAACGGAAATCGACTCCCGTGTTCCAAGCACCAAAGCACGTAGACCTCGTCAAGGGTGAGGTTGGAGCTCTCGTGCTTGCCCATAACGACGTGGGCAAAAAACTTGTATGCGTTCAAAAGTGCCATGTCGGTGATGGCCGAGGCTTGATAACGAGAAGTTCCTCGTCCACCCGTGATCGATGCCCAAAATTGAGTCGGGGCAAACTCCCTCGGCCGGTCGTCCCACAAATCTTCGCAATTGAACCCAAGGACCACTTGGAGCGCCTCCCACGTAACCCGACACTCCCTCCCTCCGAAATGAACCCGGAATTCCGAGTTATCACGGGACTCGTATGTAGTGAAGAACTCGAGCATCATCTCCCGGTAAGCCGGTGCATGAAGAGAGGCAAGAATCGGGCACCCAACATATCAATGAGGCCGAGCACCCGTGACCCGATCTCTTGGTAGTCCCCGTTCGCCACCCACTCATCAAGGCAATCGAGCATTACAAAACGTGGAATGGCAAAGTTACTTTGAGAAAAGTTTTCGAAAAGTTCACCTTCGAACGTAGAATAAATGGGAAACGGGGCGGAGTAATTGGCGGCGAGGTCGGGAAAGGTGGAGTAATTAGTCATGGAATTGGTGAGAATGAACAAGGTATGTGGTCTAAGAACTTCGAGAATCAATATGAACGCTCAAAACAGAAGGAACGGGGAAAAATTAACAAAGGAAACTCATTGAGGCATTTCCTCGAACACTTGGTGGGCACAGTTTTTGAATATGGAATTGTGAATAATTGGAACTCAAAACACCCCCAAATCTCAACCAATCAACCAAATAACGAATTAAGACGTAGGCTCAAGCGAATTACCTCAATCGAATGGTTCGAATTTTTGAAAAGAAAACCGAAGAACCAAAAATCCCCAATTCGTGTGTTGAAGACGAAAGAGAACGAATAATTCCCGCGTGAAGGACCCGTAGTCGATCGACTACCTTCTCTCTCTTATTTTGTTTTCATTTTTTTATTATTTTTATTTTATTTTATCTCTCTCTCTTTTTATTTGTTATTTTTCGTTGATGCAGTCGGCTGGGGGAGAAAGGGATCGTTCGACTGGTTTTTATAACCTTTCTGCCTAGTCCGCGTCAGTGGGGCAGTCGATCGAATGTCGGTCAGTCGAATCGACTGCTCTTCAGAGAAGTCCGTGAGTTTCTATTCGCCAGTCGATCCGGGGGGCTCGGTCAATTATGCAGTCGATCGACTGCTCAGTCAATTCGACTGGAAGCTGTCGAATCGACTGCTCTTCAGAGAGTCATTTTCGGTCCACGTAGCTCCCAGATTACACCTACACCAACAAAAACATAAGACAACGCAAAGCAAAGGAGGAAATATGCACATAATTTCAAGAAGAAAGAAGAAAAATAAAATAAAAGTAAATAAGAATAAGAAAGATAAGAAAGAGATACAAGATTCATGGGTTGCCTCCCATGTAGCGCTTGTTTAACGTCATTAGCTCGACATTTCCCCTGTGCAATTATGCAATGGATGAGACGGGAGGATCAACCAAAGCTACCACTTCCTCGTCGGGTGGCAAGAGGAAACCATTATGATAGGGTTTAACTCGGTGCCCATGCACTTGGAAATGATCTTGAGTTGTAGGGTCGCCAACGTAACCGCCCCACTTGGATTAACAAACTCGATGGTGTAAGGACCCGTCCTTGTAGACTTCAACTTTCCGGGATGGAGTGCTAAGCGGGAATTGTAGAGTAAAACGGGCATCCCAACTTCAAGTTTCCTTGGGACTAACCTCTCGTCATGAATTCTCTTTGTTCTTTCTTTACAAAGACGAGCATTATCATATTGAATATCCCAACACTCATCAAGCTCCTCCAATTGCAACATTCTCTCAAGGCCGGCCTCCTTCAAATCTATTCTCACGGCTCTCATTGCGGCAAATTCATCAATCGGCTCAACGACTTATTTCTCATCAACAAGCCCCACCTCCCTCTTCGAAAACGTGTCGTTGACGTCAACGACACATAAGCAAGAATTCCCAAAAAGACTCGTCCCAATACACGATTCACAGCCACGCCCATAAGCTCCATTATCCTTAACATCACCGCTAATACCATCCTCCGGCTCGATTATCCCATCATACTCATCCGCCAAGAAAACGTGCTCATGCTATTCTTGAATATCGTCAACGAGAAGAAAATCCGCATGAAAGATGCTTGAAGGAATCGACGGCAAGGTGGACATTGAAAATGAAACCGACTCACACGCAACGGATAAGGTGAGGTTCTTCTTGCCAACATCGATGAGGCATTGAGTAGTCGCCATGAAGGGACGCCCAAGTAGAATGGTGTGCTCGGCACCATCGTTTGTCACCATGCCCACATCAAGAACAACGAAATCCACCGGGACCACGAGCCCTCCAACCTTGACGAGCACATCTTTAACAATGCCTTTAGGATAACGAATTGACCGATCGGGCAATTGTAAGCAAATACGCGTTTCTTGTAAGGGTGCGAGATCCAATTGCTCATAGATCGAGGGTGGCATCAAGTTTATCCCCGCCCCGGAATCAAGCATACCGGTAGTGACCTCTCCGTTGTCGAGCGTGATATCGATACAAAAGGAGCCGGGGTCGATCTTCTTGAGGGCTAAGACCGAAGGATCACACACGACACTCACCTCTTTGGATGACACAATCTTCTCGTTTGGAGAAGGTATGAACTTCTTGGATGAAAGGTCTTTGAAAAACTTGGAGTAAGCGGGTATGTCTCGGATGGCGTCTAACAATGGGAGAGTGATGTTTACATTAGACAAAGTATTATAGATGTTTTGGAATTGATCGTCCTTCTTGTTGTTTTGGAGCCGTGATGGATAAGGTGGAGAAGCCTTTGGAATCGGAGGCTTATAGGCATTCGAGGATTTGTGCAAGCCATCGGGGCCCTCTTTTGTCGGGATGGCACCCACGGGGGTAGACTCGGGAATAGCAACAACGGGCGGGATAACAACTTCTTCTATCACGGATGGTGGAGCCACTTTGTTATCGATAGCCTGGCCACTTCGAAGACATGTAATTGCATGGACATGGGAAGGTTGGCTTGGTAACTTCCCCTTTTCATTTGCTTGCTCAAGCATACTAACATCGGTAGCCAATTGGCCAAATTTCGTGTTTAACCCGTTCGTCGTGGCCTTAAGAACGGTGAACCGAGCCTCAAATGACGTCGTCATGGGTTGAAATTATTGCATTATCATGGAAAGATTTGGATCGAAGGCCGAAAGTGGAGCATTCATCGGGGGAGATGGTCAAGAGGGGCCCATGTAAGGGTTTGAATGTCCAAAGCGCGGATGCATGCGATTGCTCAGATGGTACGGGGGATTTTGATTTGATGGCCGAACAAAGGGTGGACGAGAAGCACCATGGCCCGGTTGATACCCTTGTACCCCACAAACGTCCTCCGATTGAGGACCCGACATATAATGAGAGGGATTCGACGGATAATAAAGTGTCTCGTGCCCAACCATACCACAAGTCAAACATGAAGGATCCACGGTCGGGGCCGACACTTTGGCCATTTGAGCTTTAATAGCGGCCAACTCCTTCTCCAACTCAATCTCTCTTGGGGACGGAATTTCATTCACATCTTTAACCTCATTAGCACTCGAATATAAAGCCCGAGACGATCGTTGTTGGGAATTCTCGACAAGGGTAGTGAAAAATTTGAGAATCTCGTGAGGGGGTTGTTCCGTCATGTTACCCCCGGCCGTTGTATCCACCATGTATTGAGGTTCTAAGGCCTCGTAGAACGTTTAGATCAAAAGCTCCTTAGGTAGGCGATGGTGGGGGCAACTATCAAGAATTTCCTCAAATCGAGCCCAAGCCGAATGAAATGGCTCATTCTTCATTTGTTTAAACGAAATTATCTTCACTCTCAAGGCGCCGTCTTTTACATAGAATAGTAATGATCCAAAAATAAGGCCGAGAGTTCGTCTCAAGTGTGAATCGAATTTGGTGTAATACCCATGAACCACGACAACGCTTTATCTTGAAAGGCATAGGAGAAACAACGAAGACGTAAATGCTCCAAACTCATCATATTTGGTCGATGAAAACCCGAGACTTGCCACATAATTGAAGGAGGAATTGGAGAGCATCTTATTTTGAAAATCCATGAAAAATCGGGAGTCGAGCAAAATCAAGGGAACAGATATCAGTTGCCATTATCTCGGGGGGCAAGGCAATGCAAGAAGAAACCGGAGCACCCACAAAGACCTTACTCACATCTCTCATAGTACTGATGGGGGCATGAGCATTGGGATTCAAACCACCAAAACGGGCGTAACGATCGGGAACATCATTTCGGACCTCATTAACGGCTTCTCCAACCCGGGACCACCATTATAACCATACAGATTCATATGTGGCATCGGATTGTAGTTATTCAAGGGAGGACTACCATACGGACCGGTATTCAGATTTGGCATATTTGGAAAATATTGAGGAGTTCCATACCCATACGAACCGGGAGTCGGGGCCCCATAACCAAAACTGGATCCATTAAACCCGACATGGTTCGCACCATGCCCTCCCACACCGGGTTGACCGAAGCCTTGAGAACTGGGGACAACGTGGTTTGCACCTTACCCTCCCACGTGTCCTATTCCAACTGAACCACCACCATTCCCAACATGGTTTGCACCATGCCCTCCCATGTTGGGAACAAAGCCTCCATTAAAAGAAGTAGGGAAAGAAACATTACCATGGTGTTGGCCCGTGGCGTGTCCTTGAGTGGTAAAACCACTTCCTTGAAATCCTAGAGCTTGCTCGGGAGGCGGTGGGGAAACGTGGCTAGATGGCCCGGCCTTATCGCTTGAGTCGGGCCCCTCATGAACTCCGGGTTCGGTAGAAGTAGAACATTGAGGATCGGCCCGAGGAGATTTTGCCATTAGGGTCAAGAAACGGGCCAGGTTGATTGGTCGCCATAGAAGAATCAAGAAGTAATGGGTGTCGAAGACGTCGTAATCGTTCGGGATTAGAAGTATAAGGAAATAATTGGTGTCCAAGCGAGCGACGACCTTGCATACACTCAAAGAGAACGTCAAATAACAAAGAAAGCTAAAAACACAACGAAAAAACAATTAAATTTAAGGCCTTAACCAAGTCGTGTCGCAACGGCGCCATTTTGAAGTTGTAGTTTTTGTAGTGTTGAAATGAATTCAACGAGTTCATGGCTTGGTATTATCGGACTTCAATTCATTTGCAAGTTTCAACGTGTTTCAAGCTCAAGAGATGAGAGAAAACCGAAAATAATGCAATTAAAATATCAAACTAAACTAGAAATTGAAATGACAAGTTGGTCGGATGCCTCGGTCGTATGCCTTAATTGAAAATGCAAAGCAATAAAGAAAAGTAAGCAAGAAAAAGCAATGTTTCACCATGTACTACCATGCATGCACAAGGTACAACCATGCATGAAAATCAAATAATGCAAATTTACAAAAATTGAAAGCATCAAAGTAAAGAGCAATAAAAGTTGACGTAAAAGTTCAAATCTTTCGGAAAAAAGACGAGAAACGAAGAGTAGATCTAGAATTCAATTTAAAACTATGCATGGAAATTTAATTCAAAATAAAGCATAGGTAAAACTCAAAGTCATGATGATCAAGGACCCGATCTATAGCCTAGGTGTGTCCCTCAACTAGAATCCATAGTCAATTCACAAGTTTCATCATGAAATCAAGTAGCTAAAACAAAAGGCATAAATGAAGAACAAAGCTTGAAATTAAAAGGAAAGCTTACTAAAATTAAATGGAGAATCCAAAGCTTGAATTACAATTAAAGTGCTAATCCAAATGAGTATTTGGATTCATCTTGAGCTTACAAACCCAAGGAATGCTTGAAGATTAAATCTAAAACCTAAGAGAGAGAAAGTAGATCTATAAGAAAAATGAAGAGAAAATTAATCTCAAGGATCATGCAAGAGTTTGGGAATGAGTGGATGCCTTCCTCAAGTCAAGTGGAGGGTTTTTATAATGATTAGCAGGGGCAAGCTCATCAAAACGCGTTAATTCCCGGACTCTCAGTCGATCGACTGAGGTCCAGTCGATCGACTGCTCTTCAGATAGCAACGCAACTCTCTATCGATCAGTCAATTTTTGATGTCCGCAGTCGATTTCCTCATGGTCAGTCGATCGACTACCCAGTCGATCGACTCATGGTCAGTCGATTGACTGCCTCGCCAAATTGCAGTGCTCTCTGATGGTCAGTCGATCCTCCAGTCGATTTCCTGGATGGCAGTCGATCGACTGCGGGCAGTTTGGGCAGTCGCTCGGGCAGTCGTTCGGGCATTCGACTTGGCACGATTTTCCTCTTTTCAGCACGATTTCTTAAGTTTCAACGCCTCGACTCGCTCCGTAACAACTTTTAGATTCAAAACCCATGGCTCGCCATCAAGAAACGCATATATTAAGTTTCAATACTACAAACGAAGAAATGACCAAAAACCTAACGAGAGTGACTCAAAACGACTAAGAACAATGCTAAACCCTAACTATAAAAACTAAGAAAAACACAACAATTACATGCAAAACATCTGTGTTTGTGTTTAAAAAAAAGTTTTGGGTTTAAAATATTTTGCCATTTCTGGCATGAGGTTTGATTTTGGCATCTGGACTTGACGAGTTTTACTTAGTTCTTGTGTGACCGATTATTTTCTGTGATTCTCACGAGTTTCAAAACAAAAAGAAAGGTGACCTTGTACGCCCAATAAAACGGAAAAACTGACTTAATCGAGAAATATTGGATTCAGAGGGGTTACCTGCTTGAGGAAGACGACCACTCTGCGACTAAACGACGGCCACTGAATTTTGTAAACGACGGCCATTGTACTTTGTATTTTCTAACTTTGTGTGTTGGGAGAAAAAATTGTTTGTTTTTGGTTGCGGCCGATTGTAAAGTGATTAAAAAGGGGTTTGTTAATAACTTAGGTTTAGGAGTTCTAATCTTCCAGGATTGTGTTCACTTGCTGAAAAATTGTAACCGACAAGGAACGTTGGGAGAAAGGGGTTCTGGTTAATAACTTAGTCGCCAAATGTGACCGAAAATGGGTTCTGTCATCTTGGGCCCCACTTTGCGGTAACATTACACCCAAAGAATTTCATGTCGATTTTTCAAAAGTTCGATATATGACTCCGCAGAAATTTATTGAGAAGTTATCAGAGGAGCTTAAAATTAGTGGGGTTGTGGCAGGTATAATTATTCTTTTGCTTTTATAAAGTTAAATTTTTTAAATATTTTTTTTTGTAATTTAAAGTTTGATTTGGGTTAATGCGGGCACAGGTGAGAATTATCGGTTTGGATATAGAGCATCCGGTGACTCGTCTGATCTGGTGCGATTGTGCAAAGAATATGGCATGAAAGCTTCTATAGTAAATTCCGTCATGGACAAGAAAAAGAGACAAGAATCTAAGGATGACATAGATTCTAAGAATTCAAACGAACAAGGCTAAGTATAATCGACTCGGGTTCAGCGTGCGCTGGCCAATGGAGACATGGGTTACGTGTTGGAGCACTTGGGACGTAATCATCGCCTAATCTGTACTTGAGGTGGCTGATCTTGCTAATCAATCGGTACTGACGTCTCGATCCTAACTCAAATTTTATAATCTTGCCTTTTGTGTTTTATACCAGCGATCTTTATATTGCAGGGGGAGAAGGTTCTTTTGTGTTTTATATACTGTGAACCGGAGGACGATCAAGTTGGGAAAGTACTGTTACTTACTAATTATTCAACTACGCCAGATGAAATTCGTCTCAAGGTATGATGACTTGAATGCAAATTAAATAATTGCATACCTAATAATATTGTATTTCAGTTGGATTAGATTTGTACAACCACAATTTATAATAATAAATTAACTCTAATCGTCATGCTTTTGGATTGTCTCAAAATTTATTTCTAGTGGCAAACGTTAGATGCACTGAAAATTCAGATGTCGAGCCACTGACATATGAGCTTGATTGGGGAAAAAAATATTAATAAATTTTATTCTGTAAAGAATAGGTTGGCTAATTATGATCTTAATTTTCTATTTAGGTTGTCCAATTTTATTGCATGAAGAATGAATTGGTTAATCATGATGTACTTGTTGAATTTACAAGCCTCGAATAATTTAATTCCTAATATTTAAAGTCTGTAGCTTTATGGTCCTTCATATACCTTCTTCCTAGAAGTAGAGAATATTTATCAAAGAAAAAAGAAAATCATCTCCGCTGGGTTAACATATTTCCCAGCATTGAACCATCAAATTATCAACACGGTATCCGCCAATACAGCATTTTAGTTCTACAGTTAAATTGATCGTTTTTTTATGGCTACGAAATGATTTAGATTGCATGTCCAAAGATGATAATTTTTTTCAATCTGGATATTTGTATTTGCTAACTATGTATTTTTATGTGTGCTTCTGCTGCAGAGACAATTGCATACGACTRTGTTTTCGAGACTGAAATGAAGGTCAAATYGTTTAAGGAAAGAAAGTTGAAGCTGAATGGTGATTGGAAGTGGTTAGTCAAGGAATTTGCATCCTACTTTGGAGTTTAACTCTTTTGGTTTAGTTTAAGTTTCCAGGTCCTTGTTTTGAATGTTCAAGTACATTAATTATAGTTGTCTGATTTGGTATGTGTTCTGGATATTTCAAAGTAATATTTTGGCTAATTTCTTTTTTTTCTTTTTAACCAATTGTTGATGATATGATATTTTGGCTAGTTGTTAGTGTTTGGTATATGTTTTAAATGGTCGAAGAAATWTTTTGGAATATTCTTATCATTCTGTAATGATAAATGCTTCTTTGCTTTCATTTTTATATTTATAATATTTTTCATTACAAGAATAATGACAAATTGATGCACATATTCAAGAAATTTATGTCGTCATGAAAGTAAACAATCAAATCGTGTTCACTCAATTATTACAACTTTAAGCGTCACATAAGTATTTCAAATTTCTCACTTGTTTCATCACATAATACTTTGAACTTGTCACTTAAACTAAATCATTTTATGATGATTGGCTTGTCACCATATAAACTCGTTTAATGACAATGGATTTGATCACAATATGTACCCTTAAATCATCATCGAACATATATCTTTTGTGATGATTATAATATTCGTCATATATTTCTAGTTTTTTCGTGATAAAATATTTCGTCACCTTTCATAGTAAATGGTGACACAGTGGTTTGTCATTGTAAATATAGATGTTCAGTGACGGTCAATATTGCGTCACTATAAAACAAATCTATCGTGACGAATTACATTATATTTGGCAAATGTTTAATACATATTATGACAATATGAGCGTCATATAACCCAATAAGAATTGTCACTGTAGTTATGTTTGGCACGAAAAGTCAAATATTTTGATGACAAATTAAGTGTTCGTTATTGAAAATGGTAACATACGGTGACAAAATCGATCTTTTGATGACAATTTTTCAATCACTTACGTGACGAAATCAGCGTCACCAAATAGAATCATCTATGATGACAACTTACATCAGCGTCATCAAAACCGAACCTTTAGTGACGCGCTTGAAAAAACTGTCACTTTCACCAATGGTGACAGTCAGACCATGACAACCGCTGTGACGCTCAATTTTCGTCACCGTTTCTCTTCAGTAGTCTTTCCAAGATTTCCCCCTATACTCCACTATTTTATTTTATTTTCGTTTTGAGGTTGAAATTGTGTGTCAGTAGAAGTAGATGCAACAATTTAGAAGATAAACGTCCATCGCCAAATTTTATTTGGATCATTGGCTTATGGGAAGGTAAATTTCAATGAATCATTCATAGCTCATTGAAAGTCTTAATGCAGCAATTTAGTATATATACGTCCATCACAAAAAAGTTTTTTAAGAATTAATGGCTTCTCAATTTTCAAGAAACGACAGATTCAAGAATTTGATAATTTGCTTATAATTTTTTGCTTATAATTTCCTCATAAACAATTTATATGAAACGCATGCTTCTTACAATAAGTCTTCATTTGATTGATGAATTTAGATTAGTGTTTTGGAAAATGAAATTATTAAAATTTCTACATTTCTTTGAACCTGATATTGTTATTAGTTTTGAAAAGCGGGCTGCCTTTTATTTGTTATATGATAACATGAAATGGTAGTGTTTTCTTTATTCTTGGGATATAGGGGGAAATCTTGGAAAGACTACAGAGTTAGTTCCTTTACTCCAGAGTGGTTGCCAAATGATCCTTTAAAATTTTGCCAAAAAAAAAAGAGGTCCTGAAATTATATAAACATATCACATTTGATCCTACAAAATGAAGAGATTGCAAAACACAATTCTAGTAAATGAGTTCAGAGGTCACAACTGGTGACAAGTTTTACATATATTATGGGACAGAAATTGCAAAGTTAGTCCTATAACATTAGGATGGTAGCAAAATGGTCCTGTAAAAAGTACAATTCACAAAAAAAGTCATGTAACTATATAAAAACCTCAATTCGGACCATAATTTTGCCAAGTTTCAATTATGTGAGCACCATGTGCAATTCCCAATTGCCATGTAAGATTAGGAAAAATTTGAAAGATTTATATAGTTAGAGGACTATTTTGCACAATGTGTGTTTTACAAAACTTAAGATATA
>BMAC01000235.1:202146-221562 GCA_014905375.1 Phtheirospermum japonicum
AAAATCACAATAGATTAAAAAAAAAAACTACAATTGTATAAAAAAAGTATCGCAAATATCGTCTATAAACTGCAAATTCAAAAATTTGAAATGAAACTCAAATCTTCAACAAATCATAACTTTTTCAAATTTTATTCGTTTTAAATGAAATATATATCAAATTAATCACATTCTCAAGATCTACAATTTAAGATACATATTGCATGTTTTAAAACCTATATATATATATATTATATATATATATATATATATATATATATATATATATATATATATATATATTAAATTAAAAAAAATGGACTGATTTTAGCACTACAGTACTGTGTAAAAAGCACAATGAACCTGGACATATAATTGCACTGTGGCAATATTAGATCTAAGACTAGGATTAGTCCTAGGTTCACATATAATGACGGAGTTCTCATTTGAACCCAATCCTATATATATATATATATATATATATATATATATATAAAATAGAAAAACTCTACGGTACCTTCACTAAACCATACCCATGTATGATAATTCAATCACCTTTTGACACATCACATTTATTAATGGATTAGGATTCTTTTAAATAAATATATTGGTTAATAGGGTTAGTCACAAAGTCACTGTACTATATAAGTCCCTTATAAACTATGATTTATATTACTAAATTAGTGTTGGTATTAAAAACTAAAAAATTTATTTCAATCAAACAACAATTTAATGTAATTAATATATTCGGATACTTGTTTACCCGATAGTACCCGATACCCAACGGGTAAATACCCGTACCCTACCCGATGACAAAAATCGTGTAATGCCTATTTAACCTGACTACTCTTTATGTATATGATTGTCTTATTCATCATGACATGACAATTTATAGTAGCATAATCTTTTTTTTTTGAATTATTTTATTTCCCTTGATGAGGAAATAACTGATGAAAATAAAAATAAAAATGATATAAGAAACAATCTATTAGGGTTATTTTTCTCACAGTTTGAATTTTAGACAAATAATGTAAGTTAAATAGGGTTTTTGTTTCTATTATTTAAGTTTTAGAAATATAATAAAAATGTAGTACATTTTCCATTATTTAGTCTTTAAAAATCATTACTAGAAACAAATATAAAATAATTTTCAAACAATTATGAACAATGTAGAAGCACAACACATGTTCTAATAGAGTCCATTTTCACATTATTTAAGGTATAGAAACAAATAAAAAAACAAAGTAGAAACAAAGTAGAAACATAATACATGCTCTAATAAATGTTTGTTTCTACATTATTTTCACTTTGTTTCATACTGGTTTGTATACTCTAATAATTGAGAAAGTGAACCATATTAAAATATATGTTATCTCTATACATTGTTTCCACTTTGTTTTATACTTGTTTATATATCCTATTAATTGAGAAAGTGAACCCTATTAAAAATTATGTTGTGTTCCACTTTGTTTTATAATTGTTTGTATACCCTACTAATTAGGAAATGTGAAACCTATAAAAATATGTATTATTCTTCTAATAACATAATCAATGACAAAGTGAAGTATAATTACATTAATGTTATTTTTCTACTCCCTAAATTATGGAAAAGTGAACCTTATCAAAATATGTGTTAAGTTATCTCTCTTGTTTAAACATTGTTTATTAATTGGTTTTTTCACCCTAATTAATGAAAAAGTGAACTATATTAAAACTCGTGTTGTGTTTTTGGATTGTTTCCAATTTGTTTTTTATTTGTTCATGTACCATAAGTAAGGGAAAAGTGAATCATATTAAAACTTGTGTTGTGTTTTTTAATTATTTTGATTTTATTTTATAATTATTCTATACCCTAATAATTGAGAAATTGAGCCTATTAAAACTTGTGTTCTGTTTCTACTTATTTCATAATTACTTCTATAGCCATTACAAAAATTAACCTTGTTAAAAAATGTATTATTCTTCTAAGAACATAATCAATGAAAAAGCAAAGCATAATTACACTGATGTATTTTTCTATACCCTAAATAATAGAAAAATGAACTATATCAAAATATGTGTTAAGTTTCTCCCTATTTTAAAATTCATTTAGTAATTTTTTTCATAACCTAAATAATTAAAAAATGTAAAACCCTATTAAAACATGTGTCGTGTTTTGTATTGTTTCTCATTTCTTTCTTATTTGTTTATGTACCCTAAATAAGAAAAAGTGAACTCTATTAAAATTTGTGTTATGATTCAAGATCATTTTGAGTTTGTTTCATAATTATTTATATACCCTAATCATTGGGAAAATGAACTCTATTAAAACATATATTCTTCTCATAATAATCTAATCAATGAAAAACTGAAGCATACACTAATGTTATTTTTCTATACGCTAAATAATGAAAAAGTAAACCTTATCAAAATATGTGTTTGGTTACTTCATTGTTTAAACTGTGTATTAATTGTTTCTACGCCTTAAATAATAAAAAAGTGAACCTTATTAATTGGGAAAGTGAACACTGTTAAAATATATGTTTCAATATTGTTTTAAATTTTTTTCTGTACCTAAATAATTAGAAAAGTGAACTCTGTCAAAACATGTATTTTTATTATTTTTTTCAATTTTTTTTATACCCTAATAATTAGTAACAACAGAGAATGTGTGAAACTATTAGTTGGGGTAGAAATTGCGGCCGTTAAGAAATTACAGCCTTTCAAATAGGAATTAGTAAATCCATGAGTATACCATGAAGTTACAAAGGTGGTACCTGTGAAACAACAAACACAATATTATTGTATACCCTTTCATATATATATATTTATAGCGCAACCCTTTCTTTTTAACCTTTTTAGAATTAAAGTACTTACTTAATTAATAAGAAATTCCCTATTGACAGTGGTGTATGTTGTATATATTAAAACTTGTGTTATGTTTTCATTTGTTTCATAATAATTAGGAAAATGAATCTTATTAAAATAGTATTATTCTTATAATAACCTAATCAATGAAAAAGTGAAATATAATTACACTAATTTCATTTATCTATATCATAAATAATGAGAAAATGAATCTTATCAAAACATGTGTTAAGTTTCTCCCTTATTTAAGCTTCATTTATTAATTATTTCCATACCATATATAATGGTAAAATGATCTTTATTAATTGAGAAAGTGAACTCTGTCAAAACATGTCTTACTATATTATTTTTAATTTGTTACTATGCCCTAATAATTGAGAAAATGAATCATGTTAAAATATGTGTGTCTGTATTATTTCGATTTGTTTCTATATTTTAATAATTGAAAAAGTGTGTTCTATTAAAACACGTGTTATGCTTCTATATTATTCTATAATTATTTCTATATCCTAATAATTATGAAAGTAAATCCTGTCAAAACATGTGTTATGTATATGCATTGCATCCATTTTGTTTTTAGGGAAAATCCCCATTTACTACAATACCAAAAGTATTAATTCTCATATAATCCAATGACTATTTTTTATTCCCATTTAAGTGGAATTTATCCCATATAATAATAAAAAACATACCTTAAATTACCAAATTACCCTAATAAACCAAAAAACTATTATATACAAAATTAATTAAAACACATTATACACACACACACACACACACACACCTATATATATTAGGGTTATCAAACCCATCACTTTCTTATGAGCCACACAATACACGTATTTCACAATAATAAAAACATCGAACAGAGGGCGGCGTGACAGGCGGCGGATGCAAGGTCTAAGCGGAAAGGAGACAAGAGCAGAGAGCTTTGGGATGAGATCTTGGTGGGCTTTAAATGGAGCTTCGAGTGCAATGGCTTCGGGCCGCATTTTCGCTCTGGGCTTTTGAGTCAGATGCTTGCGAGAGGCTTGGTCGTCTTCTTCCAGTGGTAATCGAATCCAATGAATTTCACGGGTTTTTCATTTGGGGCTGGATCGACAATATGCCGTCGTTGGAGATAACCGCTTGAGGGTTTCCGAAGATGGCGACATGTTGTTAAATTGAGGAAGATGACCATTTTCTTTTTATTTTTGTTTTATGGGGTTGATTTAAATAATTTATTTTTTTGGGGGGACTAATTGTAGTTTCACTATAAATTGGGTATTTGGGGTTGCATTATTGTTTAATAGATCCATTCTCAATCACATTTTCATTGTTGAAATTGATTGGGGATTTTAGTATGAAATTAAGAGGTAGTGTCAAATTTAATACGATTAATGTGAAATTTAAGTTACAAGTATGGAATTTCACAAATAAGTATGGAACTTGATAAAGTAGTATGAAATTCAGACGTAGTCTACTAGCTTGAAATTCGACCGGATGGGTTTGAGATTTTAAAAAATTAGTATGAACTTCAACTAACAAATATGAAAATTGACATATAAGTATGAAACTTGATGAAATAGTATGGAATTATATTAGCATGATATTCGATCGGACTAGTTTGAAATTTAACAAACCTAGTATGGTATTTAACGAAACTAGTATGAAACTCAATGAAAAAGTACAGAATTTTACGAATTAGTATGATATTTGACGAAGTAGTATGAATTCACTATGTAGTATGAAATTCTATGACATGGTCTAAAACTTGGTCGAAGTAGTATGAATTTCACAATGTAGTATGGAACTCTATGAAGTAGTCTGAAATTTGGTCGGAGTCTGGTGGCGGATCGTAGTAGCGATGGTTGTTAATATGAAATGCACATGAATTATTATGATTTTTTTAATTGAATTTGGAGAGAAGGAAAAAGGGGGTAAAAAGAAGTAAATTAGTTAATAAGGGTAAAGTAGTACTCTTACATGGTAGTTTGAATTAAATGAAAAGTGAATGGATTAAATGGAAAAAATTATATTTCACTAGATTATTTAGGATAATATGTTTATCTAATGGATTATACGAGAATTCTCCCTTGTTTTTATACCCTAATAATTAAAAAAGTAAATTATATCAATTGTTTTCATTTTGTTTCTATACCTTAATAATTGAAAAGATGATCCTTATCAACATATGTGTTATATTTCTGTATTATTTTCAGTTAGTTTCTATACCCTAACAATTAAAAAGGTTAACCATGTCAAGACATGTGTTAGATTTCCATATTGTTTCCAATTTATTTATATACCAAACTTTAAATCAAACATTTTGCACTTATATTTTAAAGCTCATACGCATGAGAATGGAGTAGTTGTAACTAACAAGTTTGAATCGAGTCGAATCTCACGAGGAATGGCAATCAAAAATAGAGATTTTGACACTAAACACATGATCAATTATAGTTGGTTTTAATTTAAACATGATAGAGAAAATGAAACTACAACTAAAGTTTAAAGAATGGAATTGAAGACATAAAGTAAGGTGAGATCATGAAATTAATAAACTTTAACAAAATAACTAAATAAAAGCAATGGAGGGAAATGAATTCAAACTACTCCTAAATAGACATAGATGCTACTAAAATGCTTCTCCAAATATAAGAAAAAAATATAGACCACATTGTCAACTACATGCATAAAATTGACTAAATCCATTTGTTTGTCCCAAAATATCACTGTCACCTTTATCAAACTTTGCTAAGAGAGAAAATAAACACCATGAATGAACAAGAACAATCAATGAAGAGAAAATGAGGATTCACTTAGAACACAAGGTGAAGATCCACATTACACATGAAATTCAATTACTAAAATCCATTCATGACTTCGACAAGGGTACAAACAAAAGAGATGAAACTAGAGCTAGTTACCTGCAATAAGAGATTATCCAAATCCAAGCAAAAGATTACACTAATGAGTTTCAACCCATAATCTCAAGATTATCACAAATATCCTAATAGTTTCAAAATTAAAGAAAGGTGAGGAAGATAGAAAATGGCGAGTTTTGTAACTTGAATAAGAAGGATGGAAGAAAGGATAAAGGTTGGTGAGGTTTTTTGTGAGGTGTATATGAGATATTGGAGAGTGCGAGATTTTATATATATATATATATATATATATATATATGTGTGTGTGTGTGTGTGTGTGAAAATGGGTCAAAATGGTAAGCTTGTCAAATTTTGGCCTTGCATTGATGGGCCGTCGATCGACAGTGTCTCAGGCCGTAGCGCGCATCAATTTCTTATTAGTCGACGGCTTCTCAGGCGTCGATGTGTGCATCGGCCGATGTCTTTTAAAGGTTTCATGGTGACTTGTCTTGGTGTCGCTTTTTTCGATTCATGCACCAGAAGGTCCGTCAGCACTCATCATCGAGTTATTTGTGATTGATTCATGTTTCAACCTTGGTGCGGGTTGTGTCTTGTGAAGGCGAGTCAGTTGTGGGCTTGCTTTGACTAACCTATGACCAAGAGATACATAATAAAATAAGTATCCAAAATTATATGAGAAAAACTAAAAGAACGACTCAATCTACGGACAAATAAAAAAATAACACAAACTACGACTCAAAACCAACTAAACACGCAAAACCACAAATAAAAAGTTACGAACATGCACAAACATGTACAAATCAGAGTAATATATATCCCAACAAATTGAATAGATCAATGAATGAGCTATATACTCATACGAGAGCGATATCAATCGGTATATTATTTAAAGTCTTCCAATCGATTGCCATTATCGAGAACAAAATAAAAAATATATGTACTCCCTCATTAAATTTTGATACTAAGAAAATAAGTCATGCAAGCTATATGAGTTTGGTATTCTGAGTTTCCAAGATTTGAGTTATGAACTTTGAGTTCAAAGTTACAAGAAAGATGGTTAATGATTTTATATACCAACTATAAATGAATCGATACATAAATTATGCCGAAAATGTTGATATTATTTCCCCGTATTTATGTATTGAATGAATGATAAATGAGGCATATACTCTAGAAGATTATATATATATATATATATATATATATATATATATAAATCCTAAAAGACGATTGAGAATGAAATATCTTGATAAGTTATGTAGTTATGGGGAAATGAATTTGAAAATCATAATTACATAATAAATGAGTAGCATTACGATGTTAAATAATATAATCTTAGCGAAAGCTATCGCTATAATCGAGGAACCATCATATTGAATTATTAAGAATCATAAGTTAGTTTACGGAAGCGTACCTGAATCCATGAGCGATTAAATTTGGGGTTTGACCTTCTATGGTAACACGTATCCAATCCTTTCAGAGAACCATTTAACTTTCTTTGTATTCTCTCTTCTGACAATGGGATACAGAATAAAATAAGTGATAATGATACATATGACCTAGGGACCACAACTCCTATATACTTGAGTCTTTTAGGGTATACCTATTTTAGCCCATCATTAAAATAGATAACCAATTGAGTATCTACACATCAAAGGCCCACATCCTATTAGATACATTAAAGCAATACCTTAAACTTTTTTTGATCACTTTTAACTGGGCTTCCTTATTTGACAGTCCACAATATATAATTATTTCACATATAAGCACAATATTGGATTAAGGATCTAACAATCTCCCACTTGGGCTATATGTGTAACCTTATAATTATACATCGCAAAATATAATCGTACAAGCTCAACTTTTGTTATCATAATCAAAATTTTATTTATATTCAATCCGGTCCATTAGCCATATCAACATAGGATCAAAGCGTCCCTCATTACATTTATCGTAACTCGACCCATCAATGGTAACGTATGTTCACACAACTGAATGACAAGGATCATGATGTGGATGTGTAGAATGTATATATCATGTATTGTGATTGTAACATGCTTATTTCCAACTGGTCCACCCAAAAACCTTAGTGAGATCAACCATATACTAAAATCAAAGTGAGAATCAACCAAATAACTTTAATTTCTATAGAAAATAAACTCAAATATCCTTATATTGAAGTAACTGGAAAAATATGTCTACAAAAGAGAACATTATAATCATACAACTCCCACTAAAACTAATATCCTCAAAAATTTTGACACCCATACTAGCAGTATGCTCATGGAACATTTTGGGTGGTAATCCCTTTGGAAGCGATCCACAATCATGGAGTTTGTATCGATATGTTCAACAAACAACTGTTCACTTTGAATTCTCTCTTTAACGACTAGAAACTTGATCTCTATATGCTTATACTTCTTTGAGCTCCTATTGTTATTGGAATACAAGTTTACCGATTTATCGTCACAAAATAACTTAGTAGTTTTTCAAATACTATCCACTATGCGCAACCCCGTGACAAAATTTTAGAGCCATACTCCGTAGTTAGATGCCTCATAACATGCTATAAATTATGTTGCCATGGTAAAAGAGGCTATAATAGACTGTTTAGCAATCCTCCAAGATATAGCTCCCCTATCCGGTAAGAATACATAGCCTGACGTAGATTTCATACTATCTTGGCATGCAGCATGATCGGAGTCAGAATATCCAACGATCTCAATCCGATCTGACCTCCGATATGTTAGCATGTAATCTTTTATTCTTTGCAAGTACCTCAAGATCCGTTTGGCTGCCTTCAAATGGTATAGTTCTGGCTTGCTTAAATATATGCCCAGCATCCCAACAATTAACATAATATCCGGACACGTACACACCTAAGCATACATCAGACTCCCTACTGCTGAAGCATAAGGAATCTTCTGCATTTCTTTTTCCTCCAATTTATTTTAGGGCACCGTTCGAGGCTAAATCTGTCTCCCTTAGTCACAGGGTTATCTCCTGGTTTACATTCATGCATGCCATATCTTTTAAGAAACTTTTCAATATAACTCTTTTTTTATAATCCCAAAGTACCCCGAAAACAATCTCGATGTATTTCTATCCCTAACTTAAAAGAGGCGTCACCAAGATCCTTCATCTCAAAATTCTTATCTAGAAATTTCTTGGTGTCGTTCAATAAACCTATATCATTGCTGGCAAGCAAAATGTCATCGACATACAAAACCAGGAATATGTGTTTGCTCCCACAGAACTTATGGTATACACAATCATTGACCAAACTCATCTCAAAACCAAACGGGATGGTTACTTGATGAAACTTGAAATACCATTATTTAGATGCCTGGTTGAGCCCATAGATGTCTTCTAAAGTTTGCAAACCATATTCTTTGATTCTTTCGAAATAAAGTTTTCAGGTTGCACCATATAAATCGTTTCATCAATGTCGTTATTGAGGAACGCTGTGTTTACATCTATCTAATGCAACTAAAGATCAAAATCTGTCACTAATGCCATTATAATCCTGAAAGAGTCTTTCGAAGAAACTGGAGAGAAGTTTCTTTATAATCGATGCCTTCCTTTTGTGTAAATACCTTTGCAACAAGACGTGCTTTGTATCTTTCCACATTACCTCTTGAATCCCTCTTGGTCTTAAATACACATTGGCAAATAATGGTTTTCGCACCTTCTAGCAATGAGACAAGTTCCCACACGTCATTGTTACTCATGGACTTAATCTCCTCATTCATGGCATCTATACACTTTTGAGAATTTGATATTTCAATGGCTTGATGGAAGTTGATAGGATCATCTTCCATCACTCCAATGTCAGCCTCATTTTGTTAGAGAAGTGCAATGTAATCATCTGAAATTGCACTTCTTCTTTCCCTAGTGGATCTCCTTAATGGCCTAGGTTCTTGAGGTTGTAGAGTTTGTTGATTTGGAATAATTTATGGAACGGGAGGTTCTCCGAAATTATCTTGATTTGTGTCTTGAATAGAGTCAGGAATGAAATCCTAATCAATGCCAACAACACCCGTGGGAATGTCCACATATCCATCTTCAAAGAAAAAGTCATTAACTCTATCTCTCCTCACAAACTCAACATCCTCAAAGAACCGGGCATTTCCTGTCTCAAAAATAGTTTTAGTGGATCCAACAAAATAAGAACTAACTGTCCTTGTGTCCAGTTTCTTTTCATTTCACCTATAAGGCCTAGCCTCCGCTGGATACCCCCAAACATGCAAATGCTTTAGACTGGGTTTTTTAGCGTTCAGTTTTCATAAGGGATTTTATCAGTTACTTTAGTTGGAACTCTGTTAAGGATATATGCTGCAGTCTTAAGCGCTTCTCCCTAGAGTGATTGTGGTAAGGTAGAATGGCTAATCATACTCCTTACCATATCCTTAAGCGTTCTATTTCGTCTTTCAGCAACACCATTCATAGTGGGTGAACCCGGCATGGTGTACTGTGGGATGATACCGTGTTCATCTAGGAATTTACCAAATGGTCCTGGATGTTGTTCACCTGATCCATCATATCTACCGTAGTACTCACCACCACGATCAGATCTAACGTTTTTAATCTTTTTATTGAGTTGATTCTCAACTTCATCCTTAAAAGATTTGAACACGTCTAATGACTGTGACTTTTCATGAATGAGATATATGTAGTCATATCTAGAAAAATCGTCTATGAACGTCATAAATAATGTTGATCATTCCATGAAACTATAGGAAATGAACCACAAATATCCATTTGTATAAGTTCTAGGACGTCCAAAGTCCTGTTTGCTACAAATCTCCATTTATGGGTTTGTTTTACCTTAATACAATTAACACAAATGTCATAATTTGTAAAATCTAAAGGATCGGGAATTTCATTTGACACAAGTCTTTCGATTCTCCGTTTGGAGATTTGACCCAGTCTCTTGTGCCATAACGTAGCTGAATTCTCATTGGTTAATTTTCTTTTCACACCCCTTGTGTGTAGATGCAGGGATTCATTAAATGAAGCAATAATATCTAGCAAGTAAAGATTATCGTAACTTCATAAAGAACTAGAACCAACCAATTTTAAATCATGAAACATACTAAATTTTCCACTTCCAGATGAACAAGAATAACCAAAGAAATAGAAATTAGATTTCATCTAAATGACGGAACAACAAATGTCAAGATCCAAATAATTTCTTGTCTTTAATAATAATCTAAATTCTCCTATTGCTTCAACTTCAACTGTCTTGCCATTGCCCACATAGATGTATCTTTCACCATCACTTGGTATTTGACAATGGAGGCAACCTTGCATAGACACACTGATGTGAGTTGTTTCACCAGAATTTATCCACCATGTGTGTCTAGGGACCGAAGTTAAATTAACCTCAGAACAAACTAATTAAGCGGCATACCTTTCTTAGCACGCCAAGCGTGATAGTTGGTGCAATCATTCTTCCTATGCCCTTCACCTCCATAGAAGAAACAACCGGTAGTAATACCAGAATCGGTACCGTCTATTGCACTAGGTGCCTTTTATTGTTTCTTTTGTGGTGTTGTGTGTGCAACTTCCTTATCCTTCTTTCGCTTTAATCCCCTACTCTTAAATTTGTAAGTTGAGGCAATATTAACACTTTTAGTCTTTTCTTGCTTCAACCTTCCTCTTCCTGGACACAGTGTGAGATGGTCTCATTTAGAGACCTAGTCTCTTTTTGACAATTATAGCTCACCTTAAACTGATTAAAATGTCCCGAAATAAATATTAAAACCAAATGCACTAGCAAGTCCTCAAGAAGTTCAAGCTTGAGTGCTCTCAATTCTGAGGCAATATGAGACATTTTCATAATGTATTCCCTAATATTACCTTTACATCCATACACCATTGAGATCAGATTTGTCAAGAATGTACCAATTTCAACCTTTTCATTCTTGACAAACCTTTTCTCAATATCAGCAAGGAATTCTTTAGATGTAGTGATTTTCTCAGACATAGTGCCCCTAAATGCTTCTGGAATGGCTTTCGTCATGATCATCATATACATGTGATTCGATTTCTCCCACCTTTCCATACCCCTCTTTTCATCCATAGTACTTTTATCCATAAGAGGTGGTGGGGAATCAGTCCTTATCGCAAGGTCGAGATCCATGATTTCGAGAACTATTAAAAGATTCTCTTGCCATGACTTGAAATTTGTGCCATTTAACATAGGGATAGAGTTGATGCTGGCAGTAATATTAGCAGGAGTAGACGTAGCTGAATTAAAGAAAATAAACTTATCATGCTCACATAAAATAAACTTAGAGTTATGATAATAAATTCAAATAGAAGGTAAATCCCATCTGAAGATATCGATACTCCATCAAAATCTCATCTTTTGCCAAGATATTAAATTTTAATTGACATCTTGGCGCAGTTATCAAACACTGATAATCGAATATATCAAACAACGAGTCTTGCTTTTGGCCTATCATTGTTCATATGCAAAATTGAATAATCATCACACGTTTACTAGCGCAATTACACATGTAATTATGATAAATATGAATCTTCTTTTTGGCCGATGAATATTCACATGAATTACATGCGCACAACCTTTTATATTTTGAAATAAATTAATCTCCACAAGAATGGTCAGTTTCGTGACATTGTTGCTTCAATTAATATATTTCAAAATATATAGAACCATACCAATAATTGAATTTAAGATTTCAACTCTAAGACCAAATTAAACTTAGGAATTTATTTATTATCGGAGGTCAATTTAATATATAAATTTGGAACCTCAAAATCTAATCTTTAAATCCTAAATTTTATTAATCCATAAATGGGTTGCTGCAAAATCATAGAAGTCCTACTCCTAGAAACTAAAAAATTACATTAGAAAACAAACAACAATTCACGCTTGAAAGAAACCCCAAACGATATATGCAGTAAATTATAGTATTTCATCGAACTATACAGATTTTGCAAATCAATATATCAAATGAAGCATAATCATTACAAACATTATTATTATAATATTCCTCTAAAGTCTGAACAATAAGACTTATTCTTAATGAAATGAGTGGCTCACGTGAATTCATATAGTTTTTGTTTTGTTTGTTTTTACTTATAATTTGAAATACATTTGAATCTGAACACATGAGTAATTAAAAAAAACTAAAGGAACATGAACATCATGACTAAATATCATATTCCACATGCCACTTTAAACATTAATATAAAACATAATCCTTAACTACATGTCTCAGAATATAAGCATAGTCCGAAAATAAATTACCAATCATTAATATAATATCACAATAAATTTGATTCCCAATAACTTAATATGATTCGACTCTGATACCACTTATTAAATAATATTATTTTAGCGAAAGTCATTACTATAATTGAGAAACCATCATATTGAATTATTAAGAATCATAAATTAGTTTACGGAAACTTACCTGAATCCATTAGGCCTTGTTTGGTCTGTGACTGCGAATACCAGGATTGAGATTCTGAATCTCAATCCTTGTTTGTTCTACGACTCTAATTTTCATTCCACAACCAGCCATTTTTTACACCTAACCCCACACCCATCTCTTTTATCACATCATCATTATATTTAAAAAATTCAATATTAATATATACAATATAATAATACACTATCATCCACTTTTCAAACATGATTTGACATCAAATACAATATAAAAATACATTATCATCCACTTTCCAGATATGATTTGACATCTACAGTAAAAAGTAAATGATTCTGAATCTTATAACAAACAATGATTATTACTATTTACTGAATTCTGAATATTCAAGATTCTGAATATCAGAATTCAGAATCCCAACGAAGCCTAGTCCAAACAACCCTTAAATGATTTTGAATCCTATAACAAACAAGGATTATTACTATTTACTAAATTCTGAATACTCAAGATTCTGAATACCAGGAATCCCAACGAAGCCTAGTCCAAACAACCCCTTAGCGATTGAGTTTGGGTTTGACCTTCTAGGGCAACACGTATCTAATCCATTCCGAGAACCCTTTAACTTTCTATGTACGCTCTCTTCTAACGATGGGATGCAGAATAAAATAGGTGATAATGATACGTATGACTTAGGGACCATAACCCTTATATACTTGAGTCATCTAGGATATACCTATTTTAGACCATCATTAAAATATATAACCCATTGAGTATCTACACATCAAAGGCCAACATCCTATTAGATACAATCATTAAAATAGATAACCCTTTGAGTATCTACACATCAACGGCTCACATCCTATTAGATACATTAAATCCCAATACCTTAAACTTTATTTGACCACTTTTAACTAGGCTTCCTCATTTGACAGTCCACAACATATTATTTCACATATAAGTCCAATGTTGGATTAAAGATCCAACATATGAATGATTACTGATATGAGGATATTGAAATCCATTGAACAAACATCGAAGTTGATATATATGCCCTTAGGCCATCTCCAACCGTGTGTCTCAAATTCATTATTTTGGGTATAAGACCTAAAAAATACCTCCAAACATAGGTCTTATACTCAAATATCATTTGAGACCACTCTAAAAAGTTCTCGAATTTGAGATCATATTACAAAGGGTCTCAATTTTTTTTGAGACCTCCAAGTCTCAGATTTTTTGATGTGACCCACCTAAATACAAAAGCACCCACTTGGAGACAAGACAAAAGGACAAAAATAATTACTTCTCAAAAGTTAAACTTCCAGTCTTATAATTATAAGACTCAACGCTTGGAATTGCAAAAAAAATAAAAAAATTAAGACCCTAAAATATGAAAAAAGATAATATTTTAGGGTCTAAATAATTTTGGGTTTGAGACTTACAATGAAAATATATGGGAATGAAACTATAACTCCTGAAAAGATTACAAGTATATTATTGATGCATGTGACGACCCTAAACAAAGATATTGTCGTTGATATGTTGTACTCATTTCCTTGATTTAGGTTTTATATCCCAAAAAAAGGTTTTTTCCAAACAAGAATTTTAACGAGGTAACCTGATTACAATTAATATAAAATATATAACAGAAATTTTGACATATATTTCGATAAAATGAAATATGAGTCTGATTAGTATATATATGCACTTTTGTAAATACAATTGATATTTGAAGAGTATCAACTCATCTAAAGGATACTCATACAAATCCTTGAAGGATTTTAAGATGCCATAAGCATACTTATATAAAATACGTGTTACAATCTATTTTCTTAACCAAGATTTTGTCTCATTAAGTTTTCCTAACAAAGTTTTTAAACGAGGTAACATTGAGAGCTTATTAACATGGATAATGTACTCTTTCCCTTTATTATGATTTTCTTCTCACTGGATTTTTACTAATAAGGTGTTGACGAGCTATACTCATGGTATGGTGAGGGATGCAAAAGAAATCAATACAATATCTCAAGATATGAAATCCGATGGAGTAGTTGTACTCTTTTTCCTTCGATCAAGTCTTTTCTCACAAGGTTTTCTTGACTAGGTTTTAAGATGCAGAATATGGATACGTCTACAAGAATGATTGATTCGAGGGGAAGCATATTAATGCTTCCACATTGTTGAGACCTTATCCCACAAGGTTTTCTTAACAACATTATGATACAAAAGTATGTGATCAAAATAAGCTCCTCTAGTTCACGAGATAATTATCTAATAGTCATTCAAATGGGGGGTGTTATGAATCATGTAATTCTCAAAAACACAGAGTTTATGTTTACATGAAAGCCACGAAAGACAAAAGAGTTGTTTTATTATATTTGAATAACCATTTTATCTCTAATAAAATTATATGATTAGGATTGTAACTAGTCCGAATACCCATGTTTACGCGAGCATATCGAGTAAACATATAAAAATAATTTATTAAATTGCAAAGTGAGTTATTAATACAATGAAAAAATTTGCTTACTTGAGATTTGTCGAACTTCCTTACATCATTGTCGTCTTATTATCAATTTACCATCGTCGTCGAAACATATAGTTTTTAATCCTTTACTACTCTTAAGTCGAGAGATGGCAACATAGAGTTGGCATGACTAAAAATTGGTCTTAATAAATACAAACCTAACACTGAAGAGAGTTCGACCCTAACTTTTGTTTATAGTGAAAATACACCATTTTATTTACAATGATAATTATACAGATCTATTTTTGCTGCATTGCATGGTCCCGTCAATTTGCAAAACCTTTCAAATAGAGAAAAACACTTGACATCATAGCTAGTAAAACTGGAGCAATTGGATTTCATAGATTCACGAACCAAATGTCAAGGGGTCATTTGTAATTTTCAAAAATAGATGAACTTTTTTGTAATTAAACAAAAACCTTAAGGTAGTTTCTGTTACCTTATTTATTTATTTTTTGATATCTAACATCAGTTTAACATTTATTTATGATTAACTTGTTTTGGTATTAGTTTACAATTTTCAAGAATAATTACACAAAGTACCCCTAAAGTTTAGTGTAACTACAAAAAAAAAAGAAAAGAAGAAGATCTTTTAAAACGAACAACTCAATGGTTTGCGGTTAAGGGTTAAGGAGGAATTAGGTTAGAACTTAGAGAATTAATAGTAGTATTTTTGTACATTAAATTATAATGAAGTTTATAAATTCTGAAATTCGGATTTTTACATTTATTGATAATACAAAGTTGCCAAAAATTTCACTAGCTGCAAAAATTGGTTTTGTTGGATAAATTACATTAGCATTAAATAATCAGATTTATCGATAAATTTTAGGTGTCCAATGAATACTGGTAAAAACTTACTTTGCTAATTTTATGATAAACTTGTATTTATTTTGTTGGTATTTCTGTTATTGGTAACTATACCCATTTTAGGATGTTATTTTGTAACATTATAATAACGTAAATGAGTTATTTGTGATTTTCAAATACAACCTAACCTCTAAGGTAGTTTTTGTTTCCTTATTTACTTATTTATTTTAACCCTATAAATTATGCACATAYAGAGTTTGATTYAATTRCTGCAATTTATAGCRTTAGCTTCACATAGAAATTCAATGTCTGCTAGAATGACCATTTAAATTTGAGGGCATTTAGTCTTTTGCAGTTGCTATCCCATCTTATCAATATTTTCAAACATTAGTTGAGGTCAAAGCTAAGAATATATGATAAATTTAATATAGTTTCCAAAATAAAAAATAAATACTAAAATAATTATACAGTACAATTTCCACTATTTATCATATCCCATCAAAGATCTCAAACACGCCCTTGGAGGATAAAGAGGAGTACCTGCAAATTTCATAAAAAAGTAAAAAGCATAATTATAGAAACTGAAGGAGAAAAAAAACTATAACTCAAAGAATAAAAAAGAAATCAATTATAAAACTTGCAATCCAAAGACATGAAGAAACAAAAAAGAAAGAAAAGAAGAGGCCGCTTGTCTTAAACCCACTTTTAGTTCATCAAAAGCTATGGTTATGCGATTTTCTTCATCGATTATTTTGAATGACTCTTTCAGGCCACCGATTTTCTCTTTAGATAATCTCTCAACATTAACCTACAAAATAGTTTTGTAAGTGAGAGATAAGATAAAAATACAAAAGGAAAAATGAATATATTTAGAGTTTTTATTTTTAATATAATATAACCATTAGTAGCATACATCATTCAAATTCGCAAACTTGTTTCTAACAATTAATTAAAATCTCTACAAATGAATATTGAAAAAAATTAATCTATAATCATGAATATCACAAATATAGCGGAGATAACTTACTCGTCATCTGACAGTCCGCCACCCTCATGAAAGTAATCACCTGAAAATAAAACAACATCCATATCGAAGGGTAACATATATGACAAAAACACCCTCCGCATTTATAAGTATGTGCAGAACGGAGTAATCTCTAGAGTACGTGATTTTGGAGCAAGAAAAAGAGATGCCAATTAGCAAGACATATTATTCGAAACACACTTTAAAATAGTAATTGAATGAAAAATTAGCGATAAAGATTTTTTTTAAATTAAACTTAGATCTCCCTAATTATGACACCAAAAGTAAACGACAAACTCCAGCTTCGTTTCTCCAAGCACAAACGAATGCCTAAGCTTCCAGTGGCATTATGAATTAATATAAATTTTTAAAATATGGTGAAGAAAATTGTATCAATAGAAAAGAACTGACATAGTAAAAATTAACTTGTATAACGATGAGAAATTTAGTAGCTCCGCAAGTCTTCTTTGAATAAGTACAAATAATTAGTAAAATCTTCATTTTTTCCGAATTGTGAAACATAAGCATTGGCATTAGTGAATTGAACTTAATCCAAGGCCCCCAATCCAAGTCCATCAGAGTTATGAATTTTTTTATTTTCTATTCCAATTGTTAGTTCTGAAAATACTTGTGGTTGATACAAAATAAGGAATTGATAATTACAAAAATTACCTCAGAGTTAACTGTCCTTAATTATGTCATTATCATTGGTCATACTTTGAATTTTTTTTAGCAAAATCTCTAATTATAACCAACCAAGTGACTAAATTGAAGATCTTTTACAAAAATAATAACAGAGCTAAACATCATATATATACGAAATCAAAGTTTAAACATAAACTTCAAATACTGGGATAAAAAAACCACTCACCTTTAAAGCAATTCATGGTTTTTCTGGCTCATTAAACGATAGATTCCCATGAAGTTCCCTTCTTAAGTTCTGAATAAAGATTATCGCAACGTAAAGATCTAACCCTCATCAGAGACACGGAGCATGATAACATTATAGATTATACAAATCAATAAACAAAAAATCACATAAACATAAATCTAAATAATAAACTACGAAAGGAATCATGAACATGAAAAATTATACATATGAGTATTAAAAAAAAAAACAAATCTAATGATAATTTATAAACTCCTGCAGAGAATAAATGATTATGCTCCAAAATTTTGTACTCATACCAATGTTGGTGAACTCCTTAATGAGAATATAGTTTTAAAACTAGGGGAAATTCCCATTTGATACACCATTTAAACCTCTAATTGCCATATAATACTTTAATATCTTTTTATTCCCATTTAAGTATAATATAGTCCATCTAAGTAAAAACATACTCTAAATTGACATAATTACCCTAATTGATAAAAAAAAATATTATTTACCAAAATAATTAAAAGAAATTAATTCACATTATTATAAATATTAGGGTTCTCAAACCGTGATATTTTTATCACCCACACACTGCACATACATCTCACGCCGTCACCACGCTAAAAGGCGAAAAGAAATTGGCCGACTTGCTGGGCACTGTGTTGTTCTTCAGAGAAATTGCTTATGGAGGCGTATGATGTGTCCGTAATTGGCAGCAAAGATGGCCAATCGGAGGTCGCCTAAATCTCTGACGATAAAGGTGCTCGGTTGTGGCGGTGTACGGAGTAGACGACCAAGCCCGTTGTTGTCTCATGGCTGCCGATTCCCGACGATTCTAGTGGCACGGGTTCGCGGCGGAGGTTCTTCTGGGTTCGTCCTCGGAAAATACACAGCAGCGTGTGACGGCGAATTTGCGATGAAGTTTGGCGACGACGAGGACCGAACGCGATGCACAATTGGGTTGTTTGTGACGTGGAGGCGGTTGCGTTGCTGGAGGATGAGGCGGCAGGTTGAGCCTCCGGAGGTGGAGACGGCCAAGCTCCGTTGCTGTTCCTTCAAGCGCAGTTCAT
>BMAC01000235.1:221902-232532 GCA_014905375.1 Phtheirospermum japonicum
AATTATACAAATTAGTATGAAATATCCACAAATCAATATGATATAATATGAGTTTTTATGATATAGTATGAAATTTCACGATATAGTCTGAAATTTCAGACGTAGTATGAAATTTGACGGTGTAGTATGAAACTCGATCAACGGCGACGGGCGACAATTTGACGACGTAGTATGAAATTCGACGGTGTAGTATGAAACTCGATCAATGGCGACGAGCAACAATTTGACGATGTAGTATGTAATTCGATGATGTAGTATGAAATTCAATTGACGAGGTCGAGCGACAATTTGACGATTTATGTAATTCGATGATGTAGTATGAAATTTGACTAACGTTGATGCGTGACAATGATGTTGGGTAGTATGGAATTAATATGGAGTATTATGGTTTTGGTTGGATTAAATTTGAAACAAAAATAAAAAAATATAAAAATAAGAAAAAAAAATATGTTACTAAGGGTAAATTAGTACTCTTATATACTACTTTTGATTAAATGGGAAGTAGAAATTTAATTGGGTTATATGGGACAAAATATTTAACTATTGGTGCATATGGTCAATGCCCCTTAAAACTATAAAGTAGAAAATTATAATATGGTAAAGCATTACTAAGAAAGTCTCAGTAAAATCAGAACATGAATCGATTTCCAGAAAAAAAATCTTATCGACTATTTAACTTGATCTCTTTGTTTGTGATTGAACATTAAATCAAACAACCATAAGAATAAATACCTACTTCGACGACGGTGGTTGCGGACAGGTGCAAGTTGTTAGGATCCAAGTCGATTCATCCGCATTCTAAGCAATTATAAAAATATATATGTCCAATGAACAAATAAAATGAACCAAAATTCATATTAAATAATATTCATAAAAATCCAAAAAAAAAAAATTCCATACATAAACAAAAATTAGTAAGAAGGTAACAAAACCAAACAAAAAATTTAACAAATTAAACCATTGAGATTAGCATTAGGAGGAGCGACTCAAAGACCATAACAAAAACAGAGTACTTTGCGGCCCTCGGATGTCCTGATCGAAGCTTGAGGATAACTTGGAATGAACAAATCTAGTTACGTACATTTCTGCTATAAATTTTAACCCAACATCTGATGCCGTAATTACAATGCGCATGAGAAATGTGATAATAGAAATAGAATGAATCAACTTTGCCTCAACCTGATAGAAAATTGGTGGATCATTAGGAACATTGTTTCCAAACTCCAACATAAAAACAATGCATATTAATCGACACCATTTTTCTTAAACCTAAGACTCGAGTTAATTTATTTTAAGGTAAGTATTCACATTACCCTCCAAGGCAGGAATTCCAATGAAATAAATAAAATTGGTACTTAAAAAGGATATCTCAAAAAAATTACAAATTAATTAACAAAATAATGGTAATATAAATATATACCAAATAACTACAATTAAAAACTATCCCAAATCCCCACAATTAGAACTAAGTATGCAAACAACAATTTGTACAAACAATTCCAATTTTAGTTTGTTATTTGACCGAAAATTTTTTATTCACAAATTCAGTATTGTTTTATGTAGATGCTAGGGAGAAAAATTATATATTACAATCAAAGGAAATAGCTTTATTTCGAAAATTCTATAAAGAAAACTGTGAAAACATAAATCGAAAAACTAACCATGGAGTGATTAATGGGAAAAATCACAACTTTAAAAAAACTTGGCAGCAACATCATCGTCTCAAATTGGTTTAAACGGAGGGATCGCCGTCGAATCTCCAGGGAAGTTAACAGAGTGATTCGCCGTTGTACAACTTGTGATTAGGTTTCGATGTAACAACTTATTAATGAGGGTTAGGTTTAGGTTTTACTTCATCGACCGTGGAAAGTTTATGAGGGTTAGGTATAGTTTCTATGTAAACCGAAAGAACATGGATGGATTGACGGGATGATTAGTAATGAAGGCTAAACAAAATAAGAAAAAAAGTTCTATTATATATTCTAGATCAAAACTATAAAAGGAGAAAAAAATATGAATTTTTTACAAATTGACATATCAGAATTTTGATTAATAAGAAAAAGACATGTGTAAATTGTACCTCATCAAAGTGTCGACAGATTGATATTAGAGGTTCCTTATAAAATAGACTTTATTTTTCCTTTTTTTTTTTCTCCTTTTCGAGGGAAAAGATTATTTCTAAAGATTTCATATATTTGTATTTATTATTTATTTATTTTCTACGATATTTTCCAACAAAATACCTCTAGAGGGACAGAATGGCACGACATCACAGATAATAAATGGCGATGAACACGATTCCATGAAAGATTATTACCATGATAGCTGTTTAATATACACACATATCTTTTTGTTGTATTGATTTTCATCATCATCATCCGAGATGACCCTTTTTCAACATTCCCTCTAACATGTTGAATTCTGATTCTTTGAATTTTTATTGGGGAAAAAATATGTTAGATAGGCATAAAAACCCAAAATTTGGAGCTTGATTCCTATTTGGAAGTAAGATTGAATTACTGGGCACCAATTGAGTAAAATATCTTGTGGGTTTGTCATGGGAATTGTTTCTGGTTCTCAGAAAAATTGTTGTGAAACTGGAAAAACCTCTGCTGTTGGTAGTTTAAGAAATCTTGTGAGGAGAAAACAGGTTGATTCTAAGCATACAAAGTCAGCTTCTTCCTCTGCAATTGGTCAACATCAGTTGGCTAAGGCTTTGACTGCTCCTCATCTTATTGCTATAGGTAATAAGTATCTTTCTTTCTATTTCTTGGCTTCTTTTCTTAGAATGTTACTTTATATTTTTTCTAAATGTTGGCTTATAGTATAATAATTCGTGGTTTTCACATTCAGTTATAACCCTTTTAACATATTTTGTGTGTTTTTGTGATTTAACAACCTCTCGAGACTTACTGTTGTTTAGAGGCTTCAGTGAAGTTACATTGAATATCATTTATGGTGCTTTTTGGTCCTGCATTGTTTTTTCATGGACTTTGTTTGATCTTTCTAGGAGTTGGCGCGACTATTGGTTCCGGGGTTTATATCCTCGTTGGTACGGTTGCTAGAGAGCATTCGGGGCCCGCTCTAACCCTTTCGTTTTTGATAGCTGGAATAGCAGCTGCTCTCTCTGCTTTCTGTTATGCCGAGCTAGCGAGCCGTTGCCCTTCCGCTGGGAGCGCTTATCATTATTCATACATATGCATTGGAGAAACGTAATATAATATATATTCTTTTATATTTTTCATTTTAATATTATTTATGATTTCTCAATACCTAAGCATCCCATCTTTTCGTAAGTGTCCGAGCAGAAAAATATCGTATCTTATTTTATGATAGTTTTTCGTTGAAAAATTAAGATGGATATATTTCATATTTAATTTTTAATGCTTTTTTTAAAGCAGTGTTGCTTGGTTGATTGGTTGGGCATTGATGTTGGAATACACTATAGGAGGTTCGGCAGTTGCTCGAGGAATATCACCAAATCTGGTATGCTTCGTTCTTTTTTTGTGTTTCTTGATGTGTATTATAAAGAACGATGTGCCCCTTTTTAATATGATATTTGGCTTCTATAATTTTAGATTTTTAGGCTTCTGATTTAAAGGCTTGTTGATATTGAATTATTGTGAATTTCCTATTCATTCTGCACGATTATGCAAATTACCTTTCTTTCTGTCTCTTTTGCTATTGATTTTTTTTTTCCATCAGGCTTTGCTTTTTGGAGGTCCAGAGAGTCTCCCTTCGTTTCTTGCCCGTCAGACCATCCCAGGATTCAACATTGTGGTTGATCCATGTGCAGCCATTTTAGTTATTACCATCACTGGGCTTTTGTGTCTGGGAATTAAGGAGGTATCGTTCTGCAATCCTCATTTTGGTGCAAGAAGCTTTTCTGCTCCAGAAATTTGTATTTGTATTTTTTTTTTTTTTTTACCTTTGCAAATTTTAAAAATACTAATGCAGAGCGCACTTATCCAAGGAATTGTTACGGCTGTGAATACATGCGCGTTGATATTTATCATTGTGGCCGGTGGATACTTGGGCTTCAAGACTGGATGGCCCGGATATGAACTTCCTGCTGGGTAGTCGTTTTTCGTATGATCTGCTTAATACAACTGCATTTCAATTCTGCCGGATTTTTTCCTATTTTTAGTTAGTATCTTGTACAAATATGAAGTTGCTGATGGATTTTTTTAAAATTGTTTTAAGATATTTTCCGTTTGGGGCTCAAGGGATGCTTGCTGGTGCTTCGACTGTTTTTTTCGCGTATACAGGGTTTGATTCGGTCACTAGTACAGCAGAAGAGGTACGTGTTAGTGTCCCAGACTCTTTTTCTGTTTTCTGTAAAATCTATGGTTAAATTACAAAAACTACCCCAAGTTTTAGCTCAGTTATAAATGACAATCTTTCAAAATTACGAAAACAGCCTCGAGGTTCGTGTTTTTTACATATAGCACCCCTAGATAAATGCAATATGTAATATATATATATAGGAAATGACTACGTTGTAGTGAAGGCACCATGCCCCCCACCCCCTGCATTTGCATCCATTGATCTACCATTATTTTTAATCAACTTTTAATCTAATGGTTCTAATTAAGTRAAAAATGGTGCCTTCACGGCACCGTAGAAGTCCCCATATATATATATATATATGTGTGTGTGTGTGTGTGTGTGTGTGTGTGTGTGTGTGTGTGTGTGTGTGCGCGTTGTGTGTGTGAAGGGGGTATATGTAATTCTGAAGAATACAATTTTTTTTTTAATGTATTGTCATTTGTAAGGGATAATTACAAAACACTAGCCTTGAGGTTTGGCCTAATTACATATAAGCCCAACTAACTTTGAATATTACAAAAACCAGCCTCTAGGCTTACGTTTGCCTTACATTTTCCACCTGCCATTAATGGAGCTAACAGAAATTGTTGACGTCATCAAATATTTTTACAATTGCTTTCCTGCAATTACTCCAACTTTTTGATTTACATTTTACATTTACATTCCTCAACTTTTCTAATTACATTACAAATAGCCAGACAAAAAGTTGAGGCAATGTCTAATATTTAGAAAAGTTGAGGGTGTAATTGTAAAGTATTTGATGACATCAACAAATCCCGCCAGCATGCCAACCAACAGTTGGGGCACAATTCAAGAAGGATCAAACCTCAAGCGTAGTTATTGAGATTTTCAAAATTACCTTCTGTTTATTTTTATTTATTTATTTATTTTGATGACATCAACAAATCCCGCCAGCATGCCAACCAACAGTTGGGGCACAATTCAAGAAGGATCAAACCTCAAGCGTAGTTATTGAGATTTTCAAAATTACCTTCTGTTTATTTTTATTTATTTATTTATTTATTTATTATTTTTTTTTTGTGTGTGTGTAATTACCCCAAACCCTGATTGTTTTTGTAATTAACATGCTGAGTGAAAGCTAGGCCAATGACTTTTTCTCCATGTGCAGGTGAAAAACCCTCAAAGAGATCTGCCCATGGGCATTGGTTTTGCACTGTCTATATGCTGCACCCTATACATGTTGGTTTCTGCGGTTATTGTCGGGTTAGTACCGTATTATACTATGGATCCAGACACTCCCATCTCCTCAGCTTTTGCTAGCCACGGAATTAAATGGGCAGCGTAAGTAAATATTTCTCTCTAAGAAAAATCTTGTCGAGTGTTCTCCAAATTTTTGCATTTTATTAATGTAGCTCCTTTTCTTATTGTTGTCATTTGCATTCATGCAGGTATGTTATAACTATTGGATCTTGTACAGCTCTCTGTTCATCATTGATGGGGTCCCTCCTTCCTCAGGTAACTATACTCCTGCAAAATCTCTAAATTCAGTTTTACAACCCTTTATTTGGATAATTACAAATCACCCCTGGGGTTTACTTTAATTACAAAAAAAAGACCTATTTTTTATAATTACATATACCCCCTCTAGAGGGTGCACCTTTTCTTTTGTAAGACTTCAACAAATCTGGTGGACTGGGGTGGGGCGTATTTGTAATTTTAAATGATGACTTTCTTTTGCTTGTTTTCTGTATAACAGTCACGAATATTAATGGCAATGGCTAGAGACGGGTTGCTGCCATCATTTTTTTCAGATGTGAATAAAAGCACTCACGTTCCTGTAAAAAGTACAGTTGTGACCGGACTAGTAGCCACGGTATTAGCATTCTTCATGGATGTGGAACAGTTGTCGGGAATGGTATACTTTGTTTCAATTCTTGTCAATTTAACTCCCATGCACAACTTTATTCAGAAATAAATAGCGGTAATAGAGTTTTTTTTTAATTGAACTTCGAAACCTTAGGGAGTGAATCCTTTAGGGGTTTGTTTGGACTAGGCTTCGTTGGGATTCTGAATTCTAGTATTCAAAATCTTGAGTATTCAGAATTCTGTAAATAGTAAGAATCTTTGTTTGTTATAGGATTCAGAATCCTTTAGTTTTTACTGTAGATGTCAAATCATGTTTGAAAAGTGGATGATAATGTATTTTTATATTGTATTTGATGTCAAATAATGTCTGAAAAATGGATGATAGTGTATTATTATATTGTATTAGTAATATTTAATTTTTTAAATATAATGATGATGTGATAAAAGTGATGAGTGTGGGGTTAGGTGTAAGAAATGGTTGATTGTGGATTGAAAATTAGAGTCGTAGAACAAATGACGATTAAGATTCGGAATCCCGATCCAGGTATTCGCAGTCTTAGACCAAACAAGGCTTATAGATTAGTGTTATAGATTAGTGTTGTAACTGATATTTTCGATTCAGATTATTATGTTTAATTACAAAAACTACCCCTGAGGTTTAAACTATAAAAAAAAAACAGTTAAATTTTGTGACTCGGGGCGTATATGTATATTTAAAAGATAAATGAGTTTTTTTGTAATTAGACGAAACCACTGGGGTACTTTTTGTAAATATCCCAAATTATTATTCATACTCAGATTTTAGCAATAAATAGAAATTGGTTAATTTATTCTCAAGAATGATATTGCAAGACCTTGATAATTGATATACTTGCAGGTTAGTTTGGGTACACTTGTCGCATATACAGTGGTGGCAATTTCGGTGTTAATACTGAGATATGTTCCACCAGATAAGGTTCCGATCCCTTTGTCTTTTCAGGAAGCAATTGATTCAGTTTCATTGCGGCATACTATCAGCAATAGTAGTGGAAATATCTGTATAGAGAACACAAAAGTATATGCTATAACCTCTGAGAAAAGTCCACTTTTAGTAACGAATGAAGCAAATGTCCGATATCCTTCTATAGATGGCGTTTATGATTGTGAGTTTATCTTATTCGACAATATTTACTATTTGTGGTGGTTTTTACGAATATCCGTTGGTGTGGAAAGTATTGAATGAAAAACAATGTGATGCCCTGTCCTCTGTTAATAAAAACTAAAATGGTGGGAAAAAAGTTAACTACAATATATACCCTTGGATTTTAAACTAATTACAAAAAGACCATGTTAACTTTCAAAATTGCAATAGGAACCCCTGAGTTTTGATTGAGTGTTAAAATTAAGAGGCTAAATGTAATATTTTATAAACGTGAAGGGTTCTGAAATGTTTTTTGCTTATGAAAGGGTGAATGTAAGACAATAAAATCTTAAGGGTAATTTTTGTAATTTTGAAAGTTAGTTTTTTTTCTTTTTTTTTTCAATTAGGTCAAAAACAGAGAAGTTCGTTCTGATGCTGTTAATAAGACAGGATGATTGTTTTCTAATGTGAACATGACATTATGAAACATATGAATGCTGAGGAATATGTTATATTTATTTCATATCGTCAATATCCATTTATACCTCACATTTGTTAAGTAAGAGTTAATTATTCATATGAAATTACAAAAACTTATCCAGTTAATGTCATGTCCAAATAAAGTTTACTCCACTGTAATTAATCTAGGTTTTTAATCGTATACCCGTTGCAGTTTTTGTAAACAAAGGGAATAGGAGGAAAATTGCTGGCTGGGCAATCATGGTTACTTGCGTTGGTGTGATTTTGCTAACATCTGCTACTTCAATTTCGAGCCTATGTAGGTTCGTGATTTTAATGTTAATCGGTGATTTTCTAAAAAAAGGGATGAATTACGAAAATACCCCTGGGGTTTAGCCTGATTACGAATACCAGTTATCTTTCGAAATTACTAATACATCCTTGAAATTAGTTTCTCTTTTCTACGAATCGCCTCCTCAAGAGGGTGATGCTCGTTTGTTAAATAGAGGTGTTTGTAATACCTTGAGGGGTATTTGTAATTTTGAAAGATAAATGAGTTTTTACTATTAGGCTAAAACTCGGGGTTTTCGTAAGGTCTAATTACAAAAACTACCCCGAAGGTTTAAAGTATTTACAAGAAAAACTAGCTAGCTTTGAAATTATAGAAACTCTTGAGGTTTAGTTAGTTTACTTGGACACTAATGGAGATTTTTTTTTTATATTACTAGTAGTCACAATTTTTCATGTGGCTATTTGTAATAGAAAAATGTAAGAATGTAAGTGTAATATGCAAAAGACGAAAAGTTGGTATTATTTATGATAGTTAAAACAGTTGAGGGATAATGACGTCGAAATTTTCCTTTAGCTCCACTTACAGCAGATACAAAATGTAATGGGGGTGTAACCTCAAGGGTGATTTTTGTAATTCAATTTTTCAATTTTTATTTTGGTAATTTTACCAAACCTTGAGGTTAGTTTTTGTAATTATCCCTTTTCGTAAAGATTTACCCAGGAAGGCTATAACTTATCTTGTTTGTGTTTGATATTTCAAGTATGAGCATAATAGTTTCCCTAATTTGATTCGCTTCTGTTTGTAATCAACAAATTTTCAAACCAAATATCTAAACTTACACCAGCACTCTTCGATATACATTATGTGGAATTGGCTGTGTTCTACTTTTGGCTGGGGTGATATTGCTCACTTGTATAGACCAAGATGATGCAAGACACACTTTTGGGCACGAAGGAGGTACGCTGCATCTTGATTCTTGGGTTTACTTGATGGTGTATCATGATATAAGATTTTAGGATCCAGGAAAACTATTGCCATATCTTTACACCAGCTGTTGTTTCTCTTCCAGGTTTCATTTGCCCGTTCGTTCCCCTGCTACCCATTGCTTGTATACTCATCAATGTCTACTTGTTAGTTAACCTCAGGTAAGTTAATCTGTTGATCCCGGAACGGAAACTGTGTGGTTGATCATAAAATCCTTATTCTTTGGAATGTATCATATTCTAACATGACACTGTATTGAGAAATACAAATAGTACCCTTGAGCTTTAACCTAATTAAAAAAACAGCCCAGTCATCTTTCAAAATTTCAATATCATGGGGGGTATTTGTAATATTGAAACATAGCTGGATTTTTTTCTTAATTTAGACCAAAACCTCGTGGTTATCTTTTTTTTTTTAATAAACCGTAATTATATTTTTTGCATGAATGCTACTCATGAGAAGTCGACTTTTGATTTTTTTTATTTTAATTATCATCTGAATATGCAGTGCTGGTACTTGGGCCCGAGTATCGATTTGGTGGGCATTAGCGCTAGTTGCGTACTTTTTCTATGGCCGCACACACAGCGCATTGCAGCAAGCAGTTTACGTGCCTGCTGCTCATGTCGACGAAATCTACGAAACCTCATCCAACTGTGTCCAAATTTGCCACCTCCATTGAAGCTGAATAGTTAGCTTATTTATTTAGTGTTAATCCCAAGTGCAGCTGGAGTATGTATCCTCTCTATGATGGCTTTATGTCTACCTCCAGTCCCACATCGCCTGGAAAAATGATTTTCTATCGTTAAACGTTCAAGATCTTGAAAAAAAATCCTGCTTTTGTCAACGAGTTTCTATCGTTGAACGATTAACATCTTGAAAAAAAAAAAAGCTGCTTTTATCACCCAGCTGTTTCTTAATGTCTTGTTACATTGTTGTTGTATATGACATGTTGTTTGAAAATAGTATGCAGTCGAGCCGATCATAGCTAGATAGTCGGAAAGGAAGTGACAAGTATTGGTCTTTGTATATTATTGTTTAGGGTTTAAGAAAACTACATACTGTGGCATCAATACTTGCACCTGCCCAGAAATTGGGATTTGTATGAACTTGTAAATTGTCTGAAATTGTGATTCAACTCGTAATTTTGTTTATGATTAGTTTCATGCATCATTTTAACATATTTGGGCTTAGGTATCTTTCATGCTTGCATTTTTCTTGAATGTGGCACAACAATAAAAAGGATCTTATTCCTATAGCTCTGACGCAAGCAGAACCTTAACGACAAGAACACGTACACAAGAAAATACCGATACTTCTCAAAGAACGTAAATTGCTCAGAGAAAAGGTAATTTCTATAATGGACCCGATGATAAATACATAAGAGTCGAGTAATTAATTTCCAAGAGGTGATGAGTATGCCTCTTGTATATCCATTGTGGTTCATAATGTATCATGGACCTGGATCGGTTGGTTCCACGATGAATAGATTGAGAGAAAAGAGAAAATAACTCAATATCTATGATATCAGATCAGATTCAACTACCTTCAACGTTACACAAAGAAATTCTTTGTAGTAGAGGTTAAAAGTACCATAGACTATATATATATATATATATATA
>BMAC01000235.1:232557-349322 GCA_014905375.1 Phtheirospermum japonicum
TTTTGTGAGTGAGATATCCCTTTGTACAAACTATTGGTATAGAGACGGATTTCTCTCGGAGGTTTTTTTTCAATGGCGATCACTACTTCTGGCACTATTGTTCAACTAAATGTGCTCACCCCCTTTCCAATAGATCGGTACATATTTGTAAGTGTTTTTTGTGTCTCATTTTGTGTGTTTATTCGTATATTAATCGTGTTTTGATTCATTTTGGCTTGTAACATTTTTTAGTTCGTCTCTTTTTTTTCAATTATTTTTCTCGTATTTTAAAGATTTTATTCTATTTTATTTTCATAAGGTCAAACTTGGTCAAAGCAAGCGCATACCAAGATTAGAAGATGAGGCGAGAAGAGCATGATGAATTCAATGACAAGTGTTGACGAGCCATTGGTGTAAGAATCGAGCACAAACGACATAGAGCCAAAGTAATCGCATATCGGCGAGTCACGTGCTGAAAGTGCCACACACGCTGGGCACGTAGACAAAATTAACATCCACATGGCCAAGCATGCCGCATACCCTCACCCATCACGCGCGCACAGTCGAAGATCGCATCAAGCGACTCACGCCCAGCCGCCCTTCTCGAGCTGCCACTAGAGCTACTCTCTTGGCCATGCATTTCTACTCATACTGGTAGTAGCGCCCATGCCAGCGAGCCATGGCCGACACCTCTCAGCCATGGTGCTCTATTTTGCACTAAATGATAATTTTCCCTCGTTTATCCGATATATTGGACCCTCCTCCCCCCATTTCATACACATTCCACCCCTTAGTTTATTTTTCGGCTTTTAGTGTTTTTCCCCCTTCAAGTTTGGGAGGTTCCCCTATTCTAAACATGATTTTTAGGTTTAGTGCTCATTGTTTATTATTTCGCTTAAAGATCGGGACTTTTGGTTTGGTTATAAGCACATATTGTTATCGATGACAGTTGTTACAGTTCTCCCGGGGGTATCGTTTAAGGTTGTTTCACTCAGGGGTTTGGGACCTCGTTCACTTTCTTTGCCGAGTTGGAGGCCATTTTCTCAGCTTGCGAGACTGGGTTGGAGAGGGGTTGGGATTTCATTTGGTTGGAGTCGAATTCCACTTACATCATGTCCATCTTTCCTACACGCTCTATGCTGGTTCCTTGGTCGCTTCGGAGCCTTGTGCAGACCATCTTTGCATGACTAAGACACGTTAACTTTCGAGTTTCTCACGTCTTTCAGGAGGGAAACTGTGTCGCCGACGTACTTTATAAAAAGCGCACACTTTGGTGGATGCTTAATGGAGCTCGATAACAAGATTTCTTCCACGATTCCATCATAGTGGATCTCTCGTATTTATATCATGACGTTTCTGGCAATTTATTAGTTGCGCCTGGGTGCACCTTGCTAGGTGCACTCCTTCTTATGTGATAATATATGATAGTTATACGTGATGATATATGACAGTTATACGTGATTATATATCATAGTTATACATGATGATGTGTGTCTGAAATTTAGAGTTTAGGGTTTACTTTTCAGTTTTAGGGTTTAGTTTTACAATTTAAGGTTTAGTTTTTCATTTTTAGGGTTTAATATTTCATTTTAAGGTTTATTATTTTTTATTTACTTTCCCATTTTAGGGTCCTGACAAAAATCTATTATTCTGCGAGTTATATGTGATGATATGTGTCAGTTATATGTGATAATATGTGTCAGTTATATATGATGATATATGATAGAAATTTAGGATTTAAAGTTTAATATTCAATTTCAGGGTTTAGTTTTTTATTTTAGGGATTAATTTTCCATTTTTAGGGTTTAATTTTTTATTTTAGGTTGATTTTTTAAATTTTAGGACTTTAAATTTTAGATTAAGAATTTTCATTACTTGTGATAATATGTATCAGTTATATGTGATGATATGTGTCAATTATATGTGATGATATATATGTCAGTTATATGCGATGATAAATTAAATTAAAGACACCTTACAAGGTGTACTTGGGTTCACGGTATACTCTCTCGACGTTTCTAGTGTTTCTTATTTGTCTTGACTTTTAGGCTCACTCATCAGCCGTGTGGTCATCTTAACCTTTTTATTTTATATTATTTTGACCCTCGGGTCCTAAAATAAATCACGGATCGAAGATTTTTATTTTTATTTTTCATGCGCTCTCTTTCCATTATCTTTAGTTTCTTTTCATTGATTTTAATTTCTTTCTTAAATTAGGTTTCATTTTTTGTTGTTATCCTATAAATTGAAGCTTTATGGTTGATTTATCTTATTGATGTGAGATCTCTTTTTAACTTGTCTTTTGTTTCTTAATTTGACGGCTTTATTACTTAATTTATAGTTAGGTAACTGAATTGCATTTTGCTTGCTCTTTTTTCGATTTCTTGTTATTTCTCGTGTTTTTAGGTTATATCTAGTTGGACTAGGGCTTATATGAGTTGGAACCATTAATTGGGCACTCGTTGTGTGTTTAATTACGTGTTTCTCAATTTGGATAATTCTTAATTGCAAAATGATTATTTGGCACCCTTTTAATTAATTTTAGACATTAATTTGGACAATCTCAACGTATGCACGTTAAGTGTTCGGTAAATTGCCCAATTAATCATGGAAGCGGTTCTAGTGCCCTATACCCTCGTTTATTTATTTAAAAACTTGTTTTCTTTTAATTGACTTTTAACTGATTTATTTTCAAGTGTTTTCTTTCGAAATGGTTTTGTTTGATTTCTCATCATCTAAATTCTTCCACACTTGAGGCTTTAAAACTCGAAACCCATAACAATTTGATCATGTGTTTACAACAGATTTTTTCATTATTTTTCTCTTTCGTGTTTCAAACGTAAAAATCGTTTCCGGTTAGTTTTAATTGAGAGATATGACTTAAGTCACCTCATAGAACTACAACCAACCCCATGCTCTTTCAAGCGATCTATAAACCTCTTATTTTAAGAGTGCGTTTGAGATGAACCAAACTTGGGCGCCTTTGCCAGAGAAGGCTAAGAGTTTCGTAATTTTTGTGTTTATTTTTTATGTTTTTGCATTAGGATTTTTCTTGTTTATTTTTTGTGGCTTGTTTGTGTTTTTATTTTTCATTGTGTGCTTCTTTTTCTTATTTCACGATGGTACAGTTAATCTCGTTTGTTGAGTGCTGTGTGTGCAAGTTGCATCGACGACATGAATCACATCTTTTGAGATTAGAGATTTAACAAACCAAAGATGGCCCACTATTGAGCTCCTTTGCTATATGTGGATCCTTACGCTCCTCACGATCCACAAAGGGATCCACCCACTTGCATTAGAGATTTAGCTCGATCGGTTATTCGTAGTGTTAAGTCTTGCATTCGATTAAGCCCCGCGATGCAAGAATATGCTCTAGAGGATTTTCACTTTGTTCTACTCCTGGTTTTCCATGGATCTTGAGCTAATGCGGAAAAAAAAGTTGGACAATTCAAAAAAGGATCGTACAATGTTCGGCCTTCTTCCTTAGATTCTTCGAACGTCATCCTATCCAATTGGCACCTCGATTAGAGATAATCTGACCTGCAAAACAAGGCATTGGGGCACTCCAGGTGTAGATACTCCGACGCTCAAAGTTAAAAGGTGATAATCACTTAATATATGTGTAAAAAGTATCAAAAGAGTATAAGTTAGAAATAGGGCATGAGTCCATATTTATAAGAGGTAGCGGCTTAATCAACAATTAAGAAATCCCTTCCTTTGAATAAAACTAGGTATTTTCATACCATATGGAGAGATCCTTTCTTAAGAAATCTTCTTAATCCTCAGAGGCCTAAATTTTATGTCGGGATGGCCTTTCATCAGATCGAGCTCTCCCACTCATTGGGTAGAGTGACTTATCATTAGTTCGGTCCTCCAGCACGCTCCAGACTGGAGGAATCAGTTCATCCTCTGTAGAATGTTCTATCTGATTAGATATGCCCCTCTCACACTCCGGGCTAAGGAATATTAGCTTGATAAGGCATCTAATCGGCTCAAGCCTGTCTGATTGAGTTAACATATTTGGTCACATTGGACGTCCCCCCACTCTACTCGGTCGAGGGATAAGAGCGAGTGGAGTAGACCAAAAAGAGATATTACCCAGCCATTCACACGTCACAACGCCTCAATTTTGTTAATGTAAAAGCTGAATGGGTTTTTATCAGCCACGCAGTAAATCTTAGAGTCACAAGGCACCACTCAATAAACCCTATCCACTAAAAGAAGGAACATTCTCCTCCACTCATTTCCCATATAAATATTTTGATCCTTTTAGCAAATCAACACTTTTCACATTTTCTTGGAAAAAACAAGGGTTTCCACCTCTTCAACATTTATTCTTCAGCAATTCAGATGTCAGAATATTATCACATCAAAATCGTTCCCTTCTCAACTCCATATTCTATAAACTCATTGGTTTGTATACACACTTCTAATTCCCTCAATATTCTAATCATAGTCATATCATTTTTATACAACTGCACATCCTAATTTTGAGAAAACACTCTTCATCTTTTTAATTATGTCTTCCGACAACTCCGATTCACAAAACCCTTCTTATTCCTTAGACAACGAGGCTACTTTTACCTCATCTCCATCTGTATCCCTCGAGGGCTCACAAATACCTTCATCGAAACACACAACCGTACCCAGGGGCAAATTTACAACTTCTCCAAGTTTTTTCAAAAACCCTACTATTATATATAATTATTTTTAGTATTGCAATTATATAGTACTTTGGACTCCCTAATGTTGCATTTCCTTATGATGGTCCATTGGTTAACATACATTTAATGATTGTAGTGGGTGCAGGTTTCTATTTAGGTTGATGCCCTTCTTTTTTTTTTTTTTTTCTTCCCCTTTTTACTTTTTTACTTATTCCATTTGACATCAACATACAACTCAACAACAAACATATTTCAACCCAGGAACCGGTGAAGGGTTTTAATGCCCAAAATGGCCTCTCTTGGAGCTGATCTCTTCGTATATTCTTTGATCAACAAATTAATTAGTGGAACAATCACCCGATTAGAGTTTGATGCGTCAAAATAAGTTGGACACATCATGAAAAATATCGCACGACGTCTTCAAACATTGTTTGACCCGATTGGCAGGTCGGTTAGACATAATCTAACCTGCAAATTAAGGCACCAGGGCGCTCTCGATGTAGACACTCTGACGCTTAAGTCAGAATGTGATAGTCACTCAATATTATCATAAAAAGTATCAAAAGATATTTTAAGATAGAAATAATTCTTCACTCCCTATTTTTATGAGGTAGTGACTCGATCAACAAGTAAGAAACCCATTAGCTGGAAAGAACTAGGTATTTTCATAACATAAGAAGAGACTCTTTCTTAAGGACTCCTTTTGAATTCTTGACTCAAAACTTATTAGTCACTGGGCCTCAGTGGTCCAAATTTTTCGCAATGGAATGACCTTTCATCAGGCTGATCCCTCCCTCATATCAAGTAGAGATTCTTATTCATTAGTTCAGACCTCCCACACGCTTAGTGCTGAAGGAATCATTTCATTATCTATAGAATATTATGTCTGATCATATCGACCCCCATCACACTATGGGCTGGGGAACGATAGCTTGGTAAGGCATCCAATTGGATTGAGCTATCTCGATCAAGCTAACATTTTTTTCCATATCAGAAGTCCTACTATTCTGCTCGGTCGAGGGATGAGAGCGTGTAAAGTAAACCAAAAAGTTTTTTATCTGCCCACTTATGGCATTTTCTGTAATATCTCAACCGCAACACTTATAATACCTTCGAATGGCTCTTCAAAAAACCTAGCTATTCAAAAATAACAATCACGAGAGTCGTCCAATGGCTCAAACTTGCACTCATAATCACACGTGGCCTAATTCTATAAGTATCCAAAATTCAGAATTATTAGGTTATTCCTTCCTATAAATAGGATATTCAAGGTTCTGATATTAACACCCGATTCGCGATCCTCATAATAAAGTCTCTAGGGAGATCACGTTCCTTCCACAGTGGATTAAATCACTACCACCGAACCTTTAACACCAGCACAATAGGTATGTATTCCTAACCACTCGTACATTTTCATCTAAATTAGTCTTTTCTATCTCCCAGAGGATTTGCAATCACATTCCTTTGTTTTAAAAAAAATATAGTCATCCTCGCAACACCAAGTATGTTTTCAAGCAACTCAAGTTCTCAAAATCTTTCTTATACGTCAAGTGAGTACATCGTCTCTCCTATATCTTCCTTACTGATCTCATGTCCTTATGAATCAGCTATAACTCGCCTTAATGATGATTCGAACAACACTTTACCAATAAACATGCAATTATCCTTATCGACCCCCATGATAAAGGGGTTAACTCAACTTGAGTAATCAGATCTACTCAAACCGTTAAGCAATTTTAGCATTACCTGGCCCCATCAATATAACATAGCCAACAATCCTCCCAAAAACAGCTTAACCTTTTTTGAAGATCAAATACATAGCAGCATGCCCTTACCATTCCATCATTTACTCATCACGATCAGCATAAGATATCAATTGCTTCTAAATCAATTTCCTCCGAACTCCATTCTCCGTATGACAGGATTCATAATTGTATGCGGATTCTAAAAAGTGGAACCCAATGCAAACTTCTTTCATTATTGCTTTAAGCTCCTCTTCTTGCATACCTAGGAGCTTGTCCCTTTCCTTCTAGATAATTAGAAGAGCTAAATCCATAGGATCAAATAATCCCAAAGAGAGCTTATCGTATCGCTTTGGATGCTCATATTTTTTAGTGGAACAATTAAACTTTCAATATCATCTTCCACACCAGTTCGCCGCAGTTACTATCCACATTTAGGATAATCAAAATATTTCACATCCCATATATATTCTTGGTAGTAAAAATATTACACATTATAATCACAACAATATACTTTTAACCGTGCTCGCTTGCATGTCACTTCCTCCCTTTTCGCAGAATCACTATATAAGAAGTTTGAATCAACACCATCCTAGATGCCTATCAACAAGCCCTCTGCTGGTCAAAAGAAAGAAGAATAACGTAAAGCTGCAATGGATGAGAAAGCCTCGAATGATTTCGGGACCAAATCACTACCTAAACGTAACTCAGACTTCCCTCATAACCCCCTGCACCACAGTTGAGCAGAGAAAACATTGGGCATACAACCTGCCTCCTACATGAAGGATAAAGATCCGAACTGATGAGGGCACTAGTGATCCGCCCGAGGAGAGAACCTTAATGGATACCAGAGACATGAAGAAATTCTTCCCCATGCTGACTAGTATCCTTCCTCATGTCGTTTTCCAGAAAGCCTTTGAATACATAAAGTCTGACTCGAAAAATGGTTTGATTGATGAAGGTTTTGATCTCTTAATTCAATTTAAATATGCAATTAATTAATAATGGTAACCAAGCACGACCACTTATTTCAAATACACCTTAGCAGCTTGATTCCGATTTTTTAAACCTTCCTCAACTCACACTTTTAAGCGCTCTGTTTTTTGGAATTCTCCAGATTCATAAAAGTACGCTTCTCTTTCGTTTATTTATCCCATTTTCAGATTATTTTTCCTATAAATTTATATGATCGCCATATAATTTGAACTGCTATGCACATTTTTAGAATTACTGTTGGTGATTGTATAATTAGAGTATATAGTCAGTGTGATCTTACAGTCTTAATTAGTCTTTGAGAATTTTTTACTCACAAAATGGAGAAAAGTATATTTGATTTTTTTAATGCGTGTTTTTTCTTATTCTTTTATATTTAATAAAAAAATAAAAAATTTGAAGAAATTGAGTGGGTTTTACATTTTGAATAAACTTGCCTTTTGCATGCACTTTGGATCCGACCGAGATGATCATAATGTCAACTTTAGGGTTTTATAGTGTCAAAATGACACATCAGAACATGAAACAGAGTATAATGGTTGAACAATGATTCAAGCTTTTTGGTTGCCTACTTATGAAAATTTGTCAAAAGATCAATAGCTTGCCCGCAAGAGAACGGGGTCGCGCGTAGCTTGGCAAATTGACTCGAGTCGTCTCTCAAGGAACATACAATCGGAATCTTCAAATAGTTTGTTGAACACAATTACGCATACAGGGGGGGGGGGGGGGGGGGGGGGGGGGTGTTGATGAAGATTATTAACTACGAATTTAAATAGCAAAAACTTAATTTTAACTAAACTCACGTTAATTAAACTAATTAATAAATTAAACTAAACAATCAGAAAACTAATTTAATAACTAATGTGCAATTCAAATTCAGCAACTGAAAATAAACATGAAAATAACCAACAGCTAACTGTTGCAACCCTTAACGCTAACTGTTCCTGCTAACTGTTGGTTCAACCGTTAACAGTAACGGTTAGCAGCAATGGTTAGCACTAACTGTTCGACAGAAACTAACAGAAATCACATGCATAAACGAATCTCCAACCAACAGAATATTAATCTACCAACGGTAAGCATATAAGACTGAAAATAAAACTGAGATTAAGTAACTAAACACGTCCCGTGAATCCAAACGAAAGCAAACAATACGAACATAAACTCTCAAACATTCGTAAACTTGAAAACTAATGATTAAAAGCTAAGAAAACTAAATTAAAGTTCAAAGTACTCGTTTAAGTTACTGGAAATTGAAAGGTCTTCGGCTATTCCGAAGAGTGAACTCAGCGAACCGAACTTCTACGGATGAAACGGCGTCGAACGAGTTTGAGAACTCGTCGTCGCCGATTCTTGGTTGCTCCTCGATCGTCGCATCTTGTTGTTGTTTTCCATCTCCGAAACCTAGGATTCTCTCTGTTTTAAGGTTAGCTCACGCACACGTAAAACCTAGATGCCCGAAATTCGGATTAAGTAGGGTTTTTATAGATTTTCCCGTGACTTGGGCCGCAAGCCTGTCTGCTGCATCTGGGCCCCGCTAACGGTTGGTTTCTAACGATTATAGCAACCGTTAGTGGCAACCATTAGCTGCTACTTCCTGGTTCGGGCCTGCTACTAACGGTTGCTGTTAACGGTTATGAAGCAACCGTTAGTTCCAAAAACTTGCTACTTTTCGCCGGAAAGCTCGATCCCCATCTCTTGATCTTAACACTTTATCTCTAATGCACTGAACTCTCCCGGTTACTTAGTTGTAAGTGAAAAACATCAAATAATCACTTATTTTACATCAATTAGATCAAAACACGGTAAAATAAGTCGGAAGTCTAAATATACGAAATTAAACCTTAATGGTCCAACCTATACCAAAAACACTAACAAAAAGATACGAAAATACCACTAAAAACAGCTACAAATGCATGTTAATCAACTACCCCACGCTTTATTTGTTTTTTCGTCCTCGAATAGACATTATTTTCAAATTATAACCAGCAAGAAAATTAGTTCAAGCAAGGAGTCGTGTTATGCTACATACATAATTTTGAAAATATAGGCACTAGTCACACAACATCAAACACTTCACCCATATTACATTATCGCTTCAAAAACAAATTCATGCATCCTCTCGAAGGGAAATATATATATAGGAGTGATCACTCAAAGCACTCAAGCAGTTGCTGCATGGGACGTGTATACACTCAAATCATTCAAATACATGCAGAGTAAATAAGCACAGAAAATCAATCTCTTTTCAATCGCAAATTAAGTGTGCTGTCAAAATTAAGAATCGGAAAAGGTCTTTTCGGGTTGTAATGTAAGGCTTTTTGGACGGGTATGGAATATATAAGTCGTGTGGCTAAATAACTCACCCAACCTAATCTACTCACGAAGCAATTTGCTTCACCACGTTTAAAAATAAAAAACCTCACTTAACACTCATAACGTAGCCTTAAAATACATGCTATTTCTCAACTCGATACTCTAAAACCAACTTAAAGCTCAAACCAATTAAACACAATTGAAGCTTATAATGTGCTTCTTACAATTACCCAACTCTTGCCTTTAAACATTAGGATTCAAGAAAATAAACAATACAACACAAGCCTTTTTAGCGCGTAGGCAATGACTAAGAAAAATTCACCAAGACTCACCATCCTTATTTTTCTTTTTCTCTTTTTTTATTTCCCCTTTCATTCTTTTTATGGTGTTTTTTTTTGATGGTGGTCCTTAATTAAAAAAACTCATAAAATCATAAACCCCTAATAAAATTCTCCAAAAACACTAATAACCAATAAAATAACGAACTCCTACCCCACTCTTTTAATGGGTTAGTAGGGGTCTCAAAAACACTCATGACTAAAGGAAATGAATTATTTGCCTATGATTGGCTCATTCGCAATTTATAGTGGCTAAAATTTATGGATATGGCCGGAAATAAGATTTTTTTTCTGTGCCTTAACGTCATTTTCAAAGTCAACTACACACAGCGGTTACAAAGAGATATCAAGACTGAAACTTATTCAAGCACATGCAAAGATGATAAACACTCAGGCTACTCACTGGCTTTTGCATGAAATTTCTCTGAATTGACGCTGTTTTTAAGGTTTTGTGAAATCAATTGCGTCCCAGTGCCATTTTACAATATATAAATAATTTTGAAAAATTATGCACTTATACACGCTCAAAGACAAGAACATCAAATCAAACATAGTTAATTTCGACAGGCAAGCCATACAAACAAATTTCAGCGTGGAAATAGCTAATTAATCACACATAATCACGTTCAAATAATTTCAAGTGGCAAATTGCGAATTCAAACATGTAATAGTAACAAGAATATCAAATTAAAGTAAAGAGAGGTAAAAAAAACGTCCCTGAATAAGTAAATGGGTCGAGTCTGGTCATGTTGAATTCGTACATCAGCTCGCCTTTTGAGATCGTCGTGATTGTGAACAAAACTTACCACAAGAAAATTAAGAAAAACACATCTAACAAGAAAATAAATAACATAACATAAAAATGTCAAAGTTAAACATAATTCAAAAATAAAGTAAAAATAACATAATATAGAAAACACAGCCGCGAATCAAACATGTGGAGGCCTATGGTCATGCGGACCCGGAAAAGGCATAAAATCCATCGGGTCAGGAGGCGGCGCAGGCGCTTGACCGTTCTGTCCATCTAATTGAAACTGCGCAAAATCGGCCGTCAGCGAAGTCAGCATGTTCCCGTGAGTCTCAACCCTCGTGTACAACTGACCCATCCTCTCCTGTGTCTCTCTGGCTAGCTCCAAACCTAATCGCGTGTCCGCCCTACCAGACTCAATATCATACTCCATGCCCGTGAGTCGATCGTAAACATTATCCCTAAACTCCCGAAACTCACTCAAGAAGGCGGTGAAGTAAGGCGGTACCGCAGCATGTGCTCCACTAACATCCTCACGAGATTGCTCAGGAGGGGCCTCAACCATCTGCTCGATGACACGCTCCGTACCGGCCTCTTCAGAAAGCCTCCTCGCACGAGCAAAGTCATCACTCCCCACAACTTGAGTCACCTCATGACTCCAGCTACTCTCCCCATCCTGGCTCGCAGCAATCTCAGTTCCTGCAGTCGCCTCGTCATCGGTCTCCTCGTCATCAATGAGTACAGTCACCCGCTGCCTCAATCCTCTCCGCTGCCCTAGCGGTCGGTATATTCTCCATGCTAACTCGAGAGGCTGCGGATCGTGGCTAACATCGTCGTGGCTCGGCTCAACTCCACAGAACTCAGCGAGCTTCATGATAAATAAACCATGGATCATCGGGGCTGCCCGCTCATTTCCCATCTTCCGGACATTCCTTATACTCCGGATCATTAAAGGAAGAACCTGTACAGTTAAACCTCGAGTCATGCACCAAAGAGCATATAACTCGTCCTTGTTGATTATCTTCGGCTCCTCTTTTCCTATGACGCAACGAGTGAGGAATCGATAAGCCACGTAAAGGGTGTTGTCCGTAACCATCGAGAGGGGGTATTGAATCCTCCCCGCGTATATGTCCCCCGTAATCTCCTCCCAAAATGCGTACTCGTCGTAGCGGTGATCTCGCCCACGGAGAGTCGTGCGACTATTGAAATCGAGGTAACCCTTGACTTCTCCCCCATCCATAGTATACTCCATCCCATTGAAACGAAAGTATAAAGCTCGATTGGGCATGAGCTCGAAGGTAGTGTAAAACTCGAGCATCAACCGCTCGTAGGCCGGGGATCTCAAACGTGCCCAATGGATGCACTCTAAATTCTTAATGTAGCCTACGAATCTCTCGGCGAAACGATTCCCTTCGACCGCCTGATCCATCTAATAGTCTATGTCTATGTAAACAGGGCTTATGATCAATCATCCTAACAAAGAGTGGTAAACATCGACCTCCTCTTCGTAAACCGGGAATGGGGCTCCAATCTCGTGGGCTACGTTTCTACGTGGAGACTCCATTATAAGTCAAGAACAAGTGGTAACAAGGGAAAATGATGGAAAAGAAAATCGGAGATCACGAATTCCCTCAAAAAAAAAAAATGAAGCACTGCAGAAACCTAACGGTTGGGTCTAATGGTCAGGGTAACCTTTAGCCCTAACAGTTAGTGCTAACGGTTGCTGCCACCGTTACTGCAACCGTTAGCCTTTTGTCGAACACGTAGTATGCACAGCAAACACGAACACTCCCAGCTCAGAAAACCTAAACTTAAACCAATCCAAAAAAAATCAACCTGCAACCCAACACACCAGCAGACAAAAAGCGAAAGGATAAGCTACACTTACCCCCAATCATACGAGATCGAAGTCTGCTTCAAATCCTTCAAAAATCCTGGCTATGGTGGTTGCCGCTGTCGTTTCGTCGGTGAAATCGTCTAGGTTCGCGATTAAATGTTAACGGTGGGATGGGGTAGAAATTTTCTAAGGGATTGTGCGGGTGGCGTTAACGGTTAGGTCAGGAGTAAAAATAAGATTTGGAAACCCTAAGGGTTGGTTATTTAAGAACAGATTCGGGCTGGGCCGAAAAAATTGCTAACTGTTGGCTCTAATGGTTGGGTCTAACGGTTGGGGTAACCCTTAGCCCTAACCGTTAGCTGGGAGTAGAAAATTCGTGAAAATATTAAGTTATTCGGAATAAAAGTAAATAATTCAAAATACGAACAACAGAAAATAGATAGATATTATTACTGATTTGCGAGCCGTGAATAACGAAAGATAAAACATCAACAAATACGAAAATTAAATAAATATAAAATGAAAAACTAAAGGATAAATTAGGATTAAAATCCTAATGACTCGACTAAAATTGAAATTTGCAAAAGTCGGCTCGCTAGATATAGGCAGATTCACGGATTCAAGTGCCGGGCTCATAAATCTTCTCCTCGAGCTCGGCAACTTTATCAAGAGCGCCCTTCGATTCCTGCTTCCAAATCTCCCGCTTCAGTAAGAGGTTGTCCCTAACCTCTTCAAGCTGACGAACTTCTTCCTCTTTCACCATCAAGCGTTATCGGAAGTTATGCGCTTGACGCATGAGCTCCAATCCCTCACGGAAGAAAAATGTGCTGTATTCTTTCTCCATATCCAACTTAGCCTTCGTCTCTTCGAGTTCATGTTCCAGCATGTCTATATCGCTTTGCATGGACGCGATCGTCGTGAGCGAGCGTCTCAAATCGGCAAAAATAGATTCCGCCTCCCCGCGAGCTTTAGACAGCGCAGCGCGAAGGCTTCTCACGATGGTTGCACGTAGACGATGAGCCATGGTTGGGACAAAGGGCTTATAAGCTTTGGTAACAAGGACGAGGTTTTGATAGGGGCTTGAAGGTATTGTGAAGAATTGAATCCAAGAAGGTGTCTATTTATAGGTATCTTGGGCTTAAAGATTAGGAATCCTGATTCTTCTTTTAATTAAAGGTTTAAGGTATGTTAAATTAACTTACCAACTTAATTATAACTCAAAAGAAGGTAACAGAATTAAACCCATAAAAACACGCCCAAAAATCGGTCAAATCAAGACTTACCTTGTTGGGAATTAAATTCCCGAGATTGCATGCCTAGAACCTTCCTTTTCTGCACGTCTGGGCCGTTAACGGTTGGTACTAACGGTTGGTATTAACGGTTGACCAACCTTTAGCGCTAAGGGTTGGTGCAACCGTTAACCGTACGTTGCATCCCCAAGTTTGAAGATTTTGTCACTTTTTCTGCAAACTTAACAGCGGATTAATGCACAAACGCAAATTTCAAGATTGAGATACAAAAATAAAAGAAAACGAACTAAAATAAAAGGTACAGTTATCTATCAATTGTCGCGTGCAGATGCCTGGTGGTAATTATTTGGGCCGGAACGTGGTCTTGATCGGCGAAAAATGAGAAAATTAAAAATTGCAACTCACGAGGAAATTAATATGTTCGAAACAATATTATTAATAACTTAAATCGCACAAACGATAAATGAGACAACAATTCGTGGATAATTAAAAACAACTCAAATAAAAACTTCAGATAAAATGACTCCACCCTCCCCCATAAACAGAAAATCAACTAGATCTAGCTAATCGTCCCGCGACTTCTTAGAATTGTCAGAACTCGAACTCTCAAAAGATCCTCCTGGTTCGTTTGCGGGCATATGTTCGGGAAATTCGGGTAAACTAGCTCTATAAATAATCTTTCTAAGCCTCTCAATTTCCTTTAATAGGTCATGAGAACTTTGCTGTTCCGTTCTCCACAAGCCTTCATATTTATTGATTTTCCAGGAGGAACCCAAATTTGTAAATTTGAGATTATGAATTTCGATCTTCAACTTCTTCAACTCTTCCTTAGCTTTTCCAAGTCCTGTAGCACCTTCTCGTATTCGTCACGCTCGACAAATTCTTCCATCGTAGTTGAAGAGAAAAAAGAAAAAGCTTGAGAATGAGTGTTGTTTATGGTGAAACAGAAGAATTGAATGAATTTTTCAGTCTCAAGGGGTGTCAAATATATAGGAGTCTGAAAGACCTAAAAGTAGGAGTCCTAAAGTGAATCTAAGTTCAAAGAAGGTTGGGAATTAGGAAATTTTCCTAATTAATTCAGGACTCTCTTAAAAGAATTTAATTATTGACTTCCATTAACTATCCACACCCAACATCCCATGGAAAGTAAAACTTACCTTCCTGATAAAGTTTCCAAATAATTCGAGCTCCAAATTTACTCTTCGGCAATGCTAACGGTTGCATCAAACGGTTAGGGTAACCGTTAGTCAACCATTAGCCGGTCTGGAATTCTGCCATAGCGGTAAGCGAGTGCGGTGATCCTTAGGGACTAGCGGTTACTCACTAACGGTCAGGGTAACCATTAGCGGTAACCGTTAGGCTTTTATTTATAGCGCAAGGCAAAAAATTCTGCACATTAACACCATTTAAACGTACCACGTCAATTGACACAATAACTATAGTCATAAAATAAAATAATGGACCAAAATAAAATTAAACAAAATAATATAAATAAAAATAAAATTCGAAAACTAACTAACGCTTGGGTTGCCTCCCAAGAAGCGCAACTTTTAACGTCGCTTGCTCGACGCAATGTTAGAAGTTAATCTTTGGCAGAGGGTGGATCTTGGAGTTCCACCACTTCGCGATCCTTATTCAGCATTATACCTTCACGATAAAGCTTCACTCGATGACCGTTCACTCTAAAGGTCGTATCTTTTCTTTCATCATAAAGAGTGACAGCTCCAAACTCATTTATTTCCTTGATTATGAATGGTCCGCTCCATCTTGACTTCAACTTTCATGGAAACAATTTCAATCGTGAGTTATAAAGTAAAGCTAACTTACCTACCTCCAAGTTTTTATCGATGATGTGGCGATCATGACGCTTCTTCATAGCAAGTTTCTTCCTCCAAGCACATTCATACGCCTCGTTTCGCATTTCTTCTAGGTGAGTTAAATCCAGTTTCCGATACTCCCCAGCTTCTCTATGGTCTATGTTGAGCTTCCGAATTGCCCAAATTGCTCTATGTTCCATCTTCACCGGCAAATGACACGCCTTTCCGTAAACAAGTTGAAAGGGGGTCAAGTCGAGCACTGTTTTATATACAGTTCTGTATGCCCATAATGCATCCACCATCTTAGTGGCCCAATCCTTCCTATTTGGGCCCACTGTCTTTTCTATAATGCTCTTCAATTGGTGATTGCTGGTTTCCACTTGACCGGAAGTTTGCGGGTGGTAGGGGGTAGCTACCTTGTGTCGTACGCCGCACTTGTTCATCAACCTTTCAAAAGATCTATTGCAGAAGTGACTCCCTCCATCACTTATTATCGTTCTAGGGACTCCGAATCGACTGAATATATTTTCTTTTAGAAATTTCAAGACGACGTCATCATTAGCCTTTCGTGTGGGAATTTCTTCCACCCATTTGGACACGTAATCAACGCCCACCAGGATGTACTCAAAATCTCCGCTCTTTGGGAATGGTCCCATAAAGTCAATTCCCCACACGTCGAAAATCTCGACTACTTGATTCGGCACGAGAGGCATCTCATCCCTTTTTCCTATGTTCCCTGTTCTTTGGCATTCGTCGCAGCTTCTGCAATAGTCATAAACATCAGCAAATAGGGTTGGCCAATAAAAACCTTCCAAAAGGATCTTAAATGCTGTCTTTTGTGCCCCAAAATGGCCACCAAGGTCGTGGCAGAACTGCAAAATGCTTGTCATCTCGTCATTAGGGACACAACGTCTGTTTATTCCATCCTTGCACCTTTTGAATACGAATGGTTCCAGAAATAGCTCCTGCACTTATGCAAAAACCTTTTCTCTCTTGGTAGTTAAAATGATCAAGTATAATACCACAAGCAAGATAATTCACGATATCAGCATACCAAGGAGTAACAGAAGCATTAAGAGCATAAGCATTTTCATAAGGGAATAAATCGTCAATCATGCATTTCTCTTCATTTTCAGTTACCATTCTAGATAAATGATCAGCTACCACATTTTCACAGCCACGTCTATCTTTAATTTCTACGTCAAATTCTTGTAACAATAAAATCCAACGAATCAAACGTGGTTTACTTTGTGGCTTAGCAAATAAATGACGTAGAGCAGCATGATCAGTATGCACAATGACTTTGGCCCCTACAATGTAAGGTTAAAATTTATCTAAAGAGAACACGACTGCAAATAATTCCTTTTCAGTAGTTGTGTAGTTGCGTTGGGCATCATTTAGCATATAACTCTCATAATAAATAACCCTAAGCAACTTCTCGACACGTTGTCCTAGAACAGACCCTACTGCTTTGTTAGACGCATCACACATTATTTCAAATGGTAAAGTCCAATCGGGGGCAACAACAACTGGTGCAGACGTAAGTTTCTCCTTAAGAGTTTCAAATGCATTCATAAAAGTTTCATCAAATACAAATGGAGTATCTTGAGACAACAACTTACAAAGTGGGCGACTAATTTTAGAAAAATCTTGAATAAACTGCCTATAAAATCCTGCATGCCCAAGAAAACTCCGGACTCCTTTAATATCACGAGGGGGAGGAAGGGTTTCAATAACATCAATTTTTGCCTTATCTACCTCCAACCCTCTACTAGAAACAACATGTCCTAGTACAGTGCCACTTTTTGACCATAAAATGGGATTTCTCCCAACTCAATGTAAGACTTTTCTCAATGCAACGTTTTAAAACTTTAGACAACTTAGATAGACAACTTTTAAACGAATCACCAAAAATAGAAAAGTCATCCATAAACACTTCCAGAAAGTCATCAATAAAATCAGTGAAAATTGAAAGCATACACCTCTGAAAATTTGCTGGTGCATTGCACAAACCAAATGGCATCCTCCGGAATGCATATGTGACAAAGGGGCAAGTGAAGGTAGGCTTGCTTTGATCCCCCAGGGCTATAGCCACTTGATAGTAACCTGATAGGCCATCCAAGAAACAGTAAAATTCATGTCCGGGCAGTTTGTCCAGAAGTTGGTCAATAAATGGCAATGAAAAGTGGTCCTTTCTCGTTGCAGCGTTCAGCTTCCTATAATCAATACACATTCGCCATCCCGTGGTCAGTCTGGTTGGGACGATTTCACCTTTCTCATTTTTGATTATGGTGATGCCGCCCTTTTTGGGTACTACATGAATCGGGCTCACCCATTTGCTATCGGAGATTGCGTAAATGATCCCTTCTTCTTTCAATTTAAAAATCTCCTTCTTGACCACTTCATACAATGTTGGCGTCAATCTACGCTGACCGTCTCGTACTGGTCTTGCATCGGGTTCTAATTCAATTCGATGCATGCACGTGATAGGACTTATCCCTTTGATGTCGCTGATGCTCCACCCTATGGCTTCTTTGTAAGTGCTTAGAACTGCAGTCAGTTCTTTTTCCTCATGCTCCGTTAGTGATGAGTAAATTATGATGGGTTTTTTTTCGTTGGGCTCGAGAAAAATGTACTTCAAATGACTCGGCAATGGTTTTAGCTCTACTTTTAGCTCGAGCGCAGGTGCGTTAGCTATTTCACATAGCTCCTCGTTAAAATATTCAAACACTTCATAGTCTTCCGTGATTTCGTTCAAGTCTATATCTAACATCTCGGCCACCCTGGTTAAAAATTCTGAGTCGTCGAGACGCTTGATTCATCCAGCACAATGATCCCTTTGAGTTCGTGAATGCAAGATGCAATGGGATCAATAAATGAAAATTCTTCTTGCATCATCGACGAGGGAGTTTTGTGGATATCCCTAATCGAGAATGTGACTGTCTCCCCCAAAAAAGATAAAGTCATTCTTCCTTTGTTTACGTCGATCAGTGTATGGGAGGTGGACATAAATGGTCGGCCCAGCAAGATAGTATGCTCCGTGCCTTCGTTCGGAACTTCGCCGACATCGAGTATAACAAAGTCAACCAGAATGACCAATTCACCAACTTGGACCAACACATCTTCAACTATGCCAAGTGGTTGCCTTATTGAACGATCCGCCAACTGTAGTCGCATCGTTGTTGCCTCATAGTTCCAAGGTCAAATTCCTTATATAGCGAGTATGGCATTAAATTGATTCCGGCGCCAAGGTCGAGCATTCCCCGTGCTGTTTGCCCGTTAGTTAAGGCTATAGTAATGCAAAAGCTCCTGGGTCTTTCTCCTTATTCGGAAGTGGGCCTTTGCAAATTGCACTCACCTCCCTTGTCAACTCGAATCTATGTGCCGTTTCCAATCGTCGCTCCCTTGCGGTAGCTCCTTGAAAAACTTCACGTAAGCGGGCATCGTCTTGATTACGTCCAAAAGAGGCAGATTAACGTTAACGTTCTTCAACAGATTGTAAAGTCCCATGAACTTTTTTTTCTCTTTGGCTGGACGTAGACGACTCGGTAATGGAACTTTGTCTCTTATAGGCAATGCCAACTGTTTTGGCTGCGGATTTTGAGATTTGGTAGCATCGCCATTTGTCGCTGGAGTGGGGGCTTGATTAGGGAACTTCCCTTTGAACAATCCAGGTATGTAAGGATTTGGTGACTTGTGCATTTGGTCAACCGGTTTAGGGTCATCATTCGTGGGCAGCTCCTCGCTTGAAATATTTGTATCCTCTTCTTTCTCCTCTTCGACTCCATTATCTATCGTCTTCCCACTACGTAAGATATGAACCGTGGAAGCTTGCTCGGGTTGGCTAGGAAACTTCTCTTTTTCGTTGTCATGTTTGGCCATGAATGTCGCCATTTGGCCCATCATTTTCTCTAAGTTCTTCACGCTTTTAGATAGATCATTTAAGACCTCTCCTTGCTTATTGACTTGCGTGTCAGATTTATCAGTCTATCCCTATTCCTGATTGTCTCCGTAACTTGATTTTACTGCCAAATGAGCAACTGATCCTTTGGTTGAATCGGAGCGGGAGTTGGTCCAGGCGTCGGAGGTTTGCTCGGAGGCTTATTTTGTGGTGGATCATTTGGTGCGGGAGTGCTGTGCGGATTCCCTGGGCCCCATTTAAAATAAGGTGAATCTCGTTGTGCGTTAAATTTAGTGGGTTGTCGATGCTCGTAAGTTCGAACATCTTGATTGCGCCTTTGTTCTTTGACGACGTATGCCTCTGCTTCACTTTCTTCGCTCCACACCATTTTGAACATATCTAGCAAATGCCCTTGCTCTCCACAACGACTGCATGTCTCGTTGGTCTCGTTGCTTGGCACCTCAGTTGCCTCGTTGACTCGTATCTTCCGTGGTCGAGAGCTTGTTTGCCTCGACTTCTCGCTCATCCTTTCAAATAGTTGCTTTTCTTTCGTCGCTGTAAGGTGCCCAAAATCTCCTCCAGCAGCTACTTCTACGTTATTTTTGTAAGAATCCATAAGACCTTCGTTGAAGAGTTGGTTCACCATTCCTGTGGAGTTGTGATGATGTGGGCAGGCTTGTAGCAAAGATTTGAAACATTCCCACGCTTCGTGAAATAGCTCCCCATCTTGCTGGACAAAATTAACTATTTGTCTCCTTATGTGGCCCGTCGTTTGCACTGAGTAATACTGATTAATGAATTTGTCGCTAACCATGGGCCAGTCAACAAGAGATCTTGGTTCTAGTGAAAGTAGCCAAGATTTGGCTTTGTCCTTCAAGCAGCTAGGAAAGCACACCATTTGAAGGTCCTCGTGATGAATTCCCGGAGACGGGATCCTACTCACTTTGGCATAGAACTCTTTTAAGAAAGTCAATGGATCTTCGTTGGCGAGGCCATGAATTGTAGGGAGGTTGTTGATTATATTAGGTTTCAACTCGAAGTCTCTAGCAGTCCTTCCCAATACAATGGCGGAACTGTAGGGACCCATTTGAGGAGTTGTAAACTCTCTTTGTCTTGGCTCGCGTGCTCCCTGCCTTTCTTGAATACTCGGCCTCGCGTAATTCCTTTTGTACTCATTCCTCTCATCATAGTTATCATTCGCAAGCCAATCATTAACACGCTCGTATACATGGTAAGATCTTTCGGAATAGTCGTCCGGAATGTAGTGGTTGCGATTTCTATTTCCCATTCCTCGTTCTTCATTTTGGTCCATCACGTTCCGCTGGACATTCTCCCAATACTCTCGAGGCTGCACCGGTCCATCGGGACGAATCGGTTCACTTCCGTAGTCGTGTCTTTGTCGCATAGGTGGGTTCCTTGGTGGTTGATCATCCTCGTAGTTGTGGGGAGGGTTATCCAATCGCAACATCGTTTCGGGAAATTGATCACAAATAAAATCAGTCGTGGCAGAGGATTCGCTTTCGGAAACGTGAGGTTGTCTTCCTCGATTGGAACAATGAACGTTGTCGATAAATGGTGCAAGTTCAAGTCTAATCTACGACCTTGAATACACTCAACAACAAATCAAACGCATTGACTAGAGAAAATATTTATACAAATAAACGGTTAAAATAAAAATGAACAAACATATTTTAGAAACCTTTGTTATGTTCCCCGTCAACGGCGCCAAAATTTTGATTCAAGCTTTTTGGTTGCCTACTTATGAAATTTTTTCAAAAGATCAATAGCTTGACCCGCAAGAGAACAGGGTCGCGCATATTTTGGCAACTTGACTCGAGTCGTCTCTCAAGGAACATACAATCAGAATCTTTAAATAGTTTGTTGAACACAATTACGCATACAGGGGGGGGGGGGGGGGGGGGGGGTTTGATGAAGATTATTAACTACGAATTTAAATAGCAAAAACTTAATTTTAACTAAACTCACGTTAATTAAACTAATTAATAAATTAAACTAAACAATCAGAAAACTAATTTAATAACTAATGTGCAATTCAAATTCAGCAACTGAAAATAAACATGAAAATAACCAACAGCTAACTGTTGCAACCCTTAACGCTAACTGTTCCTGCTAACTGTTGGTTCAACCGTTAACAGTAACGGTTAGCAGCAATGGTTAGCACTAACTGTTCGACAGAAACTAACAGAAATCACATGCATAAACGAATCTCCAACCAACAGAATATTAATCTACCAAYGGTAAGCATATAAGACTGAAAATAAACTGAGATTAAGTAACTAAACACGTCCCGTGAATCCAAACGAAAGCAAACAATACGAACATAAACTCTCAACATTCGTAAACTTGAAAACTAATGATTAAAAGCTAAGAAAACTAAATTAAAGTTCAAAGTACTCGTTTAAGTTACTGGAAATTGAAAGGTCTTCGGCTATTCCGAAGAGTGAACTCAGCGAACCGAACTTCTACGGATGAAACGGCGTCGAACGAGTTTGAGAACTCGTCGTCGCCGATTCTTGGTTGCTCCTCGATCGTCGCATCTYGTTGTTGTTTTCCATCTCCGAAACCTAAGATTCTCTCTGTTTTAAGGTTAGCTCACGCACACGTAAAACCTAGATGCCCGAAATTCGGATTAAGTAGGGTTTTTATAGATTTTCCCGTGACTTGGGCCGCAAGCCTGTCTGCTGCATCTGGGCCCCGCTAACGGTTGGTTTCTAACGATTATAGCAACCGTTAGTGGCAACCATTAGCTGCTACTTCCTGGTTCGGGCCTGCTACTAACGGTTGCTGTTAACGGTTATGAAGCAACCGTTAGTTCCAAAAACTTGCTACTTTTCGCCGGAAAGCTCGATCCCCATCTCTTGATCTTAACACTTTATCTCTAATGCACTGAACTCTCCCGGTTACTTAGCTGTAAGTGAAAAACATCAAATAATCACTTATTTTACATCAATTAGATCAAAACACGGTAAAATAAGTCGGAAGTCTAAATATACGAAATTAAGCCTTAATGGTCCAACCTATACCAAAAACACTAACAAAAAGATACAAACATACCACTAAAAATAGCTACAACAAGTACTGTGATTAATCCTCATGATAGCTTGACTGTTGAGAATTTATTCTTGGCAATAATTCATATTTTAGTTGTTTGCCTTTTTTGGGCACAAAATAATTAAGACACTAGACTTTTTTCCTAAATTGTGTCTAGAACTTTATTTAGTTTCCTAGATTATGTTTAGAATTTATTTTATTTTTTTACCAAGTTTAGGATTCTAGGATTGTCTATTTAAGACAAGAGAAGACAAGACTTGGATACACGGTTTTTTGCCGCACGGATTGAAGAAATAAGGCGACGTAATACACCGAAAAAGAACACAAGCAAGCTGCGTACTTGAAGCCATTGTCCTAAATCAAGAAGGTCTTCGATGTTGCGTGACCAACGGAGAAGATCATCCTTCAAGGCGACAAGTATTTTAGTATCACATGTTTGATACTATAGTTTTCATATATTACTTTATATCTTTTGTATTGATCTTGAACAAAGAAAAGTAATATAGTTTTTGGGTTTGTACACCTAAGTTCACAAGTACTTTTACTTGTGAACTGAATTTAAGTTGCTGTGTTTTTCGTTTTTAATTGCGCTGCTTATTTTTGTTAAACTCTGGTTGATGTTAGTTTTCGTGTTGATAACACTGAAAGAAACATCATCTACTGATACTTATTTTCATTAAACATAGACTTACAAATTTACAATTGGCATCTAGAGCGGGTTACTTAACGTACTAAGCACTGATCCTTATTTGTCAGGTACTATGGATGATCAAGGCAATCCAAGGCCTCTGATTCTCAATGGAGAGAACTACTATCTCTGGAAACAGAGGATGAGTTGGAATATCAAGAATATCGATGAACGTGCATGGAGAACCATTCTGAATTGATGAGAGAAACTACGTGTTACTAATGAGGAGAGTGACACCATCGACAAGAAAGAAGTAGATTGGACGTCTGATGAAATAGCCGCTTCAAAATGGAATTCCAAGCGCATCAACACCCTCTGTGGATATGTTGACTCAAGCCACTACAAAATTATCAAGAAGTGTGAATCAGCAAAGGACACGTGGGACGCACTACAAAGGGTGTGTGAAGGAACCCAGAGCATGAAGAGATCAAGACTGAGAATATTGACTTCTACCTTTGAGGCAATGGGGATGGATGAAAAAGAGTCCATCATGGAATATGCCATGAGGCTTCGAGATATTGAAAATGAGTGCGGAGAACTTGGTGAAACAATAGAAAACTCACACCTTGTGGGAAAGCTACTCAGATCTATCTCAAAGTAATTCAGTATTAAGGTGGTGGCCATAGAAGAATCTAAGGACACATACGATCTATATTTTAGATGCTTTAGTTGGCTTACTCAATACATTTGATATGGAACATCTTGGTTCTAACTCAAAAGAGAAGAATGTCACTCTCTCCTCTATGTTAACTCTGATAGAAATGTTAAAGACTTTGATTGGAAAGGGTTTCTGAAAAAGATAAAAAATACCACCCTTGGGGAAGAAGAAGTATCCTATGTAACTCAACGCTTTAATAAATTCTTGAAGAAGAAAAACAACATTGGAGAATCAAGTATAAAGAACAAGCCACAGTTGCCTACACCAAAGTTTTCTGGGCGAACTCTCTCCAGATCTCAGTCTTCGCCCTCTGTATCCAGTATATTCAGCTCCACAAAGTCACTCAGTGAAGTTCAATGTCATGAGTGCAAAGGTTGGGGACATTAAGAAAATGAATGTGCAAACACTCTCAGAAAGAAGAGCATGATTGCTACAGAATACACTAAAGATGACAATGATTCTGACTCGCCTGAACCTGTTCCAGCCTTATTCGCTAATGTTGTGTGGGATGATGACATCCGTGTTGGTAACACTGATACAAACATTGTGTGCCTGAATGTAGAAGTTGATGAATATATTGAAGAGTACGAGAAGCTGAGCATTGGACATAAGCAACTATTTGATAGTTGGGGAAAACAAGTACTCAAGGTAAATGATCTTATGAATGAGGTAGACAAACTGACAAGGAAAAAGATGATCAACTTGACATAATTGTCCGATTGGAGTCATCACTCACCAAAAAGGATGTTGAGCTAGATTAGTGAAAACTGAATTGAAGAAGGTTCAAGGAACCATTTCAAAACGCAACAAGGGCAAGGTGAAGGTTGAAGAAATTTTGGATATAAGTTTCCCAAAACCTCGAAACATGGAATCGGTTACAAGCCCACTCAGCAAACTCCCAAATCAAGCCCAAAACAAACACCACAAGAAAAGAAGAAAACAGTATGTGTGTCATCACTGTGGTGAACCAGGTCACATTCGACCTTTCTGCCGGAAGATTGTTGGCGAGAGAAGGCATATTCAGAGAAGAAGGGTGTCTGCAGAATCATGTGTTGGTTTCCATGTTACCAACACCAAAGCCAACACCAGGTTCAAATAGGTTTGGGTCAAAAAGAATGATATCAAGTGAAATACGATTTATACATACTTGAAATCCCACGTCCCCGGAACCTGGTACTTTGACAGTGGCTGCTCCAAGCACATGACAGGATCAGAAGACCTACTCTCCAACATTGTCAGATTTCAAGGTGGAAAATTGAAATATAGTGGAGGTGAAAATGACCAGATCATTGGTCAAGGAACTCTCCATGTTCCTGGTATTGTTAAGCTAGATAATATTTTGTTGGTAGAAGGACTAAATGCAAACTTGATTAGCATAAGCTAGCTCTATGATGGTGGTTTTAGCCTTAACTTCAATCGTGAGAAGTGTGAAGTTTATGACAATGATGGAGCATGTATTCTCACTGGTCAGAGAACCTCTGACAACTGCTACCAAATCAATGGTGATGTCTTTTGCAAACTATCCCAATTGAGTGATGCAGAGGTATGACATCAAAAACTTGGACATGTCAACTACAAGATGCTGAATAGGTTAGTTAAAAAGAAAGCTGTGAATGGGATTCTAAAGCTCATCACTAAGATCATCCTTATTTGTGAGGCATGTTAGAAAGGTAAGCAAGTCAGAGTGTCACATCCAAATGTACAAAGTCTCACTACCTCATATTGTTTCAAACTCCTTCATTTGGATCTTATGGGACTGCTTGAAGTTGAGAGCCTTGGCCGTAAAAGGTATGTTCTTGTGATTGTAGATGATTTTTCCCGTTTCACTTGGGTAGAGGTTTTAATAGAAAAATCTGAGACTTTTGAAGCATTTAAAAAACTTCCAAAAAGGTTGTGTGTGTGATTTGGTGTGAGTATTGGTAGGATTAGGTCTGATCATGGAAAATAATTTGAGAATGCATCTTTTTCAAACTATTGTTCAAAAGTTTGTATAAGCCATGAGTTTTCATCACCAATCACCCCCTAACAAAATGTCATAGTTGAACGTTAAAATAGGTCTCTTGTTGAGATGAATAGAACTATGCTCATTTCTAATGGCATTGCAAAATGTTTTTGGGCTGAAACTATGAGTACTACATGTTGTTTTGCATGTAATTGTGGTATTTTTCCCGTGTTCTTAATTAGGATTTTATATTTTTTTAATAGTTATTTAGTCGTGTTTCATTAGGTTTTTAGGTTATTTTCTTATTTTAACGTTTTAAGCTTCATTTATCCGATATTGGTAATGTTTGTGCAATTCATGGGGTTTTTAAGTTTAAAATTCTTGTTTTGTAGGTGGCTCAAGGGATTGAATTTGCTCCAAGACGTGCTGTCTTATGCCTAGGATTGAGTCAGGGCATTAAGGCCCAAAATGGCGAAACGAGAAAACTAAGCCGAAGGTAGCTCTGATCGACTGAAGAGCTCCCAATCGACTGCCCGATTGACTGACGACGAATAGGCTGGAAGCTCCAAAATTGACTGCTCGGCAGTATAGCCAAACCACTTCGAGGCAGGGCAGTCGATCGACTACTTGACTGAGAATCGACTACAGTCAATTGACTGACCACTAATCGACTGGAAGCTCCAAAATCGACTGCTCGGCAGTAGCTGGATGCGAATTTGACATAGCAGCCGATCGAATGACCACTAGTCGATCAACAGCCAGTCGATCGATTGAGCCTGCAGCCGATCGACTGCAAGTCTGGGAATTATTGCGTTTTGATGATTTTGCCCCTACAAACAACTATATAAACCCCACATCTCGACCTTAAGAAGGCATTCATTCAACCCCTAATTCTTGCATGTGCTTGGGCTTGTTTTTCCCTTAATTTCTAGATTAATTTTCTCTCTCTTAGGTTTCAGATCTAATTTTCAATTTTTGCCTTGGGTTTGTAATCCTAAGAAGAATTCTGTTGATAGTCGACCTGACCGGAATGACTACGTAAAGGATAAAGTTAGCACGTGGCTCAAATCGAAGCAAAGCCAACAAGATGTACACACTAAGCAGCGCTAAGCAGGCACCGAGTGGGCGCGTCCACACCCGGCTGACCTGGCCGAGCAGCGCCGAGCAGGTGCACCCACACCCAGCCGACCTGGCCGAGCAGGCGCCGAGCAGGCGCGCCCACACCCGACGACCTGTCCGACAGCGCTGAGCCAGGCGCCGAGCGGGTGCGTCCACACCCCCGCCGACCTGTCCAAGCAGCGCCGAGCAGGCGCACCCACACCCGGTCGACCTGGCCGAGCAGCGCCGAGTAGGCACGCCCACACTCGGCCGACCTGGTCGAGGCAGGCGCGCCCACACTCGACTGACCTGGCCGAGCAGCGTCGAGCAGGCGCGCTCCACACCCGACGACCTGGCCGAGCAGCGCCGAGCAGGCGCACCCACACCCAACCGACCTGGCCGAGCAGCGTCGAGCAGGCGCGCCCACACCGGCCGACCTGGCCGAAAAGCGCCGAGCAGGTGCGCCCACACCCGGCCGAGCAGCGCTGAGTAGGCGCCGAGCCCGCGCGCCCATGCTTGGCCGACCAGCGCCGAGCCTGCGCGCCCATGCCCGGCTGTCCTGGTCGACCACCGTTGAGCAGTTCTCGACATGCCACTACGATCGGAACAGTATGCGAGATGCCGAACCCAAGGTTGACTAATCGACTAGGAGGTCTGCTCGTCTGACCAGAGAAATTGCGTGTGAATCAATAAGATCTATTTGACAGGGAGTTCAGGTCTGCTCATCCTCTACCTTTGTTTGAGAGAGTATGCTTGGAGGATAAGGACGGCTCAACCAAGGCTGGTCGGTTGTGAGGAAAGGTCGGCTTGACCTTTCGAGATGGTTCATAGTCGGATTCAAGGCAGCGGAAGAGATGTGATCAAGGTTTTATTCTCTGACTGAGAAAGGGATGTGCAGCCAATGAGAAAGCGCCAGGTGTCTAATTAGGGTTAGGGTTTTTGTGATTGGCTTATTGGTCAAGTAAGTCGGTGCACCCAGGTGGTGACACGTGTTCAATTAGGGTTTGGAAGGAATACTATAAATAGCCTCTCCAAGAGAGAGTGATGGGAGCTCAATCTGCTAGAGAGAGAAATACATAGAGAGTTAGAGAGAGAAAGGCTTGTATTCAGTAAACTACCCTCTACAAGGATCCGGTTAAGGCCGATCCGACCTAATTTTTGAGGAATAAAAGTCAAGCACTTTTTCCCATTTTTGGTTTTCTATTTTCTTATTGCTGAACTGCTTATTTTCTTGGTTTTAATGATTTAGACTACTCTTGGTCTAAAAAAATTCAAGTACTTTCTTAGATTTTACTTTGTTGCAATTTAATTCAAGCTTGTTACTTCTTCCCTTTAAGTCAAGTAATCTTTCTTTTATTTTCATGCTTGTTCTTTAATTTCATGCATGTTCTTCAATTTTATGAATTTTGCCTTAGCTCCTTGATTTCTTGTTAGATCTTATGAATCGTTCATGGAATCTAAATGAGTGAGACGTCTAGATCATAGATTGAGTCTAGGATCATCTTTATTTTGAGTATTTCATATGCTTTATTTAGGATCTTATTTTCATGCATTGTTTCGTGATAAATCCTAGATCTACTTCTCGTTACTTGTTATTTTATGTAAAGTTTCAAACTTTGACATCAACTTTTCTTCCTCTTTCCATTGATGCTTTCAGTTTGTGCTAATTTTTATTATTTAGGATTTTATGATCATGCTTGCATAATTGTACTTTGAGCTTTCATGCTTGTACTTGATGAAACTTTCTTGTTCTTGCTTATTATCATTATTTCTTTGAATTTTCATTTCGAGGCATACGACGAGGCATCCGACCAACTTGCAATTTCATTTCCTAGTTTAGTTTAGTTAGTTATTTTCATAGTTTTTCCTTAACTTCTTATTGTACAAAGCTACAAACACATTGAATCCTTACAAACGAATCGAATTCCGGTAATATCAAGCCAATGAACCCTATACACCACTAAAACAACTACTTCAAAATGGTGCCATTGCGACTCATCTTGGTTAAGGCTTTCAATTTGCTTGTTGTTTCTTTGTGTTTTTAGCTTTCCTTTGTATTTGACGATTACATTGAGTGTATGCAAGTTCTTCTAGCTCTCGGACAAGATTTGGCTCCTTACATTTAAAACCCCGAGCGATTGCAGCATTTAATACATCCCTTGCTTTTTGATTACGATATGGCGAATAATGTTCTAAATCCCGGCCCGTTTCCCAACCCTAACGGGAAATCTCCACAGGTTGATCTCAAAGTTCTAGTACTCCCGAGCCCGTTGTTAATATTGCGCCCTCCCCAATGAACAATAAACCCCGGCTTTCATCTCCAATTCCCACAACCCCTCCCGACCACGCTCTAGGAAATTAAGGGAGTGGTTTTACCAATCATGCACACGCCATGTGCCTACACCAAGGTACCGCTCCCCTTCCTCACTCTTCTAATTCTTTTGTTCATGGTGGCTTTGTTCCCAACATGGGAGGGCATGGTGCAAACCATGTTGGGAATGGTTTGGGTTTGAGTGGATTTGGAAACGTTGGAGGGAAAGGTGCAAACCACGTTGCACTTGGTTCTCACGGCATTGGTCAACCCGGCATGGGAGGGCATGGTGCAAACCATGTCGGGTTTAATGGGTCCTTTGGTGGTTATGGAGCTCCGAATTCCTATCCGAACATGCAAGCCTCGAATTCCTATCCATATGGTTACGGTGATCCTCAACATTTTCCGAATATGTCGAGCCCGAATCCTGGCTCGTATGGTATTCCCCCCATTTAGAATGTCAATAATGCTCTGAATATGACTCCAAATGGTTATGGTGGTGGTCCCGGTTATGAAGGAGCCGTTCATGAGGTTCAAGAAGAGACTCCCATTCCGTATGCCTTATTTGGAGGATTGAATCCTAATGCCCACTCTCCCATACTCGCAATGAAAGAAGTTAGCAAAGCCTTCGTGGGTGCACCGATTTCATCTTGCATTGCCTTACCCCCCAAAGTGATGGCCATTGATATCCGTTCCCTCGATTTTGCTAGACTTCTGATTTTCCATGGGTTTACAAAGGAAGATCCTCTCCAATTCCTACGATAAATTATGTGTCAAGTGTCGAGTTTTCATCAGCCGAATATGATGAATTTGGAGTATCTTCACCTTCATTGTTTCTCTTATGCTCTACAAGATAAAGCTTTGTCATGGTTCATGGGTATACCTCCCAATTTGATTCATACATGGGATGAGCTCTCGGCAACATTCTTAGATCATTACTATTCCATGGAAAATATGGCCGACTTGAGGGTAAAGATAATTTTGTTCAAGAAAATGAAGAATGAACCATTTCACTCCGATTGAGCTCATTTTCAAGAACTTCTCGATAGTTTCCCACATCATCGCATGCCTAAGGAGCTTTTGATCGAAACTTTCTACGAGTCATTGGACCCGTAATTTCAATACATGGTGGATACGTCGGTTGGGGGTAACTTGAAGGAACACCCCCCCCCCCCCCCCCCAAGTGCTTCTCAAGGTCTTCACCACTCTAGCTGAAGCTCTCAACAAAAGTCATCCCGTGCTTTGTATTCTAGTGCCAATGAGGTCAAAGATGTGAATGATGCTCCTTCCCCGAAGGATCTCGACTATGGAGGCTCAAATGGCTAAGATATCTTCCCCGAGCTTGGATCATTCATGTTTGTCTTGTGGTATAGTTGGGCATGAATCGCTTTATTATCAGCCGAATCCCTCTTATTACATACCGGTGCCTCAATCGGAGGACGTTTGTGGGGTCCAAGGGTATCAAGCGGGGTCCGGTGTTGCTAAGCCGACTTTTTCCTGTTTGCCGAATCACAACCCTCCGTATCATTTGAGCAACCTCATGCATCCGGGTTTTGGCCATACGAATCCTTATATGGGTCCTTCTCATCCATCTCCCCCGATGAATGCTCCAACGCCGGCCTTCGATCTAAATCTAATGCTGATCATGCAACATTGTAATCACTCTCCATCATGATGTCTTTGTTTGATGCTCGATTTAATGCTATGGACACAAAAATTGGGCAATTGGCTACCAATGTAAATATGCTCAAGCAAGTCAATGAGAAGGGGAAATTACCGAGTCAACCATCACATGCCCACGCGATCACATCCCTTAGACGTGGTCGGGTCATTGATAATAAGGTTTCTCTTTCATCCGAAGAAGAGGAGGTCTCTATTTCGCTTATTGTCAATCCTTCCGATTCTACCCCTGCGAGTCCCACCCAAAAAAAGGAACTCCCCAATGGCTTACACAAATCTTCAAATGATTATAAGCTATCGATTCCCAAGACCCCTACGCCGTATCCCTCCCGACTTCAAAATAACAAGAAAGATGATCAATTCCAAAGGCTTTACAACACTTTGTCTAACGTCAACATCAGTCTCCCCTTGTTGGATGCCATCCGGGATATGCCCGCTTACTCTAAATTCTTCAAGTAAATTTCCTCCAAGAAGCTCGTGAGCGCTATAAATGAGAAAGTTGTGTTATCTAAAAAAGCGAGCGTGGTTTGTGACCCTTCAATTTTGGCTCTCAAGAAGGCGGATCCCGGCTCATTTTGTATCGATATCACGCTCGAAAATGGAAAAGTCACGAATGGTATGCTTGATTCTAGGGCAGGTATTAATTTGATGATGTCTTCGATTTATGAGCAATTTGATTTAGCACTCTTGTAAGAGACGCAGATTTGCTTATAATTGGCCGATCGGTCCATTCGATATCTGAAGGGGGTTATTAAAGATGTGCTCGTCAAGGTTGGAGGGCTCATTGTATCGGTAGATTTTGTTGTCCTCGATGTTGGCATGGTTTCTAATGATGATGTCGAGCATACCATTTTGCTTGTTCGTCTCTTTATGGCCACCACACAATGCTTAATTGACGTTAGAAAGAAGAACCTCACTTTGTCCGTAGCGGTTGAATCGGTTACATTTTCTATGACCAACATGCCGTTGATCCCATCAAGTATTTATCATGTGGATTGCCTTCTCATTGATGAGATTCAGGATTTAGTCGAGCAAGTTTTCATGACGGATGGGTGCATTGAGTTGACTGAGCTGGTGGATGATGCTAGAGGTTGTTTTGTGGATAATGAGGTCTTTGATTTTGGCAACGAGTCTTGTGTACTTTCCAATGAAACTAATTTGTGTGAGAGCGCTTGTGTAAGTGTCGTTGAGGGAAACGACCAAATTTTAGAAGGGGGGGTGGAGTTTGTTGATGAGAAACGAGTCGTCGAACCGATTGTAAAATTTGACGAATACCTTGAAGGAGTGGTTGATTTATTCAAGTTAGCCTCCGGCGAGGTCGAGAGGAGGCACAAGCCCGAGCTAAGGCCTCTCCTATCTCACCTCAAATATGTCTTTTTGGAGGAGGAGGAAATCAAGACGATTATTATCTTTGCCCGTTTAAATCAAGAAGAAGAGGAGAGGCTAGTTGAAGTGCTTAAAGCTCATAAAGGAGCTATTGGGTGGAGTCTCGGAGATATCAGGGGAATTAGCCCTTCGACGTGCATAAATAGAATTGTCTTGGAGGAAGATGTCAAACCCTCTCGAGAATTCCAAAGGTGGTTGAATCCGATCCTTAAAGAGATTGTGAAGGTTGAGATATTAAAGTTGTTAGAGGAGGGTTTGATATTCGCAATTTCTGAGAGTGAGTGGGTGAGTCCCGTTCACATGCTGACCAAAAGGAGCGGCATAACCGTGGTTAAAAATGTAAATGGATATTTGTTGGTCACAAGGGCTACGATGTGGTGGAGGATGTGTATCGATTAGGAAATTAAACCCGGCTACTCAGAAAGATCATTTTCCCCTTCCGTTTATCGACCAAATGTTGGACAAGCTAGCTGGCCATCATTCCTATTGCTTCTTATACGGATTGTCGGGCTATTACCAAATTGCAATAGCACTCAAAGATCAAGATAATACAACTTTCACTTGCCCGTTTGGAACGTTTTCCTTCTGACGGATGCCATTTGGGCTATGCAATGCCCCGGGGACGTTCCAAAGGTATATGCTCTCAATATTCTCCGATATGATCAATAAATTCCTTGAAGTGTTCATGGATGACTTCTCCATTTATGGGGACTCGATTGACGAATGCTTGAGGAATCATGAAGAGGTGCTAGCCCGATGTGAAGAGACAAGCTTGACCTTGAGTTGGGAGAAGAGCCATTTCATGGTTTGGAGTGGCCTAGTTCTTGGGCATGTGATCTCGGGATGCGGGATTGAGGTGGATAAGACCAAAGTTGAGGTTATCGAAAAGCTACCCCCTCCCCTCACTGTGAAAGACGTGAGGAGTTTTCTTAGGTATGCTGGATTTTGAGTGCGGGTTTTTATTGGCCATCAGTACATTACGATGCTCAAGTTCATGTTCAAACATGTGATAGATGCCAATGATTAGCACGGATTTTCTTGGTTTTAATTTGTATTTTAGTTTATTTTTCTTATTGTTTTTGTTATAAGTTGAATACATTGAGCATATTTTCGTATTTTCTTATCTCCAACTTATTCTATCATATTCTAATTATAATTAATTAATTTTATATTTATTTTAGGTATTTTGAAGTATTTTGGCCTGAAGGTAGTCTAGGGTGGGCCTACGAGTGAAGTTTCAGCAAAAACGGGCCTCGATTTGAAGTATTTAAGCTGACACTGGGTACCAGGCCGACAATGGGTTACCCAGTGTCCGAGTCATGGCCGATACTGCTGCCCACGCTGGCCGACACTTGCTGCACTGGATGGCCGACACTGGGTAGACTGCTGCCACTGGGTTACCCAGTGTCCTAGTCATTGCTTCCGATTGCTGCACTGGATGCCCGCGTCGACCGACGTGGACATCGACACAACCCCTGCTCGTGTCGATGCCGAGAGCTGCTCGCGTCCACCGACGCTCCGTCGACGCCAATGCCCATGAACTCTCTGTCGCGTCGATCCTAAACGCGTCGATCGACGCACCGATCGACGTGATTGCCCTAAAATGCGTTTTTAGGGTTTGTTGTGCGCCAAATCATGATATAACTATATAAACCCTTCATATTTAGGATTAAACACACCCACGACCGAAAACACTCACCTAGGGTTGAGAAACCTATTTTCAACACCCTACAACATATTTTCAAGATCTACATCGAATATTCAAGACCCGAAACACCAAGACGAAGACGTTCATTCAAGATCCAATTTCTCGACCAAGATCAAACATCCATAGTCCGAATTCACAGCAATCTTTCAGCACCTTTAGCTATTTAATAAGTTCTCTAAACTCTAGTTATTCTTAGTTTAATTCTAGATAATTTATGTTTAATTATTTTGTTTGAGTTTTTAGTTTCGCTTATTTATTTCGAATCGTTTGAACCGTTGCGCTGAGCCTTTAAACTTTAGAATTTCATTTTCAATATTAATTAGTTGTTGCGTTTTACTTTCGTTCATGCTTGGTGATGAGATTGATCATGCTTAGTTTATTTATTGCTTATTCTTGGTTAATTAGTTTGTGATATAATATTGCTTGGGAGTTTTAGAATTAATTTTGTTCTTGAGAATTCATATGTTCGATAGTAGTAGTACTAGTTCAATTCATGCTAGTTAATTATAGTGGTTAATTATTTTAGTTTAATTCGTTTAAAGGTAATTAGTTATTGCTTTTCAATCTCGTAGTTATAACTTCAAAACCTAAATTTATACAAGTTCTCGTGTTAAACATTGTGATTAAACAAACATTAGAAATTCCGAACATCAGTCCTTGAGAGACGACTCGAGTTAAGCTTGTCAACCTACACGCGATCCCGTTATTTTGCGGGCGAGCTTTTAAATTTCTGACAATTATTTACAAAGTAGGCACACACAAAATCTCGAATCAAAAACTGGCGCCGTTGCCAGGGATTGAGATAGGTTTTGATAATGTTTGTTCGTGTTATTTGCTTTTCCGTTTATTTGTATAAAGTTTCTTTGTTTTCCACTCGATATGTTGATGTTGTTTACTGTTGATGCAAGGTCGTAGAATCTTACAAAATAAACTTGCACCTTTTGTTGACAATATCGAACGAGTAGGGAGACCGAGAAGACTCTTCCCCTCTCCCAATAAAAATCAATCAAATACAATCCTAGCCACCATGTCAAATACAACACCAATTTGCGGCCAAGGACCCGGAGGAAGAGAAGGAGGACGAACGAATGGTGGTCGAGGGCCTTGAAATGAGATTCTTACCCCACCTCGCCACCAACCATATGGGATGCAACCTACTGATGACCTAAACTTTGGAGACCCACAAAATGACAATCGTCAAGAAGATCCACCGATTCTTGATCCCAATCAAGCGCATAACGACGGAAACAACCAAATGATCAATAACGAAGAGAATCAAGAAGGAAACCAGTTCCTTAACAATCCAAAAAACGGAGAGCCCCAAGGCTAAGATAATCGCCAAGCAGTGATTCCAGAAAATCAAATCAATCGTCCACAGTAATTTAGGAATCGATCAGAAGCTCAAGCATACAACGCTCGCGCAAAAGAGGAGTTCTTACACAACCAAGTTGGTAATGGCGGGCCCCAGCCCTAAAACAACCAACAACACAATGAGAATTTAAATCGGGAGCGAGCACCGAACCATTCCCAAAATAGACGAGGAGGATGACAGTACAATGATGGTCAAGACGATGATTCACTGGACGATAAATATGGGGATAAAAACGGGTTTAATGAAGATGATTATTATGAGGATAGGGACGATTTTGGAGGAAGACATGCGAATGTTGGAGGAAGACGTGTCCCTCGATATCAAAACATAGGAAAACAAGTTGACCTCGCATGCCCAACCATTGGACCATATAGCTCAGCAATAGTTTTAGGCCAAGCGGCTAGAAACTATAATTTGAGGACCGACGATTTGAATAGACTACCCTCTTTCTATGGTTTGCCGAATGAAGTTCCACTCGTGTTCGTTCAAGAGTTTTGCATAGCATTATTTGGGATTCAAGATCGAGGACTTAATGAAGGACAACTTAGAATGAGATACTTCTATAATACCCTGAAAGATAAAGCGAAACAATGGTTCAATAAATTACAACCCAAATCCATAACAAATTTGGAGATGGTTTACAAGAAATTTATGGGAAGATTTTACTCAGCCTAAATGATAACGAAGTTGAGGAGGGAAATTTCCAACTTCGAGCAGTTAGATGGCGAATCGTTTCACGAGGCGTGGGACCATTTTAAGGAGCTTCTCAATGCATGTCCACACCATGACAACAATGACGAAATGGTCAACAATTACTTTTATGAAGGATTATTGCCGAATTTCAAGCAACAAGTGGAAACACGAGCGGGAGATATTGGGGGATTAACCACTGAGGAAGCACGAGATCTTTTTGAGTTACTAAGTGACAAGTCGAGGCAAACGAGTTCAAGGCCTCAAAAAATTAAGGTAAATGCAGTTTCAATGGCACGAGAAGAGGATGATAAGATTGAGAAACTTGCGAAGCAGGTCGAGTTGTTGACTAAGTTGATGATGCAGCAGGAGGAAAAGAAATCACAATCTTCACACAAAACATGTGGAATATGTGGAACGTTTGGGCATGGAGCAAATACGTGTCAAGTCATATTCGAGGAAGATAAGGACATTGAGGTGAGCACCATTCAAAATTTTCAATCCAATAATACGGGGCAGAAGTTCACCTATAATCATGGCGTTCGCGATAATATAAATTTGAAGTATGGTCCTGGGAGTCCGAACTATGTGCCAATACCCAAACAAACGGACCCTCAATATTTAGCACCACCACCACCATCGAAGGGTCCAGCACCAACTCCAGTCCAAGAGAATGACCAACTCTTAATTTGGCAACAAAACTAAGTGAGTGAGACACTCCGAAATAGAGAAGGTCTTGAGAAAGTCAATGCAAGGATAGATGATATTTCGAAAAACATACAAGGCATGGAGACTGAGCTTACTAAGATTATGCAGGAAATTGCTAAGGCCACTCTTGAGAACACTAATGGCTTGAAGGAAGTGACCACTGTCTTGAGGAAGGTCGAGATAGTGGTGGGACAGCTTTCAACCACTATAGCCCCATTTTTAGAAATAAGGAGAGATTTATATGCCAACCACATCAAGCCTCATCAATTAAGGTCCTACGTAGTGGCAAGGTAATTGATAACGGTATTGAGATGCAGGATGAAGGAGACGAAGAAATGACAAAAATCCCAACGCCGGAATCTCCAAAGGGAGATGAATCCAAGCCGATAGAACAATTGCATAAGACGCCTAACCCTTATATTCTGGGATCTTTGAAGGGGAAGCTCATGAACAAAACTCCCTCTTCGCCGATAGTTGAAAAGGTTCCATTTCCAAGCCGCCTACGACCGACAAAAGAGAATAAGAAGTTTATGGAGCTTTACAACTTGCTGAAGAACATTAACATAAACCTTCCTCTTTTGGATGTGATCAAGACGATGCCGGCATTTGTGAAGTTCTTCAAGGAGCTTGCTACAAGACATAGGCGTTCAGAAACAAATCAGTACGTTCCACTAACGAAGGAGGTGAGTGCGTTATGCAAGCAACCACTGCCTACAAAGGAGAAGGACCCTGGAATCTTTTGTGTCAATATTACATTGGAGAATGGGCAACAAGCGCGCGGAATGCTTGATAAAGGCGCAGGAATTAACTTATTGCCGCTTTCCCTTTATAAGCAATTTGAGATAGGACCCTTGAAACTAAAAAAAATGCGTCTCCAACTGGCGGATCGTTCCATTAGACACCCATTGGGTATCGTTGAAGATCTTTTGGTGCGAGTGGGTGAATTGATTATTCCATTTGATTTTGTAGTTTTAGATGTTGGAGAAATGCCAAATGAGACCAAGGGGAATACCATTCTTTTAGGCCGTCCATTTTTGTCTACCTCCCATGCGGTGATTGATGTGAATAAGGGGAGGATGAGCATGTCAGTTTTGGGAGAGACGGTTGCTTTTTCTTTGCGAGATATGAATAATTGCCCTGCACCATTGATGGAAGAAGATGATTGTTCGTATGTCGACCCGATAGATGCTTGCGTCCAAGAGCTTAAGAGCATAACAGTATTGGATGATTCGAAAGTTGAGGGCGACAATGATTTTCTAAGTAGGGAGGAGATAGCCGAGTTATTTGGTATTTATTTTCACGACATTAGATTTGACCTCGGAATTTTCGACCCCAACAAAAATTTTAAGATGATATTTGGAGAGCGTGGTATGGTGGAGTACGGAGACCCACCACAAGTCGAGCATTGATCATTGAAATGCATCGAGCAAGCGACGTTAAATGTTGCGCTTCTTGGGAGGCAACCAAAGCGTTAGTTTTTCTTTTTCTTTAATTTTTCTTTTGATTTTTCTTTCGTTTATTTCTGTTTTTATTGTGTCAATTGTCTTGGTACATTTAAGTGGGTGTTAATGTGTAGGAAATTCGAGAATTTAGACGAAACTGAAGACTTAGCGATACATTAGCGGCAACCGTTATCGCTAGTATTTACCGTTAGCACCTATCGCTAGTCACTAGCGATCACACTGAACCTAACGTTATACGCAAAATCGAGTCAACGATTGGCGAAGAATAGGAAACTTAGCGGTTACTATAGCGGTAATCGTTACCGCTAGGTATAATCGTTAACAGCGTCTGTTCGCCAGATATTCAGAATTCATTTTCGCCGATCGAGGTCGCAATCCGACCAAATTTAGCCACAGTCCAACAACCTTTCGATGAGCTAAAATACAGCCATTTAAGACATTAGGCCGCAGTCCGGCCAATTCAATTCCAAACGATGTGCCACCGGGCACTTGCGCAACACAATTGACTACAATCGTATCTTTTACTTTTTGTTTTCTTTTTCTTAATTATTAAAAAGTACAAAAAAAAATTGAAAAATTCAAAATCCAAAAATATTAGATAGCTTTTTTTTGTTATTTGTTTTATTTTGTAGGCTTTTATTCAAGACATTCCAATCACGGGTTCACAACGAGGATTATTGCACAAGCGCCTTTTGGAGGAACTCAACTATCGATTTTTCAGGGATGTTTTCTTATCTTCCTTGTTCTTATTTTCTTTATATGACAATCGGGAGATTGCCACGTTTTTAAAGGGGGGATGGTTGAGTGTGAATCATAGTTGAAATTTGTGCAATTTTTTTAAAAAAAATCATAGGTTTGTAGTGCTGAATTTTACGTGATTGATCACTATTTCTGCGCTGAATTGTGTTTGTATGGCATGCATTTCAAAGTTAGCTAAGTATGATTTGAGGTTCTAGTTTTTTGAGCGTGCATAAGTGCATAAATTTTTCAAAATTTATTATTTATATATTATAAAGTGGTACTTGTACGCAATTGATTTCGTAAAACCTTAAAAGCAGCGTCAATTCAAAACTTTTTCATGCAAAAAGCTTGTGAGTAGCCTGAGTGATTATCATCTTTGCATGTGCTTGAATGAGTTCTGTTTTGATATCTCTTTGAAACCGCTGTGTGTAGTTGAGTTTGAAAATGAGGTTTAAGGCACATATAAAACCCTTATTCCGGCTGTATCCATATATATTAGCCACTATAAATTCCGAATGAGCTAATCATATCCAAATAATTCATTTCCATTAGCCATGAGTGTTTTTGAGACTCTTACAACCATTAAAAGCGTGGGGTAGGAGTTAGTTATTTTTATTGGTTAGTTGAGGTTTGGAAATTTATCAAGGGATTTATGATTTTGTAATAAGTATTGAGGACCACCATACTTAAAAAAAAAAGGGAAAAGAAAAGAATCCCATAAAAATAGAAAAGGGATAAAATTAAAAAAAAAAAAGAAGGATGGTGAGTCTAGTTGAAATATGTTAGTCATTGCCTACGCGCTAATGAAGGCTTGTGTTTTATTGTTTATTTTATTATGAGTCCTAATGTTTTGAGGGCAAAAGATTTGTGAAATAGAAGAAGCACATTATAAGATTCAATTGTGTTTAAGTGGTTTGAGCAACAAGTCGGTTGTAGAGTATCGAGTTGAGAAATGGCCTAAATTTAAAGGCTACGTTATGAGTGATTGGTGAGGTTTTATTTTCGAACGAGGTGAAGCACTTTGCTTCGTGAATAGAATAGGTTTGGGGAGTTATTTATCACGTTAGATTATGAGTTAGCCACACGACTTATATATTCTACACCCGTCCAAAGAGCCTTACTTTACAACCCGAAAAGACCTTTTACGATTCTTAGTTCGATAAAACACTTAATTTGCGATTGAAAAGAGATTGACTTTTAGTGCTTATTTTTTGTGCTTTTATTTGTATGATTTGAGCGTATACACGTCCCATGTAGCAATGCTTGAGTGATTTTGAGTGAACAACCCTATATATTACCCTTTTGAGATGATGCATGATTTTGTTTTTGGAGCGACAATGTAATAAGGGTGGAGTGTTTGATGTTGCATTACTTGTATCTATATTCTCAAAATTATGTACGTAGCATAGCACGACTCATTGTTTGAGCTGATTTTGTTCCTTGTTATACTTTGAATCTATCGTTTGTTTGAGGACGAATAAACCAATAAAGCATGGGGTAGTTGATTAGCACGGATTTATCTTGGTTTTCATTAGTATTTTAGTTTATTTTTCTTATTGTTTTTGGTATAAGTTTGATAGATTGAGCATATTTTCGTATTTTCTTATCTCCAACTTATTCTATCATATTCTAATTATAATTAATTAATTTTATATTTATTTTAGGTATTTTTAAGTATTTTGTCCTGAAGATAGTCTAGGGTGGGCCTACAAGTGAAGTTTCAGCAAAAACGGGCCTTGATTTGAAGTATTTAAGCTGACACTGGGTACTAGGCCGACACTGGGCTACCCAGTGTCCAAGTCATGGCCGACACTGCTGCCCACGCTGGCCGACACTTGCTGCACTAGATAGCCGACACTGGGTAGATTGCTGCCATTGGTTTACCCAGTGTCCGAGTCATTTTTGCCGATTGCTGCACTGGATGCCCGCGTCGACCGACGTGGCCGTCGACGCACCCCCTGCTCGCGTCGATGCCGAGAGCTGCTCGCATCCACTGACGCTCCGTCGGTGCCAATGCCCATGAACTCTCTGTCATCTCGATCCTAAATGCGTCGATCGACGCACCGATCGACGTGACTGCCCAAAAACACATTTTTAGGGTTTCTTGTGCACCAAGTCTTGAAATAACTATATAAACCCTTCATATTTCGGATTAAACACACACCCACGACCCAAAACACTCACCTAGGATTGAGAAACCTATTTTTAACACCCTACAACATATTTTCAATACCCAAGTAGAAGATTCAAGATCCGAAGCACCAAGACGAACACGTTCGTTCAAGCTCCAATTTCTCGACAAAGATCAACCATACATTGTCCGAATTCACAACAATCTTTCAGCACCTTTAGCTATTTAATAAGTTCTCTAAACTCTAGTTATTCTTAGTTTAATTCTAGATAATTTATGTTTAATTATTTCGTTTCAGTTTTTAGTTTCGTTTATTTATTTCGAATAGTTTGAACTGTTGAATCGCTGAGCCTTTGAACTTTAGAATTTTGTTTTCAATATTAATTAGTTGCTGCGTTTTACTTTCGTTCATGCTTGGTGATGAGATTGATCATGCTTAGTTTATTTATTGCTTATGCTTGGTTAATTAGTTTGTGATATATTATTGCTTGGGAATTTTAGAATTAATTTTGTTCTTGAGAATTCATATGCTCGATAGTAGTAGTAGTAGTTCAATTCATGGTAGTTAATTAAAGTTAGTTAATTAGTCTAGTTTAATTAGTTTAAAGATAATTAGTTATTGCGTTTCAATCTCGTAGTTATAATTTCAAAACCTAAATTATACAAGTTCTCGTGTTAAACATTATGATTAAACAAACATTAGAAATTCCGAACATCAGTCCTTGAGAGACGACTCGAGTTAAGCTTGTCAAACTACACGCGATCCCGTTATTTTGCGGGCAAACTATTAAATTTCTGACAATTATTTATAAAGTAGGAACACACAAAAGATCAAATCAGCCAACGTACGAGAAGTTTCTCAAAAAGGAACGTAATGCCCTTGGTGTGAATTTCGGTAGTCGAGATACTTGGAGTTTGGGGGATTGATTTTATGGGACCATTTCCCAAATCGGTTGATGTTTGTGAGTATATTCTTGTGGGGGTTTACTATGTTTGAAAATGGGTCGAGGCCATCCCTACAACCAAGAATAATGCCGAGGTGGTTGTAAAGTTCATAAGAGAGAATACTTGTGCTCGTTTTCGCTTCCCGAGAGTGATAATAAGTGATGGTGGTAGACATTTTTTCAATAAGCTATTTGAGAGAATCATGTGGATCTATGGGATCAAACATAAAATAGTTGCGCCATATCATCCCCAAACTTCGGGGCAAGTCTAGAAAAGTAACAAACAAGTGAAGAGCGTGCTTATGAAGATGGTGCAACCTAATCGAAAGGATTGGTCGAGAAGGCTAAGCGACACCTTGTGGGCCCTTAGGACGGCTTATAAGAAGGTTCTAGGCACGAGCCCTTATCATTTGGCATTTTGGGAAATCTTGTCACTTACTCGTTGAGATTGAGCATAAGGAGTTTTGGGAAATGAGAGCCGTTAACATGGATTTGAAGGAGGCCGGTCTTGAAAGGATGTTGCAAATGGAGGAGCTGGATGAGCTTCGGAATGTTCAATATGACAATGCTCGTATTTATAAACAAAGGACAAAGCGAATTCATGACGAGAGGTTAATTCCGAAGAAGCTTGAAGTTGGTATGCCCGTTTTGCTCTACAATTACCGCTTGGCCCTCCACCCCGGCAAGTTGAAATCTAAATGGATGGGACCCTATACGATTAACGATGTCAACCCGAGTGGGGCGGTAACCGTGATCGACACCAAAACTCAAAAGCAATTCAAGTTAATGGTCATCGGGTCAAGCCCTACCATCACGGCTTTCTCTTGCCTCCCGACGAGGAAGTGGTCGCTTTGGTGGATCCTCCTGCCTCGACTTCTTCATGATCAAAAGGGGAGTTCGTCAAGCTAGTGACATAAAATAAGCGCTTCTTGGGAGGCAACCCATGTTCTTTTCGTTTATTTCTTTTATTTTTACATTTCTTACTTTCTTTCTTTCTTATTAGAAAAAACCGAAAAACACTCGAGAAATTCAAATTTTAAAAAAAAAAATTGTTGTCTCTTTGTTCCTTTTCCTTGTTTTGTTATGTTTTGGTTCATGTGCATATTTACTTGTGTTTTGACTTTGTGTGGTTTTCCTTTTTAGTGTTTCTCTTTCCGACTCCAACCTTTGCCGTTTTATAAGCTAGTAATGTTCATGGAGCCGGGAGACACAAGCCATGCTCGGTGCTCTCTTGGATTGCTTAGGCGCATAAGTGGACCCCACCGAGCTCGACCCAAACTCGCTCGGTTTAGGAAAATTCTATCTCACCCTCCTTTTACTTGTTTCTCATTAAAATGCAATGAAAGCATTGCATGGTTTAAGTGTGGGGTGGGTAGGTGCTTAGGGTCCGGGTGTCGAAAAACATGGTTTATCTTTCTTAATTCGAGCATTGGCGAAGTGATGCATTCTTGGCGAAGTGACGCTTACTAATTGCGCATTTATATGGTTGAGTCATTTTTGTGTCTTTTGTGTCTTTATTACATTGTTGAGAAATCACCAATTTCTTGGAGTTTTGAATAGTTTACTTGTCGGGCTTTTACATGTTTATGCCCTCTTGTGCAAGGAGTTGAATTTTTGTGCTTCGTCTAAAACCTGCCTATATATATATATATATATATATATATATATATATATATATATATATATATATATATATATATATATATATATATATATAATCAACATTTACTCGTGAAAAGATTGCAACGTTCTAAAATCTCTTTTGATTTAGTTTCCAAAACCTGATGCTACTTAAAAATCCCAAATGAGCCCCCTTGAGCCTATGCCCCATTTCTTGTTAGCCGAGCTCGATTTTAGCTCTTATATCTTCATAAATTGTGAGGTGAGAGTGTATATTGTGAGTCGTCTAGAAATGTGAGGGAATCAATTTTGGGTTTCGGGTTTTGATTTGCTTATACAAAAAAGAAAAGAAATAAAGAAAGAAATAAAGAATAATACTCCAAAACAATCACGAAAAGTGATAAAGCGTGCTTTCAAGTTGAAAGCCTAATTTAAAGGGCTAGGTTTCGTAAAAAGAAGTAGATTCAAAAAGCTTCTAAGTGTTGTGAAATAAAGTCGGAAAAGCATGTGAGTATACGAAAGAGTTTCGAATGAGATTTTGGTGAATTGGGAAGGGTAAAGTGTTAAGCTTCGAGTTTTATAAATTAGGGTTCCGTGTGTTATTGATCATGTTTGATTGTGTGTTAGACACTATATCCAAATATTTCATACCTTACCAAAGAGACAACATTACAACCCTAAATAAAGACCTCTTTCGATTCTTGTTTTGTCATGAACAATGGGCAATTTCGAGTTTTTGATTTGTGAAATCTTGTCAAGGTGCATGCATTGTCTGATTCGAGCGTATACACGTCCCATATAACAAACACTTAAGCAAATTGAGCGAGCACCCTCAAAATTCCATTTTTGAGGAAGTCATCGATTTGGTTTTTAATTGAGGAAGAGTAATACGAGCAATGCTTGGCGATAACAAGTTTATGTTGATACTTTCATCATATTAACTAGGATAAGCACAAGGTTTCTCTTCTTGCATAATGTTCAATACATGTACATTCTCGATTCTTTTCGTTGTTCGAGGACGAACAAACCGATAAGTGTGGGGTAGTTGTTTTATATGTAATTGTGTTATTTTTTCCGTGTTTTTAATTAGGATTTTATATTGTTTTTAATAATTTTTGAGTCGTGTTTCATTAGGTTTTTAGGTTATTTTCTTATTTTAACGTTTTAAACTTCATTTATCCGATACTGGTATGTTTGTGCGATTCTTGGGGTTTTCACTACTACAGAATACATCGGTTATTTTAAGCCTTTTTACATCGGTTATTCAACCGATATAATAGCTAACGTTGTAAAATGTTCACAATACTACATCAGTTGTAGAACCGATGTAAAAATGAAATGCCCGATGTAAGCCTGTACTATACTACACCAGTTTCCATAAGAACTGATGTAAAATATGAAATAGACGATGTAAGACCGCACTGTACTACATCGGTTTCTAGATAAACTGATGTAAATACATGTATAACTCAATGTAGGCATCAGTGATTTCACATCGGTTAAGTAAAGACTGACGTAAAAAAACATTTGGCCATTTTAGGCAGTTTGTGACTGATTTCTTACGTAGCCCAACCAAACAATAAGTACACAATTCACCCGACAATTTATCAAATTCAAATAGTAGATAATTTATCCAATAATCCATCCAATCAAATTATAAATTAACAACTCAAATAATACTACAAGGTAACAATTCATCTAACCAAATTAATTAACTAATGCAATTTTGTCAAAAAAAGATTTATGATACGTCCAATAATTGTGCACCTGATTAAAGAATTTTCTGCATCTGATTATTTGGTGACAGAGAGTTGTATCAGTCCAAGAAAAGGTTATTATTTTTTATTCGTTAAAATAAATAAAAATGAATCATCATAAACTCCCCATCTACCTAGCAGCCAATTTATGTGAAAAATATGTTAGGGATTAATTTTCAATTTTGGACCGATTAATATCACATTCTATGTAGCAATTTAGGTCCCATAAATTTTAATACATTTAAACTTTGCAAGACGACATGAAATCCATTGGTCACCTAAGATCAAAATTGCAATCAAACCAATATGTTAAGACATTATAACATACCGAGTTTGTGACATATATAGACATAAAATTGCAATCAAACCAATATGTTAAGACATCAAAATTGCAATCAAACCAATATGTTAAGACATAATATAGTAAGAATAAATAATATTTCATATGGTATTTTATTACCACCATATATATGAACGTGACATGTATATATAACGTGTGAAGAAAAATAGATGTACCTTGGTCTTCAGAGCCATGTTAGCCTCGACGAGATTCTTTTCCTGTAAAAACATTTAAAAAAAATAAAATAAAGCATCAATGAGTTGGATACAAACAATATCTTCATATTTTTAGATAGAAGTCAATAATCTTTTCATATTAATTTAAAGCACATACCTTTTGTTGAAGACTAGAAAGCTGTTCAAAAAATCATTCTAATGAACAAAATAATAAGGGTCTTGATGATTTAATATCAAAAAAAATGAGACATGATCTAGTCTTAGACCTCATTTGTAACTTGTCAACTTAATAAATTCATTTTTCTCAAGAGCATATCTTTTTTTGTGACCACATATATTAAATATTCTGTCACATAATCAACAACGAACCCATAACATTATTGATACTCTAAAGTATTCTATATACCAATTTTAATCCATGTGTTTTTCCCCCAACTTTGGATATACATTATAATTATAAGCAACTTTGATCCCAAAATAATATGAATGTTGAAATATCCAGTAATTCAAGGCCATAATTGTACCAAATTTAAACTTATGAAACCAGCAGACTAAATGACACCACTTTATACTAATTTGTTCAAAAACTAAAATCACAATATCAAAATTACTACATTCGATACTTAAAAGACCAAATATATAATCCACTTATAAGCTCTTAAAGCTTACAAGTGTAATTTGCAAGATTCAGTGAATCTATTTGATTTACTGTGTTTAGTTTAGTTAGACTATGAGGAATTAGAGAGAGATTAAATTATAATACTAGTGTGTTAGCGACAAAACCTGTTTGGATCTTATTTTTTTTCAAAGATGCATCTAATATACATTCAATTTGATCAAGTTCCTTTGGACCAAAATTTCCTAAGTCTTCCCCAAGAAAATGCCTGAGAAAAACAAATGAATAAAATTATTATGCGTATAAGTTATCTTTCATAAAAAAGTAAATAATAGTTACCTTTGATATTGTTGTAGAGCCTCAACTCTTTCCTTCAGCTTTAAATACTCCTGGTACCCATCCGCTTAAGAATTCCACTCATAACCTTAATTATTATTTACTAGATGAGCCTATATATCATGGGTTAATTACAAAACAACACCCACAAAAAATACCAATTATCTATCAAAAATATAAACTTGTTTACATAAATACAAATCTCAAAGAGTTGTAAAATTTTCCCATTCCCTTTTTTTTTTGTGTGTGTGTGTAATTAGACTAAACCCAAGGGTAATTCTTAATTATCAATAGACCTTATTACAAGTATGTAAAAACACAAACATAACTCATATACTCGTATATATACTTGCCATAGGGCACCAAAAGTTAAACACTAAGTATAAATATAAGAATTCGACTTAAAAGAAAAAAAATGTTTTTGTGGATGTACAAGTGAATATCAAGGGATAACTAAGAAAAGTTGCCTTTAAATTGAATATCAAATATACATGTATATCAGTTCTAAACTATTGTACAATAATAATTTTTATACGTATCTTTTGGATAAGATACTTGAATTCCACAAATCTTCAATCATTATTTAATATTTTTCATGAGAATTTTTTGGTCATAATCATATGTGGAGAAAATTACCCATTGATCTTAGCTACAGCATACAAAAACCCATTACCCATTGCATCACAAGACCTAAAAATGCCAAACAAACAAAAATAAGTAAATAAATAAAGTTTCAGACCATTAGGTGAACACTAATTAGATAAAACAATAATAAATGGGCAAAATATAATTTTATTAAAAAATAAAAAGAAAGAAAGACAATTAAACTGCAAGTTTAAGAAGATTTCGCCAAGTCCCATGTCCATGCTTTGTAATAAAATCAACATGAATCTTGTCTTCTTCAGCAGTCTATGTTCCTCTTCTCAGTCCCTCTCTTTCACAACATGACATTCTCCCTTTTTTCATCTTTTCTTCTTTTTTTCTGCCCCTTCTTTCCCATATTTCTTTTTCTTTTTCCAAGCAAAACCCAGAACCTAAAAACTGCCACAACCAACACTTTACTTTAAAAAAATAAAAATAAAAAAAGGTGCACACACACAAGAAATAATTATATATAAAAGGCCAAAATAACAAATGTCTTAAAAAAAGGGGGGGTAAAAAGAAAAAGTACTGGAATAAGGAAAAGGTAAATACAAGTGTGTGTGTGTGTGTGTGTTGTGTGTGAGACCCATTGTTATTGTATATTGCTTCAAACTGATAACCAAGACCCAAAAGCCTATAATTGAGGATAAGTCACACATACAAGTGAATAATCCTCTTAAAAGTCATATATATACAGAAAAATAAATCAACATCAATTGTCAAAAGAATCATAGATTAAGATAAGCACCTCTGATCGAGTAGCAGATCTGGAATGCTAAAGAATCGAAGAATCAACATCAGCTTCAGATTGGACTCGATTCCCAACTTTTTGGCAAACCACGACAGAGGCCTTGCCATGATCCAAAGAAACCTTTAGGATAGACTTGTTCATTGCACTTGAGTGTTCAACCTGCAAATTGAGCATCACTTCTAGTAGAGCTCCGTATGATTCAAACTTTCATGAATAACTCAATTAAAATAGGAATCAAAGATTACAAATTAGATTATCAATGGAATTTTCTAATGGACCATAGAAACTCATCTTCGAATCCATCAACTCTGAAGAATAAAGGATTTTCATTTTACGACCAAAGCAGCAAAAATAAGTGATAAATATATCACCGGCCATCGAGGATTTACAAGCATGGGAGTCCATCCAACTATCAGAGACTGTCTAGTCTTCCAATAAGAAATTTCACCAATAAATACACAAAAATGAGAATCATTCTCATTAAACAAATCGAACCATGTAAAGTCAAACATGACACATGAATATACACTAACCCCACACATAATACCTCAAAAGCACAGTGATATATATTGTCAGACGCATGAACACAATTGATAAATATAAATGACTAGTAATAGTCATTTTGTCGTTTCTGACAGGGATATTACAAATACAACTCTAACAGTTTAACTAATTAATCGAGGGAAAAAAACACTTCTCTTTAAAAATTGCAAAAATTCCATTGAGGATGTGTTTCTATCTTATAAAATATAGCTGCACCTTTTAGTAATTAATCTAAATCTCAAGGTAGTTTAATTGAATCGAGTCAAAATGAGGCAAAAAAAAAAAACATCTAACAGTTCACAAACAAGAATATAGGCCGCCTCAACCTGATCGGATTAAAATGAGGAAAATAAAATCCAACATAAATACTTTGTTTAGAAGATAAAATGAAATTAGAGCAGAAACATGCAGCAATGAACAAACTATCTCTATTTAAACTTTTGGAAAAATGGAATTTGATGAAATGTATCTTCCTCGAAAAAGGGCTAGGAACAGACCTTGGCTAGTGATTGTTGAAAAAGGTCCAATGGAACTGATTTGTCTTCAAACGTGGAATGAAAACAGATAAAACAAGCATGGTAGATCTGTACTTGGATATTAACCYGCAATTAATTGTTGTTTTTTAAGACAATGTAATTGCACGTACGTGTTCAAATTATAACATTTCAACGCAAACTTGAATATGTTTTGGAATGACACAAACAATGAGATATTGATTAGTATAGAGAGAAATAAACAAACTTATCAGCCCTTCCTGATGTTTGTAGCAAGCCCCTTTGGCACCAAAGMTTTGATCCAAGGAGACACACAAATTAGAAAATATTAAATTATATCAGATACAACAAAAAACCCATTTTAACCCAAAAGTAAAACCTAAACTGAAGACCTTTCCAATCACTAAGACGAAAAAACCAATACCAATTAAAGGTCCATCACAAAATAAATAAATAGAAAATTAAAAGTAACCAATAAAATGGGCGATGATGAGAACACCATAAAAGCTCAAACCAGCCCTGGAGACACCACACTCATGACTGGAAATAATTTATTGCAAAGGTTCGTATTTATACCTGTATTTGTTCTYTGTTTCCAGCAGCGAAAAGTTGAGAAGAAAACGGGGATTTTTTAGGAGCCTAATTCGGACAAGGGGCAACATTATTACCAATAACTGAATGTCAAATTCTCTGTGATTCGCAGCAATTTGTGAAGAAATGTCAATTTCCACTTCTTTGAGCAAAAGGGGATCGCTGGCGTCAATATTCAAATTGGCCAAAACTGGGGCACGATATTGAAAATTAAAATTCATACCTGGGGAAGCATCGAGTTGTGAGGGGGAGTCTTGTGCATGTCCAATTTGGCCAGAGGAGCGCCGACTGGAGTTTCACCCTTTTTGCCCAAAAGGGGATCGCCGTTTAGAATTTTGGAATTTTGTCGCCTGCCAAAATTCTGTGTGGGTTTTCCATAATTGGAAGTCAGAGTTGGGAGGTTGAGTCTAGAGAGTGATGGTGCAATTTGGATGACAGCGAGGAGAAATCTGTGGCGGAAATCTGAGATTTACGGTGGTTTAAGCAGGTGATATGAGTTGAGGAGTAAGCCATGATATTAAGATCGCTGGGACCATAGTTTATTAATATATTTGCTTTTTTTAGTTTTTCATTATTCTTTTTAATATATTCTTAATTGAACTGATTTCACTTAATTAAATAATTATAATTTACGACGTGTATCTACAACGGTTGTAAAGAAACTGTCGTAGTATAATGGTTATATATATTTTACTACGGACATTTACAATGGCTGTCATATAACCGTTGTAGTAGTTGACTATTTACAATGGTTATAAAAATAACCGTTGTCAGCCGGACTGCTCTATTGCAACGGTTATTTGACAACCGTTGTTAAAGACCTTTTTTGTAGTAGTGTTTTACGTTTAAGACGTGTCGGATTACGCTTAGTTTTGAGTCAGGGCATTAAGGCCCAAAATCCATGCCAAAACGAGAAAAGCGAGCCGAAGGTAGCCCTGATCGACTAAAGAGCTCCCAATCAACTGCCCGGTCGACTGGTAGTCGATCGACTGACGAAAAATCGACTTCTCGGCAAACTACTTTGAGGCAGGGTAGTCGATCGACTACTTGACTGAGGATCGACTACAGTCGATCGACTGGAAGCTCCAAAATCGACTGGTCGGCAGTAGCTGGACACGAATTTGACATAGCAGTCGATCGACTGACCACCAGTCGATAGACAGCCACTCGATTGATTGCAAGTCCAGGAATTATTGCATATTGACAATTTTACCCCTACAAACAACTATATAAACCCCACATCTTGACCTTATGAAGACATCCATTCAACCCCAACTCTTGCATGTGCTTGGTCTTCTTTTCTCTTAATTTCTAGATTAATTTTCTCTCTTTTAGGTTTTAGATTTAATTTTCAAGCTTTGCCTTGGGTTTGTAAGCCTAAGAAGAATTCAAGTGCTCCCTTGGATTTTACTTTGTTGCAATTTAATTCAATCTCGTTACTCCCTTTAATTCAAGTAAGCTTTCTTTTATTTTCATGCTTGTTCTTCAATTTCATGCATGTTTTTCAATTTTATGAATTTTGCCTTAGCTCCTTGATTTCTTGTTAGATCTTTTAAATCGTCAATGGAATCTAGATGAGTGACACGTCTAGATCAAGATCGAGTCTTGGATCGTTTTTATTTTAGTATTTCATATGCTTTATTTAGGATCTTATTCTCATGCATTGTGTAATGCTAAATCCTAGATCTACTTCTCGTTACTTGTTATTTTACGTAAATTCTCAAACTTTGACGTCAACTTTTCTTCCTCTTTCCATTGATGCTTTCAATTTGTGTTAATTTTCCTTATTTAGGATTTTATGATCATGTATGCATAGTTGTAATTTGAGCTTTCATGCTTATACTTGATGAAACTTGCTTGTTCTTGCTTATTTTCATTATTTCTTTGCATTTTCATTTCGAGGCATACGACGAGGCATTCGGCCAACTTGTAATTTCATTTCCTAGTTTATTTTAGTTAGTTATTTTCATAGTTTTTCATTAAATTCTTATTGTCCCAAGCTACAAACACATTGAATCCTTGCAAACGAACCAAATTCCGATAATATCAAGCCAATGAACCCTATAAACCACTAAAACAACTACTTCACATGTCATATAATTAATAGGGTTTATTTTAAACCAGGGTCTTGTGTCACACCTTATAAATTGTTGTTGGGTAAGAAACCGAACTTAAATTACTTTCATGTCTTTGGATGTATTTTCTATGTGCTCAATGATAGAAATCATCTTGCAAAACTGGATTCAAAAAGTGATAAATGCGTCTTCATGGGTTATTCCCAAAACAGTCACGTATATAGGTTGTTTAATCTCCAGGACACGTAGCATGTTTGAGTCGGTCAACGTCAAGTTTGATGATTTAATGAGTGGTGTTAAACCTGTAGAGGATAATGATCTGATACATGATCAAAATTCTCAAGATAATGTCACGGTTGGTGTAGATGAAAGTGCAGGTGTTGAAATCAAAGATGCAGGTGTTGAAACTGGAGAAACAGGTGATGTTAGTTTTGGTGATGGTTCTGGGAACTCAACATCAAACCCAACATCTACTCAATCTGCTTCAGAATCAGATTCTGATCTAGATGAGTAAGATCTAACTGATCCCATTGACTTACATCATAGGGATATACCATCAAGAATTCAGAGGAACTATCCCACGGGCCAAATCATTGGAGATCTCGATGAAAGAAGTACAAAAAAGCGTCCGATAAACTTCAAAGAAATGGTTAGGTACATGTGTTTATCAACTAACTGTTCTAAAATTTGAGAGTTTTTGTATCTTTCCAAAACAGAGCCCGAGCGTGTGGAGGATGCTCTTAAGGATGAATTCTGGGTAAAGGCAATGTAAGAGGAGTTGGATCAATTTGCCAAGAATGATGTTTGGGACTTAGTTCCTCGTCCAGAAAACTCACATGTAACAGGAACGAAGTGGTTCTTCAAGAACAAAATGGACGAGGTAGGCAATATTGTGAGGAACAAGGCTCGATTAGTTGCACAAGGGTATATATCGATTTTGATGAGACTTTAGCCTCTGTTGCTCGCATTGAATTTGTAAGACTTTTAAACGTTGTTGCTTATCATATGAAATATCTCTACATCAAATGGACATAAAGAGTGCTTTTCTTAATGGAATTTTAAGTGAAGAAGTTTTTGTTGAGCATCCTAAAGGGTTTGTAGATCCCCAGAAACAAAAATTTATTTTAAAATTGAAAAAGGCCTTGTATGGTTTAAAACATGCTCCAAAGCTTGGTATGAAAGGTTGAATCAACACTTGCGCTTTTTAAATTTTAGACGAGGGGAAGTTGACAAAACCTTATTTCTCCTTAGATCAAATAATCACATCTTGATTGTCCAAATTTATGTAGATGATATTATTTTTGGATCTACTAATGAGTAGATGGTGAAATTGTTTATAACTCGAATGTCCGACACATTTGAGATGAGCATGGAAGGTAATCTATCTTACTTTCTCGGTTTACAAATTAAACAGTTGGATGATGGTGTTTTTCTTTCTTAGTCCAAGTATGCTAAGAATCTTGTTAAGAAATTTGGGTTAAAGAATGAAATGCATAAGAAAACACCACTGGGCAAAACCGTGAAACTGTCAAGAGATGATGTTGGTAATGGTGTTGATAACACCATGTACAGAAGCATGATAGGAAGTCTTTTGTATTTAACAGCAAGTAGGCCCGATATTATATATAGTGTGTGTCTGTGTGCTAGATATTAATCAAATTCGAAAGAGTCACACTTAAAAGCTGTTAAAAGAATCATTAGATATATAGCTGGTACAACTGAATTGGGGGTTTGGTATTTTAAAAAAATTGGTACTGAGCTCATAGGTTATACTGATTCGGACTGGGCTGGGGATGTTGTGGATAGAAAGAGTAACACAGGGGGTTGTTTTTTCTTGGGTAATAATCTTATCTCATGGTATACCAAAAAAACAAAAATGCATTTCTGATAGGGCCTAAACAGACAGGTCTGGGTTGGGTTAGACCTGATCCAGACCACTCAGGATGTGCCCAATGGCCCGACCTCTTTTCACCCCTGTGGGGTTCTAGGTTGACTTTCTCGAGGAGGTATAGATAACAGATGGATATGAGTAGAGGATCACCTCAGTTCGGGATAATCCTGACCTGGCCTAAATTCTTGGATAAGATTAATGTCAAAAGGCTGGATCAGGAAGAATATCCTGACCCGATCCGAATCCGCTGAGAAGGATTATGGGAGGGCAGGCTTATGGAAGATCAGGCGCTCTTGCTTCCTATAAGTCAACAGGTGGGACTACTTGTCGTGACTATTTGCATAACGGCCCGAGATTCGCGGTCTTTGTTTTCGAGATCCCAGATTGGGTCCCCACTAGGAAATTTATAAATACCTCAGCCTCAAGGCTGAGAAAGGTATGACATTCTTGTGCATTCCTTTCATTGCTCACTGAGATATCCAATACGCTTATCTGACTTAAGCGTCAGAGAGGTCTCCATTGGAAAACCACCGGTGGTCCTTTTCTGACGTGTTTTCGGGTGCAGGTCAGGCTTGCATTGGGTGAAGGCTTGAAATCAGGCATGGACAAATTTTTAGGTGAAACAATTGGCACCGTCTATGGGAATAAAGTCTAAGGCTAAGACGTGAGATACATGGCTTCAGACGGAGTCCGGCGAAATCTGGTGGCGGAACGGGGTGGCACGTCAAGCTCCGCCGCACCGTGGGGCATGCCACAAATGATAGGGCCATCAGTGATGAGGTCAGTGGGCGCGGGACCATCAGCAGCAGCCGGGCCAAGCACCACGCAACCCCCCTCTGGCGGATCTATACATGTTAACAGCGGACCGCTGAACGAAACCTTTCTCAGACAGCTGTCTGATCTAATTGGAAAGGCCGTGGAAGTGGGTGTGGACAAGAAGTTCACAGAGTTCTCAACGCCCCCATCCAAGACACCCCCAGCCCAGACAGTCCCTCTACCGGAGACGGAACCATCGCGCATCCAGTGCACGGTCCGGACCCCCCTCCAGGAAGGAGAGGAGAATTTTTCCACTTTTGATAGTGAAACATCGAGCCAAGTCAACTTGGACCTCGCTGAGCAGATGTAAAATTTGCAGAAAGAGGTCAGAGAGTTTAAGAGGAAAATGGCGAGCACAGAGGCAGCACCGGCGCGGAGGGTCAAGCTGTTCACTGAGGATGATATGCGTGATGATATATCGGCTTCTTACAGATCCATGGACATCGAGTACAATGGGACAACAGACTTGTGGGATCACCTGAGTCGCTTTGAAATCACAGCAGTTGTGCAAAAACTCTCGGACGTGGTCATGTGTCGGGTCTTCCCAATGACCTTTACAAAATCAGCCCAGGTCTGGTTCAGCCAGTTGCCGCCGTGCTCTATCAGCAATTTTGACGAGTTCAACTCGGCATTTTTGCATTAATTTACCAGCTGTCGGAAATATCAGAAAATATCGCTGGAATTGTTTAGTCTGAAACAAAGGAGAATGAAAGCTTGCGCACATATATCAACTGATTCACAAACGCGAAGCTGGAGGTGTCGTCAGCATCTGAAGAACTCTTGATTCAAGCTTTTCTGCACCCCAAATATATATTTTTAAATTAAAACTTTCAAGCTTGCTCGCAAGAGTACCAGGACACTTGTAGGGTGGTAAGTTTGACTCAAGTCGATTCTCTCGAGGATAACTGTTCGGTCTTTTGGATGTTTTTCTCAATCGCACGTAACAAATAATTCATACAAACTGGGGGGTTTTGTTTGAAATTGATTGATAAATTCTAAATTAATTATTCTAAATTACCAACTAAAATTAACTAAATTATTTAACCTAAATTACCAGCTGAAAATTAAATCTTATGATTATCTAAATTTAAATTTTTAAATTTAATTAACTAAAACCTAATTAAATCTCCTATTAATTAACTAGTAAGCAATTCTAATTAAAACTTATAGATTAAAACTAAATTGCAGCAACCTAAAAATCATACACTGACTAAATAAATCAGCTATGAATTATGAATACGCATGCATTAACCAACTATGATCCCTACGATTACCAAACGAGCATAAAAACTATGAAAACTAATGAAAATCAATCGCATGGATATTCTCAACCAATCCAAGCATCAAATATCAAAAGATAAGCATATAAAACTGAATCTAAATAGAGATTAAATAACTAAAAAAATCAGCAAATTCAAAAACGGTAGCAAAACTCGAGAACATAAACTAACTATTATTCAAAAAGCTTGAAAACTAAGTAAAAGTTGTAGAGTACTTATTCTAGCTACTGAAAACCGAAAGTTCCTCGGCTAATCCGAAGAGGAAACGCAGCGAATCGAGCTTCTACGGTTGATCGACGTCGAACGGGCTCCGGAACTCTTCATCGTTGATTCTCTATCTTGCTCTTCGATCTTCGTGCTTTGATGTTATTCTCCGACTTCAAACCCTAGGATTGTGTTTATGGTATGTTGATAGGGTCACAAGTACGCCTGGAACTCGGATTAATGGGTGGTTTATATAGAAATCGCATAACTTGGGCCGCAAGTCACACAAGTCGGTTACTGGGCCCGTTTACGGTAGCACTTTATGGTAAGGAGCTACCGTAAATGCCTCTGTTGCCTTCTTACGGTGATGCTTACGGTGTTATGTGTAACCGTAAAATAAACCGTAATGCTCGCAGTCCTCCTTCTACGGTGTTGTTTAAGGTGAGGTATATGGTATGGTTTACGGTGCTCCCTTACGGTAAGGTTACCGTTAAGCTAACCGTTAGCCTCCAAAAACTTGCTACTTCTTCGCCGGAAAGCTCGATCTTTGCCTCTCGATCATCATACTTCATCTCTAACGTGCTGAGCCCTTCTGGTTATTTAGCTATAAAGTGAAAAACCACAAATAATCACTTATTTTCATCAATCTAGATCAAAACATGTTAAAATAAGTTGGAAGTACAAATATACAAAATTAAGCTCAAACTACCCAACTTATACCAAAAATAATAAGAAAAAGCAACTAAAATACAACTAAAACGAGCATAAATACGTGTTAATCTACTATCCCACGCTTTATTTGTTTGTTCGTCCTCGAACAGACGTTAGTTTCAAAGTATAACTAGAAAGAATATCAGCTTAAGCAATGAGTCGTGCGTTGCTACATACATAATTCTAAAAATATAGATACAAGTCACGCAATGTCAAACACTCCACCTTTATTACATTGTCGCTCCAAAATCAAATTCACGCATCCTCTCTAAGGGTAATATATATGGGTGTTCGCTCAAAAGCACTCAAGCATTGCTGCATAGGACGTGTATACACTCAAATCATACAAATACATGCACAGTAAATAAGAACCAAAAATCAGTCTCTTTTCAATCGCAAATTAAGTGTGTTATCGAACTAAGAATCAAAAAGGTCTTTTCGAGTTGTAATGTAAGGCTCTTTGGACGGGTATGGAATATATAAGTCATGTGGCTAACTCAAGATCTAACATGATCAATAACTCACCAACCTAATCTAATTACAAAGCGAAATGCTTCACCTCGTTCAAAAGAAAACCTCACTAAACACTCATAACGTAGCCTTAAATTTTAGGCTATTTCTCAACTCGTAACTCTAAACCGACTTGAAACTCAAACCACTTAATCAAAATTGAAGTTATAATGTGCTTCTTTATAATTACACAACTCTTTGCCTCTTAAACATTAGGCTTCATAAAATAAAATAAACAATAAACACAAGCCTTCATTAGCGCGTAGGCAATGACTAAACACGATCCACCATCCTTCTTATTCTTCTTTCTCTTTTTTTTATCCCTCTTTTATTCTCTTTTATGGGGCTTCTTTTTTTCTCTTTTTTTTTTTTGACATAGGATGGTGGTCCTTAATAATTACAATTATTCATAAATTCCTAATAAAGTTTTCCAAAACACTAATAACCAATTAAAATAAAGAACTCCTACCCCACTCTTTTAATGGGTTAGTAGGGGTCTCAAAAACACTCATGGCTAAAGAAAATTGAATATTTGGCTATGATTGGCTCATTCGCAATTTATAGTGGCTAAGATTTATGGATATGGCCGGAATAAGGGTTTTATATGTGCCTTAACTTCATTTTCAAAGTCAACTACACACAGCGGTTTCATAGAGATATCAAGACTGAAAATCATTCAAGCACATGGAAAGATGATAAACACTCAGGCTACTCACAGGCTTTTTACATGAAGAAGTTTTGAATTGACGCTGCTTTTAAGGTTTTACGAAATCAATTGCGTCCACGTACCATTTTTCAATATATAGAAATATAATTTTGAAACACTTATGCACTTATGCATGCTCAAAAGACAAAAGCCTCAAATCAAACTTAGTTAACACCGACAGGCAAGCCATACAAACATAAATAAGCGCAGAAATAGTGATCAATCACGATAAATCACATTTAACTTTCATATCACAAAACACGAATTCAACTAAGTATAAAGTAGAATAACAAATTGCTCGACCCCATCCCTCCCCCTCAGAAAAATTCGGCAAACTCCGCTTTGCCAATAAGAACAAGTAAAGAAAAGAGAGGTAAGAAAAACATCCCTGAATAACCAAAATGGTCGAGTTGCTCCATGTCGAAACGTGTCACCAAATAATAGTCTCGATTGTCGTGATTTGAATTCGCTCGACTAAAAACTAATAAAAACACAACTAACAGAAAAAACAAATAACAATAAAAATATTCAAGATTAAACACTCATAAAAACATAAATAAAAAATAGATAATGTAATAATCAAACGCCATGAGGCATATAATCAGGAGGACCCTGAGATGGCGCGTAATCCATATAATCCGTAGGAGGTGCAGGTGACCAATGATTCGCCGCATCCAACCAAAATCTAGCAAAATCATCCGTCAGCGTAATCAATAAATCTCTACTTGCCTCGCCGGCCTCTCTAGCCCTTCACGCTTCCTCGTGTGCCAGACGAGCCTCCTCATAACCCAAAAAAGCCTGCTCAAAAGCAAGGCGCGCATCCTCCATCGCTTGGTGGGCCTCGTACTCTATACCAGAAATTCTATCATAGACATTATTCCTAAAGTCGCGGAATTCTCCTAAGAAAGCGGTGAAATAAGATGGCATTGCAGAAGATGATCCTCCTACCCCTCCATACGACTGCTCCGCACGCGGCTCCATAACTGGCTCAGTATGAAATGTAGAAGCTCGATAAGTAGAGGCCCCTCCATCGACAACCTGAGTCGCCTCTCGACTCGTGTCCATATCATACCCAACATTATCATCCGCTTGCTCAGTCCGCTCGTCTTCTGCTGAGTCATCCGAATCGGCAATACGTGGTCCCAGGTCGTCACTGCTCGTCTCTCACCTCTCGGTTTTCCTAGAACTCGAACTATCCTCCAATCAAAATCTAACGGCTTATAGATATGCCGCACATCATTCTCCCCAGGCTCATATCCACAAACCTCTGCCAATCTCGTAATAAATGTGTCGTGGACCATAAGAGCGCCTCTCTCATCGTCGATCTTTTGCACGTTCTTAATGCTCCGAATCATCAGGGGATATATCTGGACTTATTTTCCTTTTATCATGCACCAAAGATTGTACAACTCATCCTTATTAACTATCATCGGCTCCTCTTTCCCAATGACACAGCGAGTCAGAAATCGATAAGCAGCATAAAGTGCATTATCCTCCACATACGTCAGGGCGTACCGAGTCATCGCCGCAATTCCCGGCACAATAATTTCATCTCCAATAACTCTCTCGCAATACTAAGCATCGCTCTCCCGTAGCGTCATCCGACCATCAATGTCAAAATAAGAATCAATCTCTTCGCTCGAAACTCTCGACCTCCAAACCGGCATGACTAGGTATGATCGCCCAAAATCGCGAACAATTTATAGAACTCAAGCATGAGTTGCTCGTAGGACGGGTATCGCATTCTCACCCAATAGATGCAGTCGAGGTTCTTAATGTACCCCACAAATTTCTCGGCAAAAGGGTTGTCGTTCACCGCCTGGCCAAGCCAATAATCAATGTCTATAATTGCGGGCGGAAACGATTTGGCTCATCAATGACCTATATAATTCTGCCTCGTCTTCGTAAACTTTAAAAGGCGCTCCCACACTCCTTGCCACATTCTTCTTTCTGTTGCGCGAGGGTGAAGCCATCGTATCCAAAGATTCGCCAGAATGCGACAAAGAATTCTCCAAAAAATTGCGTGTCAGAGCACATAACGGTCGCCCCCTTACGGTAGCTTCGTACCGTAACTGCTACCGTAAGTCAAATCATCGAGCACCTTCTGTGCAAGTTCGCCTTCGATGATTACCAACTAACAACAACTATAATTCAACCCAAACACTATCTTAAACCTGCAATTTCCCAATCCAACAAGTAATTGAGTCTAGTTGAGCCACACTTACCCCGAATTCGAGCAAATTCAGACCCGAGAGATCGAAACCCTTCTCCATCGCCTGCTGTTGTCGCCCTCCGTCAAAATCAACCGTAGTCCGCCGGTTTTGCAATGTGAATGAGGTGAATTAATCGGTGAATCTTGGTGGTGAGGACGGTTTATAGTAATTGAACGGCTACGGTGATGTCTCATTGTATATCTGCAGGTTTACGGTGAAATAAAAGAAAATAATTCGATTTCATTAGACCTATAACGTCAAATACGGGCCGGGCCGTAACTTACTTAACGGAACTCCTTACCGTAGGGTGTTACTGTTAACTATTATCGTAAGGTTCTCTGTTGGTGAGTAACGGTTGACCTTACGGTTACTCGTACCGTTAAGTGTTACCATAAAGTCTGGGCTGCAAAACTCGCAAAAAATTGAACTTGTTCGACAAAAGTTAAATAAATTAAAGCACATGAACTTGAGAAATAAATTCCATTAATAAGCAAGCGCGTGATGATAAATTAACATAACAATAAATATAAAAATAAAACATAAGACTCGAAGTAAACTGGAAAGTAAATATCCTAATGACTCGACTGAATTGAAAATTGCTAATCATGGCTCGCTAGGCTCATTCAAATTTAAGGGTTTAATCACTAGTTCTATAAATTCTCTCTCCAAGCTCGGCGATTTTAGCGTCGGCGTCCCCAAGCTCTTGCTTCCAAAACGCAGCAAGCCTGAAGGTTTGTTCATATAGATCAATAAGTTCATTGAGGAACTCAATCTTCTCTTCCTCAACCTTGACAAGCTTTTCCGTTGCTTTCCCCAAGTGAACTTCCAGAGTGAGAATGTCGAAAGCAATCGAGGCCTCGTTCATCAATGGTGCATCGAGTCTTTTGTTTAAAGTTTGAATTTCTTTCCTAGCATCTTCGAGCTCAGTTTGCCTTCCATAGCGCTGCTCTGCTGCTGGCGGCGTTTCATGAATTGATTGAGAGACAACTAAGCTTGGAATCTAGAGGCTTATATATAGGAAAGGCTTGAAGGTTTGGAAAAAAGTTGTGAATTGAGGAGTCCTATAGTGTGTTTATTTATAGGTATCTTGGGCTCAAAGGTAGGAATCATAATTCTACTCCAAATATAATTTAAGGTATGTTAATCAAAATTACCTATTTTAATTAGAACACTAAAAGGTAGGCAATCTAGACATGTGAGCACTTGTAAAACCGTCCATATTTAACAAAAATAAAACTTGCCTTATAAACATAAATTCCCAAGAATTCCTTAATTAATTTCCATAAATTCACGCAAAAACTGGGACGCTTACGGGTAGCCTTAACGGTAAGGCTAACCATTAGATCTTACCGTAACACTTACCGTCACCTCTGTTTTGACCAGTCTACGGTTTGAAGTTACTATCAACGCCTGAATCATTACCGTTAGATGCTTGCGGTAGCATCTTACGGTATCGAGTTACCGTAAGTGACCGTTAAGTCTTCAAAAATAGGTGAATTTTCCATCTTTTCCTACATAACAACCTTGCAACAACGTATCATAGCAATTTTCTTGAAAAACTACGAAAATAAAAGAAAAGAAAATCAAAGAAAGAAAATTAAGAGAAAAACAAACGCTTGGGTTGCCTCCCAAGAAGCGCAACATTTAACGTCGCTTGATCGATGCAATTTGCTTGATCAATCTATAGCTCGTGGTGGGCCCACAAACTCTCTCTTGATACTATTCCGACTCTTCATATAGTTCTCGTAATAAGGCTTAAGTCGGTGCTTGTGGGCTTGGGAAGTGGATCTTGCATCTTTATCGTACAACGTGGCTACTCCATACTCGTCCATCTCATTTATTAAGAACGGACCACTCCATGCTGCTTTAAAATTGGTTGGATCAAACTTACGATTGGAATTATATAGCATTAGTTGGCCAACCTTCAACTTCCCATCATCAAACTTCTTCTTCCTCGTCCAATCGTTTTGGTATGCCTTGTCCTTGTTCCTTGCTCGGACAATTCTTTTTGTTGGGGTCGAGGGAAACGTACTTCGAACGATTTCGTGGTGGCCTCAACTCTGCTTTTGGCTCTATTTTAGGTTCTTTATTCTTCACATCCACTTGATCATTAAAATCTTTAAATTCCTTAATAATGTCACTTATGTCGATTCCTAGTAATTCAATCAGATCCTCCCCACTCGAATGCTCCTCGTCGTCAAACTCCTCACTGACGTGTTCTTGGGTGCAGGCCAGGCTTGCATTGGGTGAAGGCTTGAAATCAGGCGTGGCCAAATTTTTGCGTGAAACAATTTCTCTTTCTACAGCTGAAGCCGAGTATATTACAGCTGGAAGTGCTTGTACACAGTTGTTGTGGATGAAACAAATGATAGAAGACTACATACAATTTTGCATGCATTTTTATTTTCTTTCTCATACATTATCTGAATGAATTGGGTCTGGTTGAAAGTACAAAAAGGTCATGTGGTGTAATAAAACTGGTGGCAAAAAGACTAACCTCTTCGATTAGGTGATTGTGGGACTTTCCCGCAGAAACTGGTTTTCTCCCAGGTCAAAAAACAAGAGGTGTTAACAGCAATTACTGAAGATAAGTTATTTCTCTTCAAATCTCTAAAAGGATGAAGAAAATCTGGATTAAAAAGGATTCAATCTTTAAATTTCACCTCATTGAGTGATTTTGACGTTGTCATTAACTTGGGTTAAGAGGTCTGTTTTCATTGACTTCACCAAAAGTAATGTTGGTTATAATGTCATCAGTCATGAAAAGCAACAGTGATCAAGTTACTAAAACCATAAAGTTAATGTTTTTAACCTTTTTAGGTCATGGTTTTTAGGCATCAATTAGGAAATTCATACTTTGAGAAGATGCCTTTTCGCTTTGTGTTCTGTTGCTTGTGCTTGTGTCTTTCTTGAAATCTCTTAATTTTATTTGTAATCTAGCTAACCAAGTGTTTCAGTGGCATTGTACCGAACGGTTGGAAAGGTAATAAAGGGATTAATTTTGTTAGTGAAATATCACTTTGCAAAAGATTAATTCGACTATGGTGATTGTTTAATTAATTCAGCTCTATTTTTCAATTTTGTGAAAGAGACATGTGGTTTTTTTTAATTAATGAGTTAGTGGTTAGATTGGGTTGTGATCACGAGTCCTAGTTTAAGGGGGAGTGGACGTTGTTTTAAAATGAAAGGGAATATTGTTTAGGCTTGAGACCGATTTTTGGGTAAATAAGGGAGGTTTTATTTTTTACTCTTCTTTTCTCTCTCATGCAATGGTCAATTTTTGGCAAGTATAAACTCCCAGATTTCTTACCACTCCTTCGCCTTCTCCACAGTCCTTCTGCAAATTAAACTCTCTAACTCCCCAAGTCTTCAACGTTTTTATCGAATTGGTTGTGTTTGTTTTGTGCTTTCCTTCATTTACAGGATGTTGAAACCCTCTTCAAGCAAAATTCCAGAGCTACCCGCCGGTGTGCAAAGCTCCATCAGCGAACAGGATCCGTATAATCTTCCAAAAATTGGTGGCCTGGACATCCGCGCTGAGGTCAGTGGTGATTTTCTTACAATCCCACTGATTCGTACGTATTTGTTATGAATCTGTACATAATCGAGTTATATTTGAGTCTTCTTATTATCTTTTTCGGGTTAGGATTAGGTTAAATTGCATTGTTTTGCATTCTTTGCCTTCTTGCTTAACTTTTCGACTTTTTGATCACTAATCGTTCTAAATGTGAGTAATTCTTTATTTTTACAGCTAGAGCATCTGGTGGATCCAAAGGACACAGATAGAAGAAGCAACGCTCAAAAGTAGCCCAAAGGACACTCATCCAATCGGACAATATGTTTCTCCGATCGGACTGACTGATGAAGCACACACCGATCGGACAAACTGGAGCACCGATCGAAGCCGCGGACAAAAGCCTTCATCCGATCGGACAGTACCAACGTCCGATCGGACATGTACGTTACTCATGCAGAATTTTTGGAAATCTTCAGTTACGAAATAGCTTGGATTCTTTAAAAACTGAGGAGGAGGCTAGGGTTCGAAAGTACTGACCAGAGGGGACTTGGAAGAGGCTAGAGAAGCCACCAAACACCTCAAAGGTAGAGAGATTTGACACATCTCTCATACCTCTAACATAAAGCCCTTACAGCACCCATAGCACGGTTCGATTATTCGCAGCCATTGTTCGTCGCTGGAAGCCAAGTTCGTGATGATCTTTGAGATTCTAACGCAACTTTCGGAGTGGCAAGTTCATCATCCACGTTCGTTGGAATTAGTTCGACGATTAGTAACTTCTAAACTCATTTTTCTTGTAGTGATCATAATTAGCTTTATTTGGTAATTATTTTGAAACGTTTGGTGAACGTCGTGTTAATGCTGCATTGATAATTTACTAGAATATTGAATATTGGTTTGTTACCCTCGTATAGAAGTTGTTGGATGATTGGATTGTGAGTTGATTGAATGAAAATGTTCGTGTTTGGTTTTATTGAATGAATTGCTGTTTCTTAATTATTTTACTTGGTTTGAATCTTGATGGAATATTGAAAGTTTAGCATATTTAGTTTGGGGTAAAGATCTACTAGTAATATAGTTAATGAATCATTTAGTGTTCTATGTGGTGATTTGAATATTAGTTAATTATTGGTTAAGTATGATAAGACTTGAGCATGTTTGATGATCATTAGTATGATATTCAGTGGTTCATAATCAAGTTCGTCAAACTAATTTTTGCACTACTTGTCGAGAGCTGGTTAAGTATGATAAGAGTTGAGCATGTTTGATGATCATTATTATGATATTCAATGGTTCGTAATCAAGTTTGTCAAACTACTTTTCGTACTACTTGTCGAGAGGTTGACACCGTCGAAGCAAGAAGAGCTTGCGTTTATTAAGAATGAGTCACTTTCAAAACCCCCACTTGATTGCTTGTTTTAGAATTAGAGATTATGTTATTAGTATAATAAACTTCATTAATTCCGATTTCCATTCCTCGAGAGATTGATCCGAGTTAACTTGCCAGTCTACAAGTGACCCCGTTCTCTTACGGGCGAGCTCAAACCCTTTTAAACGTAGACGCGTATTGGTTGACCAGATTTTAATTTTGAAAGGAACACAAAAGTTCAGCTCACCCACCACCAATTAAAACATCTCCAGTTCCCTCGCCGCCGCACGAGTCTCAAGATGTTGTTCCTGTTCCTACGCTGCTTGACGCCGTTCCAGAAGTATAGGTGATTCTAGGGCAGCCGGAAAATGAGATTAACGTTGACAATCCAGCTGATTTTCCGTTCATCACAGCCACGTTTGGCCGGGCTGGGAATCCGACCCTAAAGAGGTCTCGGAGGTTGCGCAACATTCCTAAAGGCGTAGTGCCGTCGGTCATCCCGAAAAGTCAAGCAGGCCCAAGGCGCAATGTGCCAATTGAGCACATAAACTTTGCAGAGGACGTCACCGTGATGACGGACTCTGATGATGAAGAGTATGTGCCTGCTACCCCAGGTTCTGTGCCGGAGACCTCATCAGCTCCTCGCTTGGAAAAGACGGTGACTCCTTGCTGGAAGCAGACTGTCAAGCTCGCCGATAAGAAGAACCCTCCGGTGGCAATTAAGGTGTCGCCAGGGTTAACTCTGAGTATTCAGATCCTCCCTATGAGATTCTGGATTTTTTCACTGGAGGGGTGTCAAGTTCCTCCAGGCCTATTGCTGCTAATCCCCCTCCATCTCATGTTCATGTGGCTCAACTCGAGTTTGATTTTGATCAGTTCGAGTACTCCCCTGATTCTTCTTATGATGTTCCTCTTCGTGATATCGTGTCTGCATTCAAGAAAGAATTGAAGAATTCCAAAGCTGCAAAGAAGGTCAATGTTGGTTCTCATGTTGGTTCCCCAAAACCAACATCTCCGGCAATGCAAACAACGGGGAGCACCTACCTAGGGACGACCATCAAATCATGATGAAAGAGAATCCTATTTACCAATAACTTCCTCAACGTTTCCAAAATCGCAAAGAGGCTCGAGCTTACAACGCTCGAGCAAATCAGGAGTTCGAACACAATAACGGTGGTAATGGCGATCCCCAGCCCCAAAACAACCAACGAAATCACCAAGGACTCGGGAACTTTGAGCAAGAATGGAACCACAATCATAATAGGATGGAGGGATGACCGTACAATGCTTGTCAAAGAGAGAATTTTCACAATGATGGATATGATGATCATGGGAATCTCGAGGAGGAGCGTAATTATGGGTACTACAAAGATTATGGAAAGGAAAGAAATTTTGGCGCGCGACCTAACTTTGGAGGAAGATGAGGGCGTCGGTATCCTAATGAACTCCGCCAAGGAGATCTCCTCTACCCAACAATAGGCCCATACAGTAGCGCAATAGTTTTAGGCCCCGCGACAAGAGACTATGATTTGAAAGCAGGCAGCGTGAACCAACTACCTACTTTCACGGCTTGCCGGATGAAGATCCTTTGAATTTCATTCGAGAGTTTTACCTCGTGGTGGGCAGAATTCTAGCCCTTGGAATCCACGAAGATCAACTAAGAATGAAGTGTTTTCCGACCACCTTGAAGGATAAGGCAAAACATTGGCTTCTATCGTTGCAACCCAACTCCTTAACTAATTTGGAAATAGTGTACAAGAAGTTTGTGAGTAGGTTCTATTCAGCTCAAACGACGACCAAACTGAGAAGAGAGATCACTAACTTTGAGCAAATGGAGGGAGAATCGTTCTATGAAGCATGGGAATAATACAAAGGTCTTTTGCAGAAATGTCCGCACCACAACAACAACGCAGAGATGGTGAACAATTACTTTCATGAGGGATTATTTGCAGTTTACAAACAACAAGTGGAGGTAAAAGTTGGGGATTTTAGAGAGTTATCCGCTGCGGAAGCTTGGGAATTATTTGAACTTATGAGCGAAAAATCACAACAAACAAGTTTCTGACCAAGGAAGTACAAAGTCCAAGGAACCTCTATGGCTCGCAATGAAGCAAGCCAGATTGAGGAGCTAACGAAACAAGTCGCGTTGTTGACAAGTAAATTTAACAAGGGAGGAAGAACCGTTGACACCATCACCCAAGGTGTGCGAAAAATGTGGAGCGATAGGGCATGGAGTTGACACGTGTAAAGTGGTGTTCGATGACGAAGAGGATGAAGAAGTGAATGCCATCCAAAACTATCAACCCAATAACAAGTATGGGAAGAAATTCGTCGGACAGTTCAACTCAAAATCAAGCTACGTTCCCAATAACTCAAATTACATGCCAAGTTCCAAGCAATCGGGCCCACGACCACCCCCGAATAGAAATCAAGTAGAAACGAGTGACTACAACTCTTATCAAAACAAGGGGCAAAGCAACTACTCACAACACCCTCCGCAACAATATCAACACGCACCACAGCAACAATACCAGCAAGCACCACAGCCACAACAACTGCCACTCCCGATCAACCCCGACGAAGAGCTAAGACTATGGAGTCAGCAGCAAGAGTACGAAACTTTACGAAACCAGGAAGAAACTCTTCGTACAATTGAAGAAGCACGGATGAGGAAATAATTAGAAAAGCTAGAGATGATGATAGGTCAACTCTTGGATTCTATGGCAAAGAATGGATGTGACCCGGGGAAGTTACCCAGCCAACCTGAACAGTCGATGACAGTGCATGTGCTACGTGGAGGAAAGAAGGTCGATAACAGGATACGAGAAATCGAGGAGGAAGGTTTTGAAAACGAGCCAAGTTTGGATGGAAAAGTTGTGGCTAAAGGAAAGTCTATTTCGAGTGGTGATAAAGGAACAGTGGGGAGCATTCACAAATCTCGTAACCCATACGTTCCAGACTCGTTAACTGGTGTTTTTCATCCGAAAAGTGCTAAAACAAATAAAAAGAACGCAACCGATGATCCATCCGATCGGACTAAGCAGATGACCGATCGAATTGGAGAACAGAAGGGTTTGTCTGATCGAATGATCCAAGATGCGATCGGAGTAGAGAACAGGAGACTTCATCCGATCGGAATGATCCAGAATCCGGTCGGAGGGGAGGACAAAAGGTTTCATCCAATCGGTCAAGTAAGAAAGACCGATCGGACCAGAGGACTGTTGAAGAAAAATTAAAACACCAACAAGTCATACGGGATGCCGTACCATTTCCCAATTGTCTCAAGCCAGCAAGGGAGAGTAGAAAGTTCATGGAACTCTATAACATGCTGAAAGATGTGAATGTAAACCTCCCACTATTCGATATGATTAAAGCAATGTCGGCCTACGTCAAGTTTTTCAAGGAACTTGTGAAAAAGGAAAGGAAGATGGAAGGAAATGAACGAGTGATATTATCCAAGGAAGTGATCACAATATGCCATAAAACGTAGCCACCTAAGGAAAATGACCCAGGGAGCTTCAGCATTACGATATCCCTTGGGGATGGGCAAAAAGCACGCGGAATGCTTGACTTAGGTGCAGGGATCAATTTGATGCCCTACGCCCTGTAAAAGCAATTCAACCTTGGAAGAATGAAGCCAACGAGTTCACGACTTTAATTGGCGGATCGTTCATTAAGATATCCTTTGGGAGTTGTCGAGGACGTTTTAAGTGGAAGTCGGGTCATTGGTAGTTCCTGTAGATTTTGTCATATTGGATGTTGGGGAAGTAGATGAGTCAAGCAAAGATCATACCATCCTTTTGGGTAGACCCTTCATGGCAACATCACACACTTTGATCGATGTTGGACGGGGAAAAATGACACTCTACGTATTCGGTGAATTAGTTACGTTCTCGCTTAAAGATATTTAGAAAATTCCATCACCAATGATTGGTCCAGATTGTTCATACCTTGACTCCGTGGATCAATGCGTGAGCGAATTGTTTGGTGTTGTACCAATAGAGAACTATGATGTCGAGGATGATGAGTTTGATTCGAATGTGGAGGGAGTGGTCACCCTTTTCAAAATCAATAAGGAGCTCATAGTCGAACCACCTATTGGACCCACATTGGATCCCTAGATGGAGCTGAAACCACTTTCGAGCCATCTCAAATATGTGTTTCTCGAGTCCAACGAGAGAAAACCCGTAATCATCTTCGCGGAGTTGACTGAGCATGAAGAAAGAGAACTAATCGAGGTTCTCAAGAAATATAAGCAAGCAATAGGATGGAGTATCGGTGATATCAGAGGGATAAGTTCGGTCACGTGCATACAATAGATCGATCTAGAATAAGGAGTCAAACCGGTACGAGAAGGGCAGAAATGTTTGAACCCTACGCCGCTGAAAGAGGTAGTCAAGAAAGAGATATTCAAGTTAATCAACGAGGGAATCATATATCCCATCTCCGGTAGCGAGTGGGTTAGCCCAGCACACGTCGTTCCAAAGAAGTGAGGCATCACGATCCTGGAAAATTAAAAGGGAGAAATCGTCCCAACACGCTTAACCACCGGGTGGAGCATGTGCATTGACTACCGAAAGCTAAATGCCGCGACGAGGAAAGACCACTTTCCACTCCCATTCATGGACCAATTGCTCGACAAATTAGCAAGGCATGAGTATTATTGCTTTCTGGATGGCCTTTCTAGGTATTACCAAATCGCGATAGCTCCGGAGGATCAAAAGAAAACCACATTCACGTGCTCCTTTGGCACATTTGCTTACCGGAGAATGCCATTTAGCTTGTGCAATGCCCCAACAACCTTTTAGAGATGTATGATCTCCATTTTCACCGAGATCATCGATGACTTTCTCGAAGTCTTCATGGATGACTTCTCGGTATTTGGCTCTTCCTTTTCTCATTGTTTAAATAATTTGACAAAAGTACTTGAGCGATGTGTTGAGTATTATTTGACCTTGAGTTGGGAGAAGTCCAATTTTATGGTGAGAAGTGGAATTGTGTTGGGGCATGTAGTGTCGAGTAAGGGGTTGGAAGTCGATAAGGCTAAAATCGACGTTATTGAAACTCTTCCACCCCTAAATATGTCAAAGGAATTAGAAGTTTCTTGGGTCATGTGGGCTTTTATCGACGTTTCATAAAAGATTTTTTAAAAATTTGTCACCCGTTGTGTAAATTGATTGGAAAAGATGTACCTTTTGAGTTTAATGGTGAGTGTCTTAGTGCTTTTAACATTTTGAAAGAAAAGTTGACACAAGCCCCAATTGTTGTTCCACCGAATTGGTCTCTTCCTTTTGAAATCATGTGTGACACATCAAATGATGCAGTAGGGGCAGTCTTAGGACAACGAGTGGATAAAATGTTGAGGGACATTTACTAAGCAAGCATATGTTAAATAGTGCCCAACGTAATTACACCACTACATAAGTGAACTATTTGTAGTTTTATTTTCATTAGATAAGTTTCGTTCTTATATCGTTGGTTGAAAGGTGGTTGTGCAGACTGATCATGCAGCCCTTCGACATTTATGTGCTAAAATCCAAAGTAAACCAAGATTGATTCGTTGGATTCTTCTTTTGCAGGAATTTGATGCTGAAATCAAGGATAGAAAAGGATGTGAAAATGTGGTTGCTGATCATCTGTCCCGTATGTTAATAGAGAGAGAGTCTAACAAAATTGATTTTGTGGATGATATTTTTCCTTATGAGGATGCGAATGCCATTGAAAAAGTCAATGAACCTTGGTATGCCGATTTTTTTAATTACCTTGCTTGCAAGATTATCCATAATCACCTTTCTTCGCAAGAAAGAAAGAGATTTTTGTTTAAATGCAGGAGTTTCTTTTGGGACGATCCTTACTTATACAAGCAATGCAAGGATGGACTTTTTCGAAGATGCATACCAGACGAGGAGAAGATTGGTTTGTTGAAGTTTTTCCAAGATGATGGAGGAGATTTCGGAAGCCAGAAGACAGCATTCAAGATCCTCCAAACCAGTTTCTATTGGCCTATAATTTTCAGCGACGCACACCAATATTATAAGACATGCGATAGATGTCAACGGTCGAGAACGATAAGAAGGAAGGACGAGATTCCTTTGATACCCAACCAAGTACTCGAGATATTCGATGTATGGGGCGTCGACTTCATGGGCCCATTCCCGAAGAGTGGAGAGTACGAATTCATACTCGTAGGAGTTGATTATGTGTCAAAATGTGTAGAGGCAGTCCTAACTTGGAAAGCTAACTCCAAAATTGTTCTCAAGTTCATTCAAGAGAACATTTTCAGCCAGTTCGGAGTACCAAGAGCAATCATTAGTGATGGGGGTAGCCATTTCGGCAATCGAGCTTTCAATCGACTAATGAGTAAGTATTTGGTGCGTCACAAGGTGGCAACTCCTTACCACCCACAAACCTCGGGGCAAGTGGAGACAAGCAACCGGCAAATCAAGGCCATTTTAGAGAAAACGATGAAACCAAACTGTAAGGACTAGGCGGCAAAGCTGATTGACGCATTGTGGGCATACTGTACAGCCTACAAAACAGTGTTGGGCATGAGCCCATTTCGGTTGGTCAATGGAAAAAGCTTGTCACCTCCCTGTAGAGTTGGAGCATCAAGCAGAATAAGCAATTTGCACGTTGAATCTAGATTTGAACGAGGCAGGGGGGTATAGGAAGCTTGAATTGAGTGAACTGGAGGAGATTAGAAACGGTTCATACGAGATGGTGTGGGCGAGCAAACGAAGAATGAAAGAAACGCATGACAAAAAGCTCGTCCATAAAACTTAGAGGAGGAAAGTTAGCCCTACTCTTTAATTCTCGTTTCAAACTCTTTCCAGGAAAATTAAGATCGAAGTGGAGCAGCCCATTTTTGATCACCGACATCAACGGGTTTGGAGCCGTGACCTTACTTGATGAGAAGAGTAATTCTTATTTCCAAGTCAATGGCCACCGGGTGAAGTTGTATCACGGGGGACCTATTTCTCAGAAAGATCATGAAGTGGTGATACTCAACGATCCCCCTCGAGAAACTTGAACCTCGAACAAAGTATCGTCAAGCATGAGACGTTAAACGTTGCACTTCTTGGGAGGTAACCCAAGTCCTTCTCTTTTCTTTTCTTCACCCTCTGATATTTGTATATATATGTGTATATGTATGTTTAGCACGTTGGGCAGGTGCAATTACGAGTTCTGCAACAAGGAACGAGTTCCCAGAACTGTCTGATCGGAGATCTACATGTAACCGGTCGGACTACTCGGAAAAACTATCTGATCGGAGATGATCAGTGATCGATCGGAGGATGGGTGTGAGAGAGTTATTTCGGAAAGAATATTGCCATGCAGGAATAGTTGATTGGGTAAGGATTTCCAAAAATATTTGCTGAGGTAAGGTGATCCTTAATTGGGGGAATCGATTTCGTGATAAGTAAGTTTATATTTTATTTCCCTCATCTCGATTTTATTTGATTCTGAAAATCTCTTTTCCTCCACTCTCAGACCCTATATAAGCCCACCCTCAAGACTTTAAATCCCACACCACCTTCTTTTCTACTCTCTCATATCCTCGATACTTACAAGCAGTCAACGAGAGACATGAACCATCATAACAACATCGGTTATGGATGGGTAACCCGAAAGAAGTACGAGGACACAATAGAGAAACTGGAGGGTGAACTGGAGGAGCATCGTCAAAGGATCCACCAGCTGCTAACCGATCTCAACGACTGTCTCAAAGAAGAGATCGCTCTGACCAACAATATCGAGTGCCTTCACAATATCTTGAACGATGCGGATGCCGAGATCATTCGACAAGGATAAGATTGTTGGGCTCGAAGCTCAGGTGGAAGACCTCTACCAACTAGCCTTTGGACACATACCATCTCCTAAATAGTTCACAAGGCCGACAATTGAGATTAAATAATGTTGTTCCTCTAAGTGGGATGTTATTAAGTCTATTAATGAATCGCGTTTTATCTAAATTTGCTCAAAACTTGAAATAAATAAACCATTGGGTGTGGTATAATTCATTCGTTACTAATTTTCGCTTGTGAATTGTTGCAGGATGCCGTATACAAAAAAAATAAAAATAAAATAATAATAATAATAATAATAATAATAATAATAATAATAATAATAATAATAATAATAATAATAATAATAATAATAAAATCGGGAACAGAACTGTCCGGTCGAACAGCAGCTCAATCCGATCGGATAAGACTTACTAGACAACATACCGATCGGGCATAAGCTTATAACGATCGGATGATACCCACTGGACCACAGTCCGATCGGACAAAGGTTTATACCGATCGAACGATACTTACTGGACGACAGTCCGATCGGATAGACACCTTATCCAATCGGATGATACGCAGGTTTATAAAAGGGCACCCCCCACCCCCACCCCATTCATGATTTTTACCCTAAAACACCCAATTCTCTTCCTTTGCAGAGAAGAAATGACAAAATCCCTCTCCCAACCTTCACCAAACAACGAATTAAGAACAAAATTGAGTCCAATCGGAGATAAGTTACAAGCAATTGCATCCGTTCGGAGAATTCAGAGAATTAAGCACAATCTATTAAAACTACACCAAGATTCACAACCAACTACAACGCGTCAACTTCCGGGGTATAATGGCTGAAACACAAGATTATTGAACTGTTTGGGCATTGATTTTCAGGTGTTGTGATAATTGGTGGTTAGTTGTAAGAATTGATCTTAAGTTGGTTGAGGTTTTGAGTCGCACAGAAGGTGTTCGACAAAATTCCCGAGAGAATTTCTGTCACTTTTTCTTAACTTCTGAGTTGCTCGTTACGGCATCCGGTTCTCCTCAAAGGTGTGGGAACACTTCGAGCAGGGGACCGAGCAACACCCGGGGAGGGTTAGCTCCTTTTAACCTCGTGGACGATCGCGAGGTCACACTTTATAAATCCCTAATTAAGAGAGACGTCCATCATCCCCGATTCATTGACATCCAATTCTGGGAGGATAAAATTAATATTGGAGATAAAACAGCTGAGAATTCATGAAGGGCATCCAGGACCTCGATTTAATGACATGGGCCGACGTGAGGGAGCCCAGTTTTCGCACCCTTATGCTTGAGTTTTTCACGATCTTTGAAGTACTCGCCAATGGGTCTTTTGAGTGTCGTCTCCGCAACCGAACACTCTACACCTCTAGGGGCGATCTTGATGTCATCTTTGGGATTGATAGCGGGAGAGAGGAAAACGACGCCTTTCAACTTGACGACTATGACAAGAAGACGTGGTAGACCAAGCTTTCTGGATCACCACTAGAGCCCAGTTGCCGTTTCAATTCGACATCCTTGAGGTCAAATGCCGTCTACCTAACGTAAAAATTCTTCATGCAAGTATTCTACGTAAAGAGGACGCTACAAGGATATCGTCCTCCGAGTTGAAGGCATTGTGGATTGAGTACCACCGAGGCAACGCAAACATCTATCCACTTTTAATCGCGGCAATCGAAACCGTCCAGCAAGTGCGGGAAAGGAAAATGACAAAGCTTACTTTGGGAGCTTTTATTACTATGCTTGCCTGGCACCACGGCTGTGACCCTTATGACGATGACATTGTGTACCCAAGTGTGGCAATGGTGGTTGAGAGTCGGATGGTCAATGGCCGTAGCTATTTCGACATTCATGCTGACCTCGGCGAGGAAGAGAGCTAAAGAAGTCGAGGACACCGACGACGATGATGCCAATGATGACGACGAGGATGATGAGGACGAGGATGATGATGAGGAGAATGCGAACGATGAGGATGAGGAAGACAGGAACACCAATTCCCGATCTTATGTTCAAGATGATTATGGGGAGGGTGTGTACTACTCGGACGAGTAGTGGAGGCAGCAGCAGGACTTCCAGGCGCGCATGATGGACCAGATGGGTCAACTTAGCCTAAACCAAGAGGATCATGCGTGAAACGCTAGTTACGGCGCCTGGGATGCACGAGAGGAGGCTCGGGAGGAATCAAGGTATTTTCGGAACACATTAACTATACTGGGTGACAACTTGGCCGAAACGAATCAAAATCTTACCCAGTGACAAGCAACGTCGAAGCAAATCACGGATACCTTTTCACGATTGACGAGCGCCTCTTCCATCTTGAGCAACGCTACCCACTTCCACCTCCGGACGACATGGACTAGTAGGCGGGCCCATGACCCATCTGTATCATCACTCTATCCAACTTTTATTGCTTTCTAGACTTTTATTGTTATTCGGATTATTAGATGTATTAATATTTTCTTGTGTTTCTACTTTGATGACTATTGTTAACTATTGGTTTCTTCAATTGCATACTATGGTTTTGTGCACTTATTTGAATTCCCCATATCCATGTTTAGCATTCTAGCAACAAGGAGTTTGCTTATTTTTCTTAAAAGGGGAGGGGACTGTGTCATCCGATCGGAGACACCGAGGTGACCGATCGTATTGAACCTTCTGGACATCTGTCCGATTGGATGAGATAAGTGACCGATCAGACATAGCACACTGTACACGACTTGGACTTTAGAGTCCCATGCATGCCTAGTTTGAACCATTTCGGGTAACATAGTCACATTTTGTAACAAAGTGCCAGTCAACCGAGTAATTACGTCAACTTTTGTTTAATGTATGCCTATGATTAATTGTGTTTGTACTGGCGTGCCTATCAAAATCATGTGCTATGTGATTTTTCGAGGAGTCTCTAGAGCTTGTTTAGTGTTAAATTCTCAAAACAGATTTACATATTTATTTAAAACAACACTTAGTCGTTTGATGATTTCGCGAAGTTTTAAAAACTCGATCACCTTATTTTCAAAAGTTTGAATAATAACCTTGTAAGAAGGCTTGTGTGTTTATCAACATTTCATGCTTTGATTCGATAAGTGTTTTGAGAAGTCTCAAAAGTTGCATGTGTACATTTGGTGTTGAAAATGACGATAGGCACATATAAAACCTGTTTTCGGCCTTATTCATAAATAAAACCACTAAGAAAATCCCTAATGAACCCCCTTGAGCCTTTATTCTGTCTCTTTGTTAGCCACGAGTTATTTGTAGCTCTTATTTCATTTAAATTTGTGAGATGAGAGTTTATTTATCATTGGTTTATTGCGATATAACGATTACAGGGTGGGAATTAGTGGATACCAAGTAAAACAACATATATATATATATATGGAAATTAAGGGTGTTTAAGTTCATAAGAGCATCTAGATGTTAAAAATAAAGCCTATTTATAAAGGCAAATATTCGGATTTTGGGGTTAGAAATAGCCTTAACTATAAAAGGCTAAAAATAATGGTATATAGTTGTTTGGGAAGAATGAGGAGCAAAATTATGCTCTATACTTAAAATTTTAGATTGAGTGAGTTATTGATTGCGTTTGTTCGCAAGTTAGCCACACATATTTATATATGACATACCTTACCTAAGAGCCTACATTACAACCCTAGAAAGTCCTAATCCGATTCTTGATTAAATGTGCACACATATGCAATGTACGAGTCTTTTATTTTCACGAGTCGTTGAATGCATTTTTGTTGATCCGAGCGTATACACTTAAGTATTGAAAAACACGAGCGTATGAGTGCATCACTATAAGATTCCCTTTTCAGAGGACGCATTCTTTTGATTCAAGGTGAAATAGTAATACTAGTTAGCCTTGTGGTTTTCGGCGAATGTGTTTATATTTTCAAAACTAGACTATATTCACAACATGAATCTTAGCTCTAACTACTTTTCACTTCTCTTTATTTTGATCCTTTCGTTTGTTCGAGGACGAACAAACCAATTAAGCATTGGGTGGTTGATTCGTACGTATTTGTTAATTTGTACATAATCGAGTCATATTTGAGTCTTATTATCTTTTTCGGGTTAGGATTATGACAAATTTCATTGTTTGGCATTCTTTGCCTTCTTGCTTAACTTTCTGACTTGTTGATCACTAATCAGTCTAAATGAGAGTAATTCTTTATTTTCTCATATAGCTAGAGCATCCGGTGGATCCAAAGGACAAAGATAGAAGAAGCAATGCTCAAAAGTAGCCCAAAGGACACTCTTCCAATCAGACAATATGTATCTCCGATCGGACTGACTGATGAAGCACACACCGACCGGACAAACTGGAGCACCGATCGAAGCCGCGGACAGAAGCCTTCATCCGATCGGACAGTACCAACGTCCGATCGGACATGTACGTTACGCATGAAGAATTTTTGGAAATCTTCAGTTACGAAATAGCTTGTATTCTTTAAAAACTGAGGAGGAGGCTAGGGTTCGAAAGTACTGACCAGAGGGGACTTGGAAGAGGCTAGAGAAGCCACCAAACACCTCAAAGGTAGAGAGATTTTACACATCTCTCATACCTCTAGCATAAAGCCCTTACGGCACCCATAGCACGGTTCGATTATTCGCAGCCATTGTTCGTCGCTGGAATCCAAGTTCGTGACGAGCTTTGAGATTCTAACGCAACTTTCGGAGTGGCAAGTTCATCATCCACGTTCGTTGGAATTAGTTCGATGATTAGTAACTTCTAAACTCGTTTTTCTTGTAGTGATTGTAATTAGCTTTATTTGGTAATTATTTTGAAACGTTTGGTGAACGTCGTGTTAAAGTTGCGTTGACAATTCGTTTGAATATTGAATATTGGTTTGTTACCCTCGTATAGAAGTTGTTGGATGATTGGATTGTGAGTTGATTGAATGAAAATGTTCGTGTTTGGTTTTATTGAATGAATTGCTGTTTCTTAATTATTTTACTGGTTTGAATCTTGATGGAATACTGAAAATTTAGCATATTAAGTTTTGGGTAAAAGTCTAGTAGTAGTATAGTTAATGAATCGTTTAGTGTTCTATGAGGTGATTTGAACATTAGTTAATTATTGGTTAAGTATGATAAGAGTTGAGCATGTTTGATGATCATTAGTATGATATTCAGTGGTTCGTAATCAAGTTCGTCAAACTACTTTTCGCACTACTTGTCGAGAGTTGGTTAAGTATGGTAAGAGTTGAGCATGTTTAATGATCATTAGTATGATATTCAGTGGTTCGTAATCAATTTTGTCAAACTACTTTTCGCACTACTTGTCGAGAGGGTGACACCCTTGAAGCAAGAAGAGCTTGTGTTTGTTAAGAATGAGTCACTTTCAAAACCCCCACTTGATCGCGTATTTTACAATTAGAAATTGTGTTATTAGTATAATAAACTTCATTAATTCCGATTTCCATTACTCGAGAGATCGACCCAAGTTAACTTGCCAGTCTACAAGTGACCCCGTTCTCTTGCAGGCGACCTCAAACCCTTTCAAACGTAGACGCGTATTGGTTGACCAGATTTTAATTTTGGAAGGAACACAAAAGTTCGGCTCACCCACCACCAATTACAACATCTCCAGTTCCCTCACCGCCGCACGAGTCTCAAGATGTTGTTCCTGTTCTTATGTTGCTCGACGCCGTTCCAGAAGTACAGGTGATTCTAGGGCAGCCGGGAAATGAGATCGACGTTGACAATATTTGATCCACATGTTATTTTTTTTTCCAAACAAACACCGTCCTTGTGCAATTGATTTTAGTTTTTTCTTTTGGCAGTATCTTATGTGTTGTTTTACAATCGGAATATATCATGGCTGATCGCCTGTTCTATCAAATTTTCATCATATGCGTAGATCTGTATGTGCACATAATCAATCACTTTTAATGATTGACCAAACTTATCTGGCTTTTATTGTTTGATGTATCCTAAATCTAAATCTAAAATTTACTATTATTATTATTATTATCTATTTTAGTTAAAAAATACTTTTGTTCACTTATTTATTTTTCTTTTCTCCTGTTTTATTGACACTGCAATTTTTCAATCCATATCTTGTCAACATTGCTTGTTTTTTAAAATAAAATGGTTTTAGATGTTCCCTTTCAGTAAAACTCATGTGATCAGTGCTTATTGGTGGTGCCTCTTCCCCTTTATATTCAATATGGAGATATTCAAAATTCATTTTACTTTAAATAATTCATCTCAGCTTGTTACAAAATTTGGTTAGAACAGGGTAAATGATGTTTTATGAGTCATATTTGATAAGGTGCTATTGGCTATTTATCGATAATGATGCTTATTTATTGATAACTGGAAAATAATGATGCAGATCTAATATTCCAGATATAAATTTTCGGTATATTATTTGTGTCTTGAACGTTTTGTGTACATATTAATATGCCCATCATTGATTCTTGCCATATTTCAAATGTATAATGACATCAAAATTTCAAAATTAATGTGATTAAAATGTATTTAATTTTTTTTTGCTTGGGTAAAAAAATGGCTGGAGACTCACATTGATTAGTGTTTTTTTATTATTCTTTCTCTATTAAAATTTTGTTATGCAGAATTATTTTATTCGTGCTACGAATATTAGTTATGGATTCAATGAGAGGACAAGGAGGAATTCAGATGTTGCTTACGGTAGAACAGGAGGCTCAACATATCGTTACAGCTGCTAGAAATTGTTAGAAATTTTAACTTCTTACAATAAATAATAATAATAATTGTTGAGAAATTTATTCTTGGCAATAATTTACTTTTGTTATTTGCTTTTCTTGGGCACAAATTAAGTTAGGAAAGTAGATTTAGGAATATATTGTGTTTCCTAGTATGTGTACAAGACTTTAATTATTCCTAAATTGTGTTTAGGATTTGTTTTTAGGTTAGGATTCTAGGTTTGTCTATTTAAGACAAGAGAATCCTTAAAGCTTTGGATGACTTTGATCGCACGGATTTTTGAAGAAGGACGCACGACGCAAAGGAGCAGACGCACGGCAAGAAGAACACGAAAACTACTTTGAGCCATTATTCGAAATTGACAAGTTATTTGAAGTTGCGTGACCAATGGAGAAGAGCTTGTTCAACCTAGCCAACAAGTATTTAGTATCATATTTATGATATTCTAGTTTTCATATATTGCTTAATATTTTTGTATAATCGAAAAACAAGGAAGCAATATAGTTTTCGGGTTTGTACACCCAAATTCACAAGTACTTTTACTTGTGAACTGAATTTGTTCTATCGTGTTCTCATATTTTAATTCCACTGCATATTTGTATTTTACTCTGGTTGATGTTGTTAGTCAGTGTTGTTTAACATTGTTAACAACATCATAAAACTGAGACTTATTTTCAAAACCATAAACTTTCAGATTTTATAATTGGCATCTAGAGCGGGTTACTTAACCTTTTAAGTACTGATCCTTATTTTTAGGTTTTATGGATGCTCAAGGCAACCCGAGGCCTCCAATTCACAATGGTGAGAATTACTCTCTCTGTAAACAGAGAATGAGGTGGCACTTGAAAAACATCGATGAACGTGTTTGGAAAACCGTCCTCCTTGGATGGGAAAAGCCACGTGTTACGGATGGTGAAGGCGATACCATCCCAAAAAAGGAGGAAGATTGGACTGCTGTGAAGCAGCTGCTGCAAACTGGAATTCCAAATGCATCAACACCTTGTGTGGCTATGTAGATGCAAGCTATTACCGAATCATCAAGAATTGCGAGTCTGCAAAGGATACATGCGACGCACTCCAAAGGGTGTGTGAAGGAACTGTAAGCATGAAGAAATCAAGATGGAGAATGCTCATGTCCACATTCGAGGCGATGAGAATGGATGAGAAGGAGTCAACCATGGACTACTCCATGAGATTGTCAGAAATAGGTGAAGAGTGCAGAGAGCTCGGTGAGTCAATAACTAACTCTCGTCTTGTAGGAAAACTGCTAAGATCCATATCGAAAAAATATAGTATGAAGGTGGTGGCCATAGAAGAATCCAAAGATGTTGATGACATCGAGTCCAACACCTTAGTTGGAAACCTCAAGCAATACGAAATGGAACACCTCGGTTCGAACTCAAAAGAGAAGAATGTGGCCTTTTCCTCCGATTCAAATGCAGTCGACGATGAAGATGATGAGGAGTTCGATTTCAATTGGATTCTGAAAAACATGGAATCCACTACTCTCGAGGAAGACGAACTGTCCTTTGTGACCCAACGATTTAATAGTTTTTGAAGAAGAAGAACAACCTTGGAGGCTCAAGTACAAGGACCAGGCCACAGGCATCTACACCAAAGTTCACTGGACGTGCTCTTCCCAAATCTCAGTCCACGACTTCAATTCCCAATGCATCCAGTTCCATGAAACCACTCAGTGAGATACAATGCCATGAATGCAAAGGTTGGGGACATTACAAGAATGAGTGCCCCAACACTCTTAGAAAGAAAAGCATGGTCGCTACTGACTTCACTGAGGATGTCAGCGATTTCGAGTCAACGGATCCTGTTCCATCCTTACTCACCCATGTTGTGTGGGACGACGATGTCCATGTTGGTATGCTTGCAGACAACATCGTGTGCCTGAATGCCGAGACCACTGATTACCTTGAGGAATACGAGTAACTGAGTATTGACCACCAGAAATTTTTTGTTAGTTGGGGAAAACAGGTACTCAAGGTGAAAGATCTCGTGAAAGAAGTAGAAAAGCTTACCAAAGAAAAGGAGGATCAGCTCGACATTATTGTCCGATTGGAAACGTCTCTCACCAAGAAGGATGCTGAGTTGGAAAAGATGAAGACCGAACTGACCAAGGTTCAAGGAACCATCTCTAACCTGAACAAAGGAAAGGAGAAGCTTGATGAAATCTTGGAGATTAGCTTCCCGGAGTCCTCAAAGCATGGAATTGGTTATAAATCAAATCAGCCAACGCAGGTATCAAGTCAAAAACGAAAATCTTCCAAACGCCATAAAAAGAAAAGGAGACAGTTCGTGTGCCATCATTGTGGTGAACCAGGGCACATTCGGCCATTTTGATGGAAGATCATTGGCGAGAGAATACACTTTCAGAGAACAAGTGTGGCTGATAAGTCCCATGTTGGTACCCGAGTTACCAACATCAATAACAACACCAGGTTCAAACAAGTGTGGGTCAAGAAAAATAGCGGCAAGTGCAATATGATCCATACCTCCTTGAAATCTCATGTACCTGGAGCCTGGTATTTTGATAGTGGATACTCGAAGCATATGATAGGCTCAGAAGAACTTCTTTCCAACATAGTCAGATTTCGAGGTGGAAAAGTGACGTACGGAGGAGGTGCTAATGGCCAAATCGTTGGTCAAGGAACTCTTCATGTTCTGGGCGTCGTAACTCTGGAAAATGTGTTGCTAGTAGAAGGACTTACTGCAAATCTGATCAGCATAAGTCAACTGTGCGATGGAGGTTTCAATGTCAAATTCAACCGTGAAAAGTGTGAAGTCTATGAGGAGAATGGACCATGTATTCTCACTGGTAAAAGGACTTCAGATAATTGCTACCAAATACAAAGTGATGCCTTTTGCAAACTGTCCCAATTAAGTGATGCTAAGCTATGGCATCAAAAGCTTGGGTATGTCAATTACAAGATGATGGACAGGTTTTCCAAAGAAGAAGTTGTGAGTGGACTGCTTAAGCTCAACACCAAGATCATTCCTGTGTACGAGGCATGCCAGAAAGGAAAGCAGGTCAGGGTGCCACATCCAGTCCAGCAAAGCCTCACTACATCATCATGCTTTGAACTCCTTCATATGGATCTCATGGGTCCACTTGAGGTCGAGAGCCTTGGTGGTAAGAGGTACGTGTTAGTTATTGTTGATGATTTTTCTAGATTCACTTGGGTAGAATTTTTAAAATAAAAATCTGAAACTTATGAGGCTTTCAAAAAACTTGCAAAGAAACTGTGTGTAAAGTTTAATGTGAACATTGGTAGGATTAGAACTGATCATGGTAAAGAGTTTGAAAATGTATCCTTTTCAAAATATTGCACTTCGGAGGGTATAAGTCATGAATTTTCTACATCTATTACCCCTTAACAAAATGGCATAGCTGAACGTAAGAATAGGTCTCTTGCTGAGATGACTAGAACTATGCTAATTTCTAATGGGATTGCAAAACATTTTTGGGCTGAAGCCATGAATATCGCATGTTATATCATAAATAGGGCTTATTTTAGACCAAGATCATGTGCGACACCCTATCAATTGTTGATAGGTAAAAAACCGAACTTGAGCTATTTTCATGTTTTTGGATGTATCTATTACGTGCTCAATGACAGAAATCATCTAGCTAAACTAGACTCAAAAAGTGATAAGTGCATTTTCATGGATTATTCCCAAAATAGTCATGCATATAGGTTGTTTAACCTTAGAACTCGAAGCATGTTTGAGTCAGTAAATGTCAAGTTCGATGATCTAACGAGTGGAGTCAAACCTACTGAGGATAATGATCTGGTTTATGATCAAAATCCTCAAGAATATGTTACCCCTCCTTCAGATCACTACTGCAGAACAGTGATTTAACGGCGGTTTTTAGAGGCTTTTAACGGCGGTTTTTGAACCGCCTTTATATCGACCGCCGTTAAATTTTACGGCGGTTTTTAAAAACCGCCGTAAAAAATCATGAATTAACGGCGGTTTTTTAAGGGATTTAACGGCGGTTTTTGAAACGCCGTAGTTTAGATACTTTCCGACGGCGGTTTTTGAAACGCCGTCGAAATTATCACTTTTAACGGCGGTTTTTGAAAAATACCTTCTAGAAAGTCTGTTTTCCAGAACTGACATTTTACGGCGGTTCTTGAAAATACCTTCTAGAAAGTATTAAGAAAATTAAAAAAAAATGAAAGCAGGTACACCAATTTTTTGAGATTCATTATTTTTATATCACTTTTCTAAATGTTCATCACTCTACAGTTAAATAATTCAAATTACAACCAACACAAGAAGTTATCACTTAAAATCTATCTATTGATAAATTTTAGTACATAATAGGAGCGATAATGTCAAGTTGGGCGCCAAACTTCTCCTCGGCAACCTTCTCATCTTTAACTCTCAGTTTCGTCAACCTCCCTACGGGCCCGACGGTCGAGGCAGCCTGCAAATACCATAATCCATACTCAGTTCTATTAACAGAAACGATCAACTTTTTCAGTTCTAATTGATCAACTTTTATTTGATAATAATGCAAAATTATATAAGAAAAAAAAAGAGAGCTAGTTTTATGATGTAGGTCACATAGATTCTGCCGATTGGGTTCTTATTTATTTATTTATTTATTTATTTGTTTGTAGACATTTAATAACATCAACGTACAAATGTATGCAAGTTTCTTTTTCCCCCTTAAAAAATTGTTACAATGTGCATACAATCACTCATTATTTCAARATTTTATAAGCATCTTTTATCCAGCATCCTGAGAGTAAAAATAGAAAATTCACTATACCAACTGAAGCAATGAAATGGCTAACACTAAGTTTGAATTTTAAAACAGCTAACAACCTCTGTCTAACCCAAGTAAGGAAGACGATAAAAAACAAAATAAATAAATATATTTACCCCAATCTATATATCTCTCTTCCAGGCGACGAAGAACAGATTGTTTTTCTCTCTCTTTCCATTTTGGCATTAGAGTGTAGTTATTATGATTCACCTAGGAAACTCCAATAGAAATTTCAAATAATGCTTCATGATTTAAAAGCATAATATTGGGACACAAAAGTATTTTCTCTTTGTCTTAATATACTTTGTGCTAAGTAACCTTAAATCTAATTGGTCCTTTCAAAGAGTTTCAGGCATCATTACTTCGCATGATTCTTCAACGGCTGCTATATATCCTGGCCAGTATTTTCTCAAAGTGACACTTAGTCTCAAGTACATGATCCCAACACAGTTTTAAACATCAGAGTATAAGAGGAAACTCATTATAATAATAGTAGTTCAATAAGATGAGAAAAGTGACACAATTACTAATCTACAATCAAGCGGAGACTACCATTGTAACATTATTAAGACGAATACTAATAACTCCCATATACCCCCAACATGTTTGTGCTTGGTTGATGGAAGCTAACCTCATAGGCAGCTGTCATCATTAGTGGGAACCTTTCTTTAGTCGTTGTCTTTGATATTCCAATGCATGTGTCTTCATCTTCCTTCGGCAATTAATACCTACATCATTGATAGAAACAATTCAGTCACGCTTTTCTTTCTTTCTTTTTTTAATAGATCAAAGGCTTGTCAAGCAACAGTTTCACAGATATAAAAGTTAACACTATTTTTCCACAATAAGAATGGCTGGCAGAGCTGAGCATAATTTTCAAAGGCGAGAGGCGCACAAAGGCGCAAAGCCTTCTGCAGCCCGAGGCGCAAGGCGAGGCGCGCGCCTTTTGCACATAAGGCGCAAAAATTATAAAAAAATGAAAATATATTAACTTTGTTTTTAGATTACAAACAAGCAAAAAACATAAAAGGTTATAACTAATTATATTTTCACAAAAAAATTTGTCCATGACAAGTTATAAGAGCAAAAGAAACATCAAACACACAAGTTATAACAATTATAATATTGTTTTGGGATGTTAAAAAGAGTGAATCAGTTCTTGAATTACACCAAAAAATTTTATTTTCTTAAAAAATGGAACCTGTTTGCCAGGCGCAGTGAGGCGCCAAAAAACCGCGCCTTTCACACAGCGCCCGCTTTGGGCTAGCAAGGCGTTTGCTTCATCGCCCAGCGCATCTTGCGAATTACCGCAAAGCTTTGTTGCCTGCAGATGTAAATAGAGAGATTAGATGGGTTATGTGTGTTTCCAATTCATTATTATGGGTATGAAAAATCCACTCCGATTGAAAATATGAAGTTCTGGGTAAGATCTCATTGGATTTGTTTATTATTATTTATTTCTTTTGGCAGGTCTATGAGTAAAAAGTCTACTAATTTAGAAGACCAACACATGGAAACCCGTGAGCTAGGTACTTGAAGTGACCCCATTAAAATTAATTTGCCTAAATTTTCCAAAACAAATCCAAAAAACTTTAAATAAAAAACTTTGGGACCGCCTTCTATTTTGTTTAAAGTTAAAAACCACTGTAAAACCCTAAAGTACACACAGAAGAGAAGCATTTAATAACTTTTCAAATTCTTTTAGCTAAGAAGGTGTTTACCACTAACTTAACAAAACAAGGCAAATTACAAATAAGATCAATGACACTAGCAAAAGAAAAAGTCTACACATTTTAGTACTATCTAACAAAACATACATATCGGCCCAAAAAAAAAAAAAAACTCCCAAAATAGATAATTCAAAACAGAACTCTCAGTTTGTCACCCAATGCAGTAATAATTCTAAATCGAAAAATGTCAAATATCACTCAAAAACAATAAAATCATTTATTTTATTTTGATAAAATTATTAAATCAATATTTGAAAAATAACTTAGAGTGCTCTGTCTCAATCTCCCTCTAAAAAAATTTAAAAAAAATTCAAAGAAAGAGAGAGAGAAACAAACACATACCTGGTGAAAACCGAGTTCCTTGGTGAGCGGCACGCCGAGCTCCGCCATACACGCCTGCATTCGGTCATCGGAGCCGTACAATCCGGGGTACCTCTGTATACACTTATCCTGCATCTTCTCCAGCACATGTAAATCTAAAATCTGGCCTCCAAGAAATATATAAAGTAAAATAAAATTTTTTTWAAAAAATAGAACATTCTGGGGTTACTTGGAATATTTATTATTATTATAATTATTATGGGTAATAGCAATCAAAAAGTCAAATTGAAAGATATTAGGCAAATGAAATACTTACTTGCGCTCACGATGCTTCGGGCTGGGACGAGAGTACTTCAAATACCCATCCCAAGGCACCTTTTTAAGACCTGCTCGAACAAAAATAACATCCCTCACCCTGAAAGGAACATCACATTTAGCATAGATACATTAGAAGTCATGAATTGAGGTAATGAGACATACCTCTCAGCAAATTCAATTGGTGTTTCGCCAAGTTTAAGGTTTTGAGGCTCCAGGTACCACACATCACAAACAACAGCCCATGATGTCATAAGCTGCAACAAGTGTGTTGTAAAGGATTACCTGCAAACAAGGTTTAAACATGATTTTAATAGGTCTTCAAATGATGAAACAATAGTTTATTGTCGCCCGTTTGTAAAGAGCACCATCATTAACGAACAGTTAGAGAGCATCAAATATATCCATTGCAAGAAAGCCGCTCAGCCATATCAAACCAATTCAGAGAACACTGCAGTGTAACCAAATAGGTATAGACAGAAAAATAATCGAACAATCGTGTTATTGGCATAAGAAACAGCAACATGACAAACTTACTTTCAGCTGTTCCAAAAGGCATTGACAAAAATCTTGTTATACTTGATTGCAATTGGACAGACAGTACAGCCAAGTTCAAATGCACCCTAAAAATCATAACAAAATTAGATAAACTAACAAGATTAAATGTTATGATATCAATGATTTAAAAAATAAATAAATAAATAAATAAATAAGAACCCAATCGGCAGGATCTATGTGACCTACATCTTAAAATTCTATGTGAACGGACTGAGTGGCATTGTAGGATTGCATTTCATTCAAAAGCAGGATTCTTTTTTTTTCAGCATTCTTTTTTTTTTTTTTTTTTGCACAACAGGATTACATTTCATTCAAAAGCTGGAGATAAATGCAAAATCACTTCGAAAGCTTCTCAGATGCAATCAATCAATTATTAAGAAAACACACATACACAGGGAGAACCAAAGCTAACTCCATAAAATTCACATAAGAATTTCTGCAATCGCTGAAACTAACTCAAACACTGTAACTATAAATAATATATATGAAGGTGACACATAATTAACAAGATCAACTAAATTTCCCAGGATATCTCACTCCTTAAGCACATTCAGTACAGCTGAAAATCAAAACGCATTCCAAAACAGAGAAACCTAACTTAAACCCAACCAAATCGCTCAGATCTACTAAAATTGCATCAACGGCGTTACTCGAGTCAAATTCACTTCTAACAGATAAGAAGAAATCCGAAAAAATCTGCAATTATGGAGATTAGGAATAGGCCAACGAAGCAATAGAAAGCAGCTACTAGGAAACAGAAAACTAATATCCCCACAATCTGCAATTCCATAGCTGAGTAAATAAAAACGAAAAAAGATAAAACTTTTTTAAAAAATAAATAAAAATAAAATAATACCTATAAAGGATGGAGAGGGCGTTTCCAGCCATGGCGTCTGGTGGCGATGGACATGGAAATATGTATCCAACTTATTTCTCAGTCTCTCTCACACAAACCCTACCAAAATGCAGCCACTCGTCGGCGCCGTCGGCTAGCACCTCCTGGCCCTGGAGCCACATGACAGAGATCATGGCGTCGTCCATGGCGGCGGGGAGCCTGTGCTCCGGTTCCACCACCAGCACCTACAGCGCCGACGCGAGGCGGTGGCAGAAACTGTGGAAGCGAGGCCACGTCCTGGAGCCGAGGCAGAAGCCGCCGCCGTGGAGAAAGCAGAGAACGGCTCCGAACGAGTGAAGTGAAATTAGGGCGGAGGTAATATGAAAAGTGGATTAGGGTTTTTTATTTTAATATTTATTGTTTGTTTGATTTAATTGATTTATTGATTTAATATTTAGTTTAATATTTAATCCAGATCGTCGGATCAAATACTGATCAACGGCCCAAAATTTTTGCTTGATAAGGACGAGGATTGGTGACATGGCATCTTACTATTCTACGGCGGTTCCTATGAAACCGCCGTTAAATGTCATCTTATTCACATCAGTTCTAATAGAACTGATGTTAGATCTACCGCAATAATTAACATATGAACTAATTAACGTCGGTTTTTAAGGAACCGCCGTGAATACTTGTTAATTCACGGTGCTTTCTTAAAAACCGCCGTTAATTTAGTTTAGTTTTAACGTCGGTTTTTATAAAACCGCCGTAAAATGTACTATTCTACGGCGGTTTTATGAAAACCGCCGTTAAATGACCAATTTAACGGCGGTTTTTTGGAAAACCGCCGTAAAAAAGTATTTAACGGCGGTTTTTCCAGAACCGCCGTGGATGAGGCGCCTTTAAATCCTGTTTCTGTAGTAGTGGATATTAGTGCAGGTATTGAAAACAGGGATGCAGGTGCTGAAATCAGAGATTTGAGTGATGTTGATACCAATGTTGATACTAGGATATCAACATCAAAACCAACATCAACCCAAGCTGCCGCAGAATCAGATTCTGATTCAGAAGAAGAAGATCCAGTTGATCCCATTGATCTTCATTAGAGAGATATCCCATCCAGAATTCAGAGAAACCACCCTGTGGGCCAAGTCATCGGAGATTCGGATGAAAGGAGTACAAGAAGACGACAGATAAATTTCAAGGAAATGGTCAGGTATGTCTGTTTGTCTACAAATTGTTCTAAGATTCGTGAATCTTTGTATCTTTCTAAAATAGAGCCCAAGCGTGTGGAGGATGCGCTCAAGGATGAGTTCTGGATTCGGGCAATGCAAGAAGAGCTGGACCAATTCGCTAAAAATGATGTTTAGGATTTAGTTCCTTCTCCAGAAAATTCCCATGTGACAAGGACAAAGTGGATATTCAAGAACAAGACTGATGAGGCAGGCAATATTGTGAGGAACAAAGCTCGACTGGTAGCACAAGGGTATACACAAATTGAAAGAATCGATTTTGACGAGACATTTGCCCCTGTTGCCCACATTGAGTCGGTAAGACTTTTACTTGCTGTTGCTTGCTATATGAAAATATCATTACATCAAATGGACATTAAGAGTGTGTTTTTAAATGGAGTCTTAAGTGAAGAAGTGTATGTTGAGCAGCCTAAAGGATTTGTAGATCTTCAAAAACCCAATTATATTTTAAAATTGAAAAAGGCGCTTTATGGTTTAAAACAAGCTCCTAGAGCTTGGTATGAAAGGCTAACTCAAGATTTTCTTTATTTGAACTTTAGACGAGTGGAAGTTGATAAAACTTTGTTCCTTCTTAAATCCAATAAACACATCTTAATCGTCCAAATTTATGTAGATGATATTATTTTTGGATCCACTAACGAGCAGATGGTCAAGGAGTTTGTGACTCGAATGTCCGATACATTTGAGATGAGCATGGAAGGTAACCTCTCGTACTTCCTCGATTTACAAATCAAACAGCTTGATGATGGTATTTTCCTTTCCCAAACTAAATATGCTAAGAACTTAGTTAAAAAGTTTGGTTTAGAAAGTGAAACTCACAAGAAAACGCCACTGGGCAAAACTGTGAAGCTGTCGAGAGACGATGTTGGTAAGGGTGTTGATAACACCATGTATAAAAGTATTATAGGTAGTTTGTTGTATTTGACAGAAAGTAGACCAGATATTATGTATAGTGTGTGCTTGTGTGCTAGATATCAATCTAATCCGAAAGAGTCACACTTAAAAGCTATAAAAAGAATCATAAGGTACATTGCTGGTACAACTGAACTAGGTGTGTGGTATACGAAAGACACTGGTACTGATCTTATAGGGTACACTGATTCGGACTGGGATGGGGATGTAGTAGAAAGATTACTACTAGGGGATGTTTTTTCTGGGTAATAATCTAATCTCTAGGTACAGCAAGAAACAAAATTGTATTTCTCTTTCTACAGCTGAAGCCGAGTACATAGCAGCTGGAAGTGCGTGCACAACTATTGTGGATGAACCAAATGATAGAAGACTATGGTCTGCACAGTAGTATCTTGACTGTGTTGTGTGAAAATTCCATTGCCATTGACATCTCCAAAAATCTAGTCCAGCATTCTTGAATCAAACACATTGACATAAGGTACCACTTTATTCGAGACCTAGTTGAGAGGAAGATTATTAGCCTTGAGCATATTGGAACAGGTAATCAGCTTGCTGACATCTTCACAAAGGCATTAGATTTCGAGACCTTCTCTCAGTTGAGAAGAGATCTCGGTATGTGCATTGTCTAACCAATGTTGGTTTGTGATGTTGTGACACTCATTATCAACATCAGTCACAATATTTGTATACTATTGCATGCATTTTTATTTTTATTTTCATACATAATCTAAATGCATTGAGTTTGATTGAAAATGCAATATGGTTCTGTGTTGCAATGAAAGTGATAGCAAAAAGACCAACCTCTTCAATTAGGTGATTGTGGAGCTTGCCCGCAGAAACTGGCTTTCTCCCAGGTCCAAAAACAAGAGGTGTTTAACAACAATTGCTAAAGATTAAAAGTTTCGAATCCCTTTAAGGATGAAGCAAATTTGGATACAAAATGATCCTATCTTTAAAAATAACCTTCTTGAGAGATCTTGACGTTGTTATTAACTTGGGTTAAGGGGTAAGTTTCCATTGACTTCACCTAAGGCAATGTTGGTTACTAATGTTGTTAGTAATAAAAATCAACATTGGATCAAGACACTGAAATCATAATGTGTTCTTTTTAACCTTTTTAGGTCATGATTTTTAGGCATCCCATAGGACATTCATGCTTTGTGGAGATGCCGACATGATGTGCATTTTGTTGCTTGTGTTTATGTCTATCTTGAAATCTCTTAATTTTGTTTTGAATTAAGCTAACTAAGTGTTTCAGTGGAGTTAAAATCGGAAGGCTGGACAGGTAATAACGAGGAAAATTTGGTGAGTGAAAATTAACATTGCACAAGATTGGTACTATTGGGCTGATGGTTCATTAAATCCAGCATTGTATTTCGGCCGATTTTGTAGCTTGAGTTGTGCAATTTTTTTTAAGAAAAAAATAGGGAGATAATGGTTGTAGTGGGTATGTTCAATATCCTACATTAAGGGGGAGTGGTGTTGTTTGGAGAAGGAAATAAAAATTGTGTTTAGCCCCAAAAATCAGCCGGTTGATAAATTAGGGTTGTTTTCTTTTTAATTCTCGATTTTCTCTCTCCTTCAACGGTCACTTTTTCGAGCTTAAATACCATATTCCTTTTTTACCGTTTGATCACCTTCCCAATTACCCCTCTGAGAATTGAACTCTCTAGCACTCTTAATTTCTCTCAAAATTATCTCTATTTCATGTTGCTCTTGTCCTTTTAAGAATTTGCAGGATGACGAACTCGCCATCGCCCTCGTCTGTTCCAGAGTTGCCGACAGAGGTTCAATGCTCCAGTGAACAGGTTCCTGTGCCCTACCCAAGAGTTGGTGGACTGGACATACGCGAAGAAATCAGTGGTGGTTCCTCCACAAACCCACCACCGGTATCAACATCGTCACCACCCTCACCGGCGCACGACTCCCACACAGTCATGCCAGTTCCGTTGACAATTGACGCCGCGCTTGAGGCGCAAGTGTTCCCAGGACAGCCAGGGAATGAAATTAACGTGGATAACCCCCCCAATTTTCCGTTTGTTGCCGAAACCTTTGGACGCGTAGGGAACCCTACTTTGAAGAGATCCCAGCGCCTACGGAACATTCCTCCCGGAGTTGTGCCACCTGCTGTCCCAAAAAGCCAAGCGGGGCCAAGAAGACATGTGCCTCTTGAGCACATGAACCTCGTCGAGGACGTTGTGGCTATGTCTGACCCCGACGACGATGATTTTGTTCCCTCTGCTCCGGTGGCAGGTTCCGTGCCCCCGTTTGCTTCGGCACCTAGTCTCACGGTGAAAAAGACACCTCGCCAAAAACAGACTGTGCAGAAGCCTGCTAAGCCCTCTACTCCGGTGACCGTCAAAGTCTCTCCCGGGTCCACTGAAACCGAGTACTCCTCACCTCCATACACTGTTTTTAATTTTATCACCGGGGAAGTGACAAGCTCTTCAATGCCGCCGATTGATGTTCACCCTTCGTCTCCTGGTCATCAAGATCAACCCGAGTTTGATCCTAACTTGTTTGAGTATTCCCCCGACTCCTCATTTGATGTGCCTCTTCGTGATATTCTTACTGCTTGCAAAAAGGACAAGAAGAAAAAGAAGGTTGCTCAGAAGGACGACGTTGCTACTCATGTTAGTACCCCCATACCAACATCACATCATTCTCTGTCTGGTTCGTCCTCCAGCAATGCCTCGGTCCCAATTGCTTCTCGTGCTCCCACGCCGGCTTCTTCCAATGCCTCTGATCACTCCGAGGCCTCTACGGGTGCTGCCTCTCCGACCCCTGAGCTTGAGAACACGGTGCCCTTTTAGGAGAAATTTCTAACTGCCGAGGCTGCCGAGTTGTCTGCTGCTTACTAGACCTGCCACATGATTGCTGAGCGGAGAGTTCCAATTGAACTATTTGAGCGACACAACTTGATTGCCTACCTCCAGTTTAAAGGTATGTATTCCACAGTTTCCACTGCCATGCCATTTGTCTGGGATGTTATAGTTGAGTTTTATGCAAATTTGTTGCCGTCTATTGTTGATTCGAACTCTGTGAACTATGGCAAAGTGTCTTGATTAATTGGAGTGGGTCCTCCTTGGCAAACCCGTGAAAAATGGGAAGGCGGGCGAAATTGAGCGATCGAATATCAATAGCCATCACCGCGGGGGGAAGAGATATACAAGATGAAACATGAGCCCCCACAAAAGATTGGCTCACCTCCCTCATAGTCCGGACGGGTAGAGTAAGTGGAGCACTCGGATCATAACCACCAAACAAATCATACTCATGAAGCTCGTCCTCTTGAATTCCATGATCATCACCCTATCCGGGACCACCACCATAACCATTCGGGTCCGCATTCAGTGTTGGGTTGAAAGCATGCACGGGGGGAGTACCATACGGACCGGGATTTGGATTTGGCACATTCGGAGAACGGTGATGGGCACCATAGCCATAAGGAACGGGATCCGGGCCTCCAAAATCATCAAAGGGATCATGAGCATCCAAGAGCACATTGGACCCGACATGGTTTGCACCATGCCCTCCCATGTCGGGTTGACAAACACCATGAGAACCGGGGGCAACGCGGTTCGCACCATGCCCTCCCACGTGCCCCTTTCCAACCAAACCACCACCATTCCCAACATGGTTTGCACCATGCCCTCCCATGTTGGGAACAAATCCACCAATAGAAGAATGAGGGTGAGAAGAAATACCTTGGTGTGGGCCCGTGGCGTGCTCATAAGTGGTAATACCACTCCCTTGAAATCCAAGCGAGTGCTCGTGAGGCATCGGGTGAATGGGAATGGAAGGCCCGGTCATGGTACTCGGAACGGGCTCCTCATGAACTCCGGGCTCAGTCGAGTTGGAACTTTGAGGATCGGCCTGAGGAGATTTCCCGTGAGGATCGAGAAACGGGCTTGTTTAAGGAAGATTGTCCGTCATATTATAATCAAGAAATGAGGAATGTCGAAGACGTCATAATCGTTCGGGGTTAGAAGTATAAGGAAATAATTCGTGTCCAAGCGAATGACGACCTTGCATACACTCAAAGAATCGTCAAACACAAAGGAAAGCTAAAAACACAACGAATCAACAATTAAAACGAAGGCCTTAACCAAGCCATGTAGCAACGGTGCCATTTTTTTTCGTAGTTTTAGTGGTGTTGAAAGTGTTTCAACGAGTTCATGGCTCGGTATAATTGGACTTCAATTCAATTGAGAATTCTTTGTATTTCAAGCTTGAAAATAGAAAGAAAATGAAAATAAAGAAATAAAAATAACCAAACTAGTCTAGGAATTGAAATAACATGTTGGTCGGATGCCTCGGTCGTATGCCCATAATAGAAATGCAACGCAATTAAGGAAATAAGCAATAAAATGCAAAGTTTCACCATGTACTACCATGCATGCACAAGGTACAACCATGCATGAAAACTCAAATAATGCAAATTGACAAAAATTGAAAGCACCAAAGTAAAGAGCAATAAAAGTTGACATAAAAGTTTAAATCTTGAAGGAAAATAACAAGAAACGAAGAGTAGATCTAAGATTCATTATAAAACTATGCATGAAAATAAAATTGCAAATAAAGCAATGGAAAAATTCAAAATCAAGATGATCAAGGACCCGATCTATAGCCTAGGTGTGTCACTCAACTAGAATCCATAGTCAATTCACAATTTTCATCATGAAATCAAGTAGCTAAGGTAAAAAGCATAAAATTGAAGAACATACATGAAAATGAAGAACAAGCTTGAAATTAAAAGGAAAGCTTACTAAAATTAAATGGAGAATCCCAAAGCTTGAATTACAATGAAAGTACTAATCTAAAGGAGTATTTGGATTCATCTTGAGCTTACAAACCCAAGGCAATACCTGAAGATTAAAGCTAAAAACCTAAGAGAGAGAAAGTAAATCTAGAAAATGAAGAGGAAATTAATCTCAAGGCTCATGCCAGAGTTGGGGAATGAGGGAATAGTTTTCTCAAGTCAAGTGGAGGGCTTTTATAGTGATTAGCAGGGGCAAACTCGTCAAAACATGTTAATTCCCGGACTCTCAGTCGATCGACTAAGGACAGTCGATCGACTGCCTTGCCATTTTGCGCAACTCTCTGTCGATCAGTCGGTTTTTATGGCCTCAGTCGATTTCCTCAGGTTCAGTCGATCGACTGCCCAGTCGATCGACCAGTGGTCAGTCGATCGACTGCCTCGCCAAATTGCAGCGCTCTCTGTTGGTCAGTCGATCCTCCAGTCAATTTCTGGATAGTATTCGATCGACTGCGGGCAGTCTGGGCTGTCGCTCGGGCAGTTGTCCAGGCAGTCGACTTGGTTCGATTTTCCTCATTTCGGCACGGTTTCTTGAGTTTCAACACCTCGACTCGCTCCTTAAAAACTTTTAGCGTCGGTCCAATACCTCGTGCCACCTACAACACACGAATTTAGATTTAAAACCCATGGATCATCATAAAGAAACGCATATATCAAGTTTCAATACTACAAACGGGGAAATGACCGAAAAGCTAACGAGAATGACTCGAAACGACTAAAAATAATGCTAAACCCTAACTATAAAACCTAAGAAAAACACAACAATTACTTGCAAAACAACTGTGCCATTTGCTAGGTCGTGATGTACTATTTATTTTTGACGAATCATGCTTGAGTGCGTTTAACTTACTTAATGAAAAATTAACCACGACTCCGGTGGTCGTTGCTCCAAATTGGTACCTTCCCTTTGAAATAATGTGTGATGCATCGAACGACGCTGTGGGGGTTGTTTTGGGATAACGATTGGGTGGTCTCCTCCGTGTGATTTATTATTCGAGTCTTATGTTGAATGAGGCTCAGAGGAACTATACCACCACCGAAAAAGAACTTTTAGCTGTTGTGTTTTCTTTGGAGAAATTTCGGTCATATATTATTGGTTCAAAATTGATTGTCCATAGCGATCACGCGGCTCTTTGTTACCTTTTTAACAAAACCCAAAGTAAGTCGCGTTTGATCCGTTGGATACTTTTACTTCAAGAATTTGACGTCGAGATTAAGGATAGGAAGTGTTGTGAAAATGTTGTCGCGGACCATTTGTCCCGTTTAGATAGAGAAGGAAATGTGAACGAACAGGGTTGTATAGATGATGTCTTTCCTTACGAATTGACTTGTGCTATTTCTTCGCATGATACTCCTTGGTTTGCTGACATTGTCAATTATCTAGTTTGTGGCCATGTAAGGGCCGATATATCCTTCCAAGAACGGAAGAGATTTATTTCTAAGTGAAGGGATCATTTTTGGGATGATCCGTTTCTTTTGCGGTTCGGGGAGGATGGAGTTATTCGACGATGCATTCTTGAGGAGGAGCAAATGAGCATTTTATCATTTTGTCACGATCAACAGTGTGGTGGCCATTTCACGGGGCAGAAAAGACAGCTTACAAAGTCTTCCAATCAGGGTTTTATTGGCCGGGACTGTTTAGAGACTCTCAAGAATTTTGCAAGTCCTGTGATCGCTGCCTACATTTGGGAAATATCGGCAAACGTGATGAAATACCGCAAACGAGCAATCTTGTTGTGGAAATCTTTGATGTATGGTGCATAGACTTTATGGGTCCATTTAAAGCGTCGTTTGGACATGAGTACATTTAGGTTGCCGTTCATTATGTTTCTAATTTGGTTGAGGCTATTCCCACGAGAACACGTGATGCAAGAGTCGTGCTCGAGTTCATTCAAGAACATATTTTTTGTAGATTCGGATTTCCACGAGCAATAATCAGTGATGGGGGTGCACATTTTTGCAACCGATCTTTTGAAAAGTTGATGGCAAAGTATGGGGTGAAACACAAAGTGGCCACCACATATCATCCTCAAACGTCGGGCCAAGTGGAGACAAGCAATAGATAGATCAAAGCAATTCTGGAAAAAACCGTTCAACCAAACCGCAAGGATTGGTCGACCAAGCTCATTGACGCTTTATGGGCTTATCGAAAGGCGTACAAAACTGTCTTGGAACCAGTCCGTACTGAATGATGTATGGTAAGGCGTGTCATCTCCCGGTGGAGTTGGAGCATCGAGCTTATTGGTCGATTCGTGCGGTAAATTATGATTTGACACAAGCTGGTACTCAGCGAGGATTGCAATTGGAAGAACTTGATGAAATTCGAAATGCGGCTTACGACAACGCGGACATCTACAAGAAGAAGGTTAAAGCCCACCATGATAGAAAGATCATTGACAAAGATATCCGAGTTGGCATGCAAGTGTTGTTGTTTAACTCCCGCCTACATTTATTTCCCGGAAAGTTAAAATCCCGTTGGAGCGGCCCGTTTCTTGTTACCGAGGTCTTTCCGTATGGCGCAGTACGATTGGTCAACGAGATGACCAAGGAAATTTTTTAAGTGAACGGCCATCGGGTGAAGCCGTACTTCCAAGGTTCAGGATTGCTTCAAGATAAGGAGATAGTGACTTTCATCGACCTGTTTTTGGTTTAGATGTGGCGACTTCGTCAAGCTAGCGACATTAAACAAGCGCTTCTTGGGAGGCAACCCAAGTCTTTTAACTTATTGTGTTTTTGTTTCTTGTTGTTTGTTTCAGGTCCCTTTCATTATTAAGGCCCATGGATGATTTTAGACACCGACTCTTCACCACAAGCACGTATTTAGGGATGTCTCTCTATCTCTTCCTTTTACCATACTTTGCTTAATTTTTCATTTTATACAATGTGGACATTGTATGGTTTAAGTGTGGGGGGATTGTCCTTTGGTTAGCAATTATTCGTATACTTGCTTGTGGTTGATTTGAGTTGTGTGTATTGATATTGACTGGAACCTTGACGAGGTGACGTGGTTAGATGCTTTGGTTAGGATATTTAGACTTCCGTTCGAACAATAGTGTAATTGTGGGGAATGAAGTGTAAATAGTCTATGAATGTCTTGTCTTCTGTTTTATCTTTGTTTCGTTCTAAAGAGTCGAATACTCTTTACTTACCCCGTTCTCTGATACCCTCTATAGGATTTTATGTAATTTTTATTTTTATTTTGTAGATGTTAATACTCCATGTGTTGAATTTGAAAGATGCTATCAGTTGCACCTAGCAACGTAAGATTGGAGTTAATGAATTCTCGCTGTTGATTGATATAAATTATGTTCGTTTTGTTGTACCTCATCTTTATGGGTAATTGTTAAAAAAAATAAAAGAAAAGAAAGAATAAGTGCAAGAAGATAAAACCTTGTACAAGTTAAGTTCATATTTGATTTTATTTTTATTTCTTAGATTGTATTGTTAAAGAGGTGCATAGATGACTGAGCTAGTCGGGTGACGACTTGGCGGTTTGAGCAGGGATAGACTTTGGCCGAGGCATGGATGGGTAACGTACATGGAGGTCAACTCGTTACTTTTAGGTGTTCAGAATCTAGTCTAAATCTTTTATTTCAATGTTATTGTGTCTTCCTTTTAGTTGAGTTTTCAGTTAATTTCATGCATTAACTTCTTGAATCATCTAGATGAATTAGCAATTAGGTCATCGGGTAATTAGCTTTTCCTTGTCTACGTTTAGATTAGATTTTGCTTGAGGACAAGCAAAAAGCTAATTGTGGGGGAGTTGATTTGTACATATTTGTGTGTGATTCTCGTGTGTTTTTGCATTGTGTTTTGTGTGTTTTAGCGGGTTTTAGGTTTCTATTCTTCTCATTTCTCTTCTTTTTAGTATTTTTCGTTTCTTATCTTATTTTATGTTTTTCTCCTTTATTTTTAAAGTAATAGTCTAATTATGTTTAATTTTCTCTTTCAGCTTCGAGTCGACGAAGATTAGACTAGCAATGTGCTGAGATGACACTGAGTACAGTCCGACACTAGGTTACCCAGTGTGCGAGTCCTGCCGACTATACCTGCTCGCATCGACACCGGGAGCTACCCACATCGACCGACGCACCCATCGACACTCGTTCAATGAAACTCTCTGTGAGCGTCGATAATTGCACCGACCGATGCCACCCGTCGACACTCAGTCGATGAAACTCTCTGTGAGCGTCGACAGCTGCCCCGTCGACCGACGCACTATAAACCAACACCAGCAAGCCGCATGCGTCTACGCCAAGCCTGGCGAGCGTCGATCGACGCCTTCGGCAGTTGGGCGGTTATTTGTGGGCAAATATGTACCGGTGTTTTCTTCATATTTTAGATCAGAAAACTTGGGGGCAAGGTTCCTCAGACGTTTAGAACCTCAAGTATAGTTCAATTACACTTAAATTGAATATTCCGGTAGATGATCACGTCGTTCTTCCATTTCTACTACGTTCGTCTTGGAGATTTCTTTTCGTTGCTGAAGTTCATTCAATTGCCGTTACTATTATTGTTAAATCCTAAGTTCTTGCACTTTATTTTCTTTTGCTTTGGTTCAACTATTGTACTTTTATTCAACTTCGTATTAGTTTAGTAACTCATGCACGATTTCTTTTTAATTCACTAGTTAATCATGTTTGTTTTCTCGTTTTATGAATTCTAAGTTTTAATGCTTTCAATTAGGTTTTAATATCTATACACTTGCTTCAAGTTCATAGTTGTAGAAACCCTTCCCGATAATGGATCGTGTGTTTAGTTATAGAAGTGTTAAAAGAACAATTGCCGACGCCGATTGCAATTCCTCGTGATTCGACTCGAGTCTAACTTATCGCCTACAATCGCTCCGTTTTCTTGCGGACGAGCTTTTTATTTTTAAAGCGAAAAAGTTCGATTCAATACTCATTAAAATGTGTAATTTATATTGTTTTAATTTGTGAAGAGTATGAAAATTCTTCTATTTCTTTCATATGCTACATGTTCTAAACAAAACGGACCATTAAGTTATCACTTGTGTAATTGGAACTAAGTTCCAATAGTATTTATATTTTATATTAGGGATAAAGAAATTTTGCCCCCCAATGTATGCAGTTTTTTCTCACTTTGCCCCCCAAAGTATTTTTTGTTCCACTTTGCCCCCTGATGTACAATAATTTTCGACGTTGCCCCCCAAACTTTATTTCCGGCTGAATATTCCTTCTAAATTCCATCGGGGGGCAGCTGGGGGGCAAAGTGAAAGAATCTTATAGTTTGGGGGGTAAAGTGAAAAAAATCCTATAGTTTGGGGGGCAAATTAAAATAATATAAATATTAAATTTTGTTTTAAAATTTTATATTTGAAAAACAAATATAATTTTTATCTTATACTCACACACACACAGAGTTGTCAATACAATTCCAATTTTAAAAAAAAAACCCATAAATTTTCAATTAATATTTATAATCTTCTAAATATAAATATTGTCAATACATCTTTTATATTATTAAATATAAAACACATGACTAAGTATTATGTAAATTATTAGGCTAAGTAACATAATAATATATTATTATGTATTATGATTGAACAAAATAAAATAAAGGTGCATTTCATATATGCATTATTAATATTATGATACAAAAAATAAGATTATCATTCGATATTATTATTTGTATAAAGTGTGTGATTAAATAAAATATTAATCATGAGTATATTATTATATAAGATTATAATTATCGAATGATTAATATAATTAAAATCTAGATATTATAAGGTTTTAATTATATTAATCATTCGATAATTATAATCTTATATAATAATTAATGTAGTTAAAGCAAGGAGTCGTGTTGTTCTACTGACTAGCAAGTTTTGTCATGATTTTTGTATATTTGGCTAGTACTTTAGTTAGATTTGTTGTTAATTTTGGTATAAGTTGGATAAGTTGAGCATATTCTCGTATTTATGTATCTCCGACTTATTTTAACACATTTTATGTTTATTTTAGGTATTTTGGATTCTTTTGGTGTTAAGGTGGACGAGTGTGGGTCCGCGAGTGGAGTTTCAAAGAAAGTGGGCCCCAATTTGGTATATTATAGCTGACACTGGGTATGTCATTCACAATGGGTATGTCATCCACACTGGGTAACCCAGTGTCAGATCTTGTCTGGCAGAAAGATCCATCCGATCGGATTGGGAGACCATCCGGTCGGATGTAAGCATTACAAACTCGTATTTTGTGGAGATTTTCAGTTACGGAAGGGGTATTTGAAGGCTACAAAAGGCCAAAGACTCAGCCACATTCAGAACCATCACGGAACCATCTCCATAATCCATCCATAGACGAATAATCCCTCGTCCAATTCGTGACAAACCGAGACGAGAAGACATTCTCGAACCTCTTGGGGAAGACAACCCAAGAGAGTTCTTGAATTGTTTTTCATTTCATCTTTCTTTTCTAATTCAGATATTTAGTTTTTCAAACCTTAGATTAATATTAGTTTGATAATCATTGCTCGGACATTGGACGTAGACTAGCTTTGATTCGTGTGCTTCCTAGTTTGAACGTTGATAATTTCCATTACCATATAGTAAGCTTTTTGTTTCTTTCATTTTACCATCTCAATTTATGTTTCGTTTGATTATGAGTTTCTTGTTGGATTGTTATGCTTTAACGTTGTTAGTTAAGTTTCATGTTATCATATTGAACTTGTTAATGATACTCCTTTGTTTGATTCTATTTTGATTGTTGATGGGTTTTATTTGTTCTCTATTTTCTTGTTCAATCATGATTATTTCTTGCTTTGAGTTTGTGATATTGGATTTGTTGATGGTTGTTAATTAGAATTTACGGGTCTAATGCCGGGAATCGTTTAGAACCATCACTTGGAATTATCGGGCGTTTAATCTATACATTGGGATTGACACCCCCACTCGTAGACTAAGTGTTCGATGAAATGCCCAAGTGGTTGTGGAGACGATTCCAAGGCCCTAGACCCCCATTTTACGAGAATCTTTAAAAGGTTTTCAATTTCGTTTTCAGAGTCATTGTTAAAGCTTTTAAAACTTTAGTTAAGATCTTGCATAGAGATTAACGCTCTCTTTGCAAGATTAGTTTCAAATTGCTCGTAGTATAAATCTTATTTCTTCATTTTAGTTATTACGATTCTCAAACCAAAACCCTTTTGTCCACGTGTTTAGCGTAGCATTTTGTTATTTTATCATTCGTAAAAACAAACACAAAAACCTTCCCTCTCTTAGGCCTTACAAGGGATGAATTGAAGGTGCGACTCTTCCACTACACATTGAAGGGTCGGGGAAGAAAATTATTTATACATTCAGAGCCTGATTCCTCGGGAACGTGGGAGGATGTACACGATTGGCTCATGGAGATGTTCTACTCATCCGAATGGGCCCCACCTCCAAATTCTTACAACGTGAGTCTTAATGATCCACATGCTTCACCCAACCACTACAATTCGAGTTTTGAACCTCACACCCCACCACATAGGTCCTATCGCCAGATCCTTAATGAGTATTCTTATGATCTGGGTTTTGAACCATCATATGCCCCCTCCGCCTCATCTTCTTATTACACGGGATATGACTCGTATTCTCCGTCAAATTTAATTCTTCTTATCCGATATACGACTCTTTTGCCCATTCTGACTTGATTCCGTACCATCCGATATGAAGAATATAACCAAACGATCAGTTTTTGGTGTGGAAGCATGATCTAGAAGCTGAGACCATTCGTCATTGAGAAGAACTTGCGCAATCGAATCAAAATTTGGTGCAATCGAATGAGCAACTCATGAAGAATATGGAGACGATGTTGGGTCAAATTATGGTTTCTTTGGAAGAGAGGGAAAACCAATAAATCTACAATCATCCCGATGCTCCACTTGATAATGATTCTTACTCAGTTATCCGTGTTGAGGTGGAACATCTTACTTTTGAAGAGCTGCCAATTCTTGATGTAGTGAAGCCCACCTTGGAGTTTGGTGATTCAAGCTTGAATGCTTGTTTGGGGGAATTGTGTGAGGAGATGGAGATTGAGGATTTGGTTAAGATCGCCTCTTTTGCGATTGATTATGAAGTTTTGGGTAATAGTGTAGGGGTGTTTCCATTGGAGGTTCCGTGTGAGGATATTGGCGACTCGGACTTACTTGCTCTTTGTGGAGATGTTGGAGTTGTGTTACCGGATTTGGAGGAGGTTGTGATTGTTGAGCCACATTGCGTTCTACCCGATGCTTTGATCAATCTTAATGTTGAGGCGGTAGAAGAGGCAATCGAGAAGGAGTTTGGGACGGTCGATGATTATTCCTTCTGTTCGACTGATTTCCAAGTCATTCAGGTGACCGAGCATTGTCCCCCACTCCGGCTGACTTTCGATCTCTTTTTGGTCATCGATTACTCACGTTTTTGACCTCCAAAGATGGGTGGAGTATTTATTTCTCTCATCATGGGACCTTCTCGTCGCGCCCACTTTGGTGATCTTCATCACCCGCTTTTGCTCTTGGAGAACACTAAGGCGTGGCACGATCATCATTTATTTCTGGATCCCGGATAACATCACTTTTGTAAGTCATCGAGCAAAAGACGTTAAAAGTTGCACTTCTTGGGAGGTAACCCAAGGTATAGTCTTTTTAGCTTAATTTAAAGTTTTCTCATTTTTGTACATATTTTTGTTCATGCTTAACTGGAGTTGGAAAGGTGTGGTAATGATTTGTTGAGTTCTGCAGCAAGAGTGTGGAAAATGATGCTTTTCCAGGATATCCGATCGGATGAGAGAAAGTGACTGATCGGACACAACACACTGGACAGCTGTCCGACTAGATGAGAGAAAATGACCGATCGGACGAAACACACTAGACTACTGTCCAACCGTATGAATGATTGTCCGACCAGATAAAGTTGCAAACTTACCGTCGCCCCATTTACAAATTTCCATCTTTCCCTCGGGATGGCATGGCCATTTAGGCGGGCACGAGCCCCAGTATTGTATCACTTTTTATCCCAACTCTCATTTTTCATTTTTAGTAATTTTGTTTGATTTTTCTATTATGTGTTTTGTGCTTGAGTGTTTGTTTAACCATTCGACTAACTATTCTCATGATAATTGATTCGACATTTTCCTTTTTCCTTGTATTGATATGTATAATAGCAATGCGGACATTGCTTACTTTTGTCTGTGGGTGGGTGGGTAGTCGTACTATGCATGCGTAGTCGTTTTCGTCGAATGGTTCTATTTGAGTCTTTCTTTGTGACGACGTACGAATCAACCAATTGTTTATGTCGACGTATGTTGAAATTATTCCCATGCTTATTTGTGTTTGTATTGGCTTGCCTGTCAGAATCATGTATTATGTGATAGGTCGTTAGAGTCTTTTGAGCTTGTTTAAGTGCAAGATTTTCCAAAAAGTACTTATATATATTTATTTAAAACAACACTTGGTCGTTAGCAATTTTGCGAAGCTCTTAAAACTCGATCTTCTCATTTTCAAAAGTTTGAATAAAACCCTAGTAAGGAGTCTTGTGTGTTAACATTTCATGCTGTGATTCGATAATAGTTTTTAGAAGTCCCTAAAGTCGCATGTGTATATTTAGTTTTGGAAATGACGATAGGCACATACAAAATTCGATTCCGGCTATATTCAAAAATAAAAACCACTATAAACTTTTAAGGAGACCCTTTGAGCCTTTATTCCGTCTCTTTGTTAGCCATGAGCATAATTGTAGCTCTTATTTCGTTTAAGTTTGTGAGATGAGAGTTTTATTTAGTGAAAAAAACTCTTTGTCACCTGTACTTGTAGCTTTTTTATGGTTTGCAACCTAATATTTGTTTTATTATTATTAACAACCCAAAGTATGCGGGTTTTGCTCTTTGCAAACTTTAGGCTATTTTTCATCCAAAAAATAGTTAAATCGAAGCACGTAAACCTCATGCCTCATTCTAAAAACATGAAATATTGCCCAACATAATAATTGGTGATGAGGCATGAGGTTTACGTGTTTCGATTCAACCATTTTTTGAATGAAAAATAGCCTGAAGGTTGCAAATAGAAAAACACGCATACTTTGGGTTGTTAATAACAACAATAAAAATATTAGGTTGCAAATCATAAAAACGCTACAAGTACAGGTGGCAAAGAATTCTTTTCCCTTTAATTTATCATTGGTTTAATGAGGTATGACGAATGCAAGGTGGAAATTAGTGGGACACTATTATAAAAAAAGAAGAAGAAGAAAAGAAATATATAAAAATAAAAAAAAAAGAATAAGAGTTTAGTTAAGAATAAGGCCTATTTATAAAGGCAAACGAGTATAAAGGAACTAACACTCTTGTTCCTTAAGATCGAGCGAGTTTATTCAGTTTTGGGTGAGAAATATCCTTAGTTATAAAATGGGGAAAAAGATTGTAACCATCATGTACTATACACATTTTTTGGGTTTGCATCCTAACGTTTTTTTTGTAATTTAATGCATCCTGTACTTCACAAAATTCTGAAAGTGCATCCTCCGACAAGCCAACTCGCCTCAACTCGCCGAAACTCACCTAATCTGGCGAGTGACGTTGCATATTTTCAAACCCATATAATTTAGGTGAGTTACGGTGAATTTATTATTTATTTAAAACTAGTTTCGGCATATTTTATTAAATATGCAAACCCACCGAATTCATTATTTAATAAATAATAAATTTTATTTATTTAATAAAACTAGTTTCGGTAAACGTTAGGATAAAATATGGTTTGCATATTTATTTAATAAATTCTAGTTTTTATTTAATAAAACTAGTTTTTTCTAAATTTTATATAGTACAGGATGAACTTTCAAAATTTTGTATAGTACAGGATGCATTAAATTACAAAAAAAAAATGTTAGGATGCAAACCCAAAAAACGTGTATAGTACAGGATGGATACAATATTTTTCCCTCTAAAATGCTAAAATAGCGTTATATGGTTGTTTTGGGAGGAATGAGGAGCAAGCTTTGCTCTATGCTTCGTCAAAATTTTATTTATTCAATGACCAGAATTAAACGCGGATATATAGTTCGGAGACGTAGAACACAAATTCGTTTATTTGCATCAAGTTTTCGGGGGGCCCATTCAAGACTTACTCGAACTATTACTCAACAGAAAATAAGAGATTTTGTTTCGGCTCATCGGGAGCGCAACCCCCTTTTTCTTTTTGGCCTTTTTTAAGCTAATCTCTTTTTTTTGTTTGGGACGGTAGCTAAAAGAAAATCATTCATTCTTAACCAGCGTTTTTAATCTTAAAATTTGGATTGAGTGAGTTATTGATTGCGTTTGTTCGCAAGTTAGCCACACATCTTTATATATGACATACCTTACCAAAGAGCCTACATTACATCCCTATAAAGTCCTAATCCGATCCTTGATTAAATGTGCACACATATGCGATGTACGAGTTTTTGATTTTCACGAGTCGTTGAATGCATGTCCATGTTGATCCGAGCATATACACTTACCTTTTGAAAAACACGAGCGAATGAGTGCACCATTATATATATCTCCCTTTTGTGAGGACGCATTCTTTTGATTTTAAGGTGAAAAGGTAACACGAGGAGCTTAACTAAAGATTTTTCGACAAAAGTGTCTATATTTGTAAAACTATATTATATGCACAACATGATTCTTTGATCTAGCTACTTTCATGCTTACGTGGTTTTGATTCTTTCATTTGTTCAAGGACGAACAAACTAATAAAGCATGGGGAGGTTGACTCGCACATATTTGTCAAGATTTTTGTATATTTGGCTAGTACTTTAGTTAGATTTGTTGTTAATTTTGGTATAAGTTGGATAAGTTGAGCATATTCTCGTATTTATGTATCTCCGTCTTAATTTAACACATTTTATGTTTATTTTAGGTGTTTTGAATTCTTTTGGTGTTAAGGTGGACGAGTGTGGGCCCGCGAGTGGAGTTTCAAAGAAAGTGGGCCCCAATTTGGTATATTATAGCTGACACTGGGTATGTCATTCACAATGGGTATGTCATCCACACTGGGTAACCCAGTGTCAGATCTTGTCTGGCAGAAAGATCCATCCGATCGGATTGGGAGACCATCCGGTCGGATGTAAGCATTACAAACTCGTATTTTGTGGAGATTTTCAGTTACGGAAGGGGTATTTGAAGGCTACAAAAGGCCAAAAACTCAGCCACATTCAGAACCATCACGGAACCATCTCCATAATCCATCCATAGACGAATAATCCCTCGTCCGATTCGTGACAAACCGAGACGAGAAGACATTCTCGAAGCTCTTGGGGAAGACAACCCAAGAGAGTTTTTGAATCGTTTTTCATTTCATCTTTCTTTTCTAATTCAGATATTTAGTTTTTCAAACCTTAGATTAATATTAGTTTGATAATCATTGCTCGGACATTGGACGTAGACTAGCTTTGATTCGTGTGCTTCCTAGTTTGAACGTTGATAATTTCCATTCCCATATAGTAAGTTTTTTGTTTCTTTCATTTTACCATTTCAATTTATGTTTTGTTCGATTCTATTTTGATTGTTGATGGGTTTTAGTTGTTCTCTATTTTCTTGTTCAATCATGATTAATTCTTGCTTTGAGTTTCTGATATTGGATTTGTTGATGGTTGTTAATTAGAATTTACGGGTCTAGTGCCAGAAATCGTTTAGAACCATCACTTGGAATTATCGAGGGTTTAATCTATACGTTGGGATTGACAACCCCAACTCGTAGACTAAGTGTTCTATGAAATGCCCAAGTGGTCGTGGAGACGATTCCAAGGCCCTAGACCCCCGTTTTACGAGAATCTTTAAAAGGTTTTCAATTTCGTTTTCAGAGTCATTGTTAAACCTTTTAAAACTTTAGTTAAGTTCTTGCATAGAGATTAACGCTCTCTTTGCAAGATTAGTTTCAAATTGCTCGTAGTTATAAATATTATTTCTTCATTTTAGTTATTACGATTCTCAAACCAAAACCCTTTTGTCCGCGTGTATAGCGTAGCATTTTGTTATTTTCTCATTCGTAAAAATAAACAAAAAAACTATTTCCGATTAGTCTTCCTCGAGAGATTGACTCGAGTTTAACTTGCCAGTCTACAAGTGACCCCATTCTCTTGTGAGCGACATAAACCCCTTTCAAACTTAGACGCGTATTTGTTTAAATGGATTTTATTAAGGACACAAAAGTTCAGATTAGCTACATAAATAATTTAGAAAATATAGATAAGTGAAACACAACCTCAAACGCTCAATCATTATTACATTGTCACTTCAAAAATAAAAGCATGCATCCTCTCAAAGGGTAATATATAAGTGTACGCTCAAAGCACTCATGAATTTTTATGGGGACGTGTTTACGCTCAAATCATCAAAATACATGTATAATAAACAAGAACCGAAAATCAAAAACTTCTCCATCGCGTTTAAGTGTGTAACTAACAAATAATCGGAAAAGGTCTTTTCGGGTTGTATTGTAGGCTCTTTGGACGAGTATGAAATATATAAGTCGTGTGGCTAACTCATGATCTAACGTGATCAATAACTCACCAAACTATTCTAATCACGAAGTAATGTGCTTCACCCCATTTAAAAGAAACCTCACTTAACTCTCATAACGTAACCTTTATACGCTATTTCTCAACTCGCAACCCCAAAACCGACTTTTTTGAACAAACCACTTAAATAATTTAGAAGCTTATAATACGCTTCTTCTTTTAAACAGAACTCTTGACTCTTAAACATTAGGCGTTATAAGAAAATAAACAGAACTAAAAATAAGCCTTTATAAGCATAGGCAATGACTCAACACGATTCACCATCCTTTTTATTATTTTTTTTTATTCTTTTCTATTCTTTTTTTATATATTTTTTTGAAGGATGGTGATCCATAACACTATTACAAACTTCTCATAAATCCCTGATCATAATCCAAAACACAAATAACCAATAAAAATAAGTAACTCTTACCCCACGCTATTAATGAAGTAGGAGTCGACTCAAAAAAACAGTCATGGCTATAGGAAATGGATATTTGGCTATGATTGGATCATTCGTAATTTATAGTGGCTAATATATATGGATATGGGTGGAATAAGGGTAATTTCTGTGCCCAATCGTCATGTTCAAAGCTAACTACATACAACGATCTCAAAGATATCTCAAAACAGAACTCACTCAAGTATGCAACGATTATAAATGCTCAGTCTACTCACAGTTTGCATGAAAAAGTTTTAAATTGACGCTATTTTTAAAATTTTGCTAAATCATTTGCGTCCAAGTACAATTTTACAATATATATAAATAAAAATTTTGAAAAACTTATGCACTTATACACGCTCAAAGAAAAGAACTTCAAATCACACATAGTTAACTTTGACAAGATATACCAGACAAACACAAATAAGCGTAGGAATAGCAATTAATCACATTAAGAATTACTACTTATTACAAATCACGAATTTCAAATTGCACAAATTACGTAATGAATAATAAATCGCTCGACTACCACCCCCTCTCTTAAAATCCGACAATCTCCTTATTGCCACAAACCAAGAAAAATTAAAACAAAGAGAGGAAAAAGGAAGACGTCCTTGAATACTTAAAAAGTCGAGCCGCTCCATGTTGAATTCATGCAATCGTCATCTCGTCTTGATCCTCGTTATTTGAATTGTCCTGATTAAAAACTACGAAAACAAAACTAACGAAGAAAACATAAAACAAAATAACTAAAAAGTCTTAAGAATTTAAAGAAAACAAAATTGACGTAAAAATAAAACAAAATACGAAAAGCAATAAAATAAATTGGTTTTCAGCCAAAACGTCTCTCTCAGTTTACTGACGGCATACGATCAAACGGGCCGTGAGATGGGGCGGTATCCATCGAGTCAGTTGGTGGAGCTGGTGGCCAACATCTCATGAACTCGGCAGAATTGACTGTCAAGGTTTTCAAAAGCTCCCTATTGCCCCGGCTTGCCTCACACGCCCTACGTGCTTCCACTCAAGCTAAACGGGCCTCCTCATGCACTGAACAGGCTTCTTCAAAAGCCAAGCGCGCGTCCTCTCTCGCCCGAGCTGGCATCATACTCGAAGCCTGAAAGTCGATCGTAAATGTTTGACTTAAAGCCCGTGTAATCCGTCAAAAAGGCCTCAAAATTTTGTTGTCCTACACGAGGCGACTCTCCTGTTGTCCTGGCGTCGGATTCCCCTGAGCCCTAGTATCTGCTCCATCAACCTCATCAGTTACCTCTCTGCTCTCGTCATCCTCGTCCTCATCGTCGGTCTCCCTGTCTCGCTCGTGATAAGTCCAAAGCTTAGTCACGTACTTCTTCACTCCCCTCGGATTTCCGGGGATTCACACCACCCTTAGAGAGAACGCTAACGGTTGATAAATGTGGCTAACATCATCGCTCCTCGGTGAGTATCCACAGGGCCTCGACAAAGCTAGTAATGAAAGTGCCATGAGACATCGGCACCGGTCGCTCTGCGCTCATCTTGTTCATGTTCTTCAACGTCCGTATAATTAGGGGATAAACCTGGACCGGCTTCCCCTTCACCATGCACCATAGTGCATACATCTCGTGCTTGTTCACTAACGCCGACTCCTCCTTGCCGAGCACTCAACGCGATAGAAAATGGTAGGCGGCATAGAGGGCATTGTCTTGCACTATCATGAGGGGGTATTGCATGCTCTTCCCCTCGACACCCGGGAGCTTAATCTCCTCCCAAGATTGACGCTCGTTGTACGCGTGGTGTTGCTCATAAAACTGCATCCTTCCCTGAAATTCAAAGGTCACCTCAGTCGCGTTGGCATCGAATGTTTATTCCTTTCCTCCGAATAGACACATCAGAGTGTAGTCCGCCAATATCTCTAATAACGTGTAAAACTCGAGCATTAGTTGCTCGTAGGGAGGGACTCAGATCCGGGCCCACTCTACACATTCGAGGGCTTTCACGTAGCTCACGAAGCATTCGACGAAAGGGTCATTCTGCACGGCTTGGGCGAACCAGTAATTGATGTCGATTATCATCGGATTGATGATCGTCTGATTCGTCAAGGACTTGTACAGGTCGACCTCGTTGTCGAACACCTTGAATTTTGCTCCCAATCTATTCTCCGTATTCTCTTCTTGCCCGGATTGGATGAAGACATGTTGATGGAATCGAGTAGTAAATGCCGGAATACGGCTGGTATGTGTTGCCGGAATGTGGCTAAAAAGGGTCGGAATGCGACCTTGAATTGCCCCGGAGTCTGCTGGTAGAACACCTAGCGGTAAGGGCTAGCGGTAGCCCTTATCATTATCTCCTACCGCTAAGGGGTAGCAGTAGCTGTTACAGTTACTGTGACCGCTAACCAACTGTCGAGCACCCGGCGTGCAGAAAAATCATTCCATTCATTTTGCTTCAACAAATCAATCTATTCAAACCAATCCTAACCTAAACCTGCAATTCCAAACCAGACAATATAATTGGAGTTAAGTTGAGCCACCCTTACCCAATATCCTAAAAATTGATCGTTGCTTTGTTTCAAGGATAAATCCTCGAAATTCTTGCCGCCGGAAATCATTCGTGTGTGACGGAGTGCGGCGGTCGTTTCTTTGGTTGGCGAGAATAAATCGGTTACGATTTGACATTAGAAATTTTTGGGGTAGCGGTCTGTGGAAAAACTATGGTTGCAGATTAGCGGTTAGAAAGAAAAATAAACGAGAATAGTGTTAAAAAAAACTGTCCTTATATAATTCGCTTCGGGCCGGGTTAATTTCGCCTTAGCGGTAACACTTACCGCTAGCCTTACCGCTAATGAAACCTGCTTGTGGCCAACGGTAGCCTTAGCGGTGATGGTTAAGAGTAGAATACTGCACATCTCACGAGAAAAATTAAAAACGTTCGAGCATATAAAATAAATAGAACACCGCATCGTGAGAATTAAACATCGAGTTTAAATAAACAAAATAAAAATTGCAATAAAAATAAAATAAACTAGATATAATAGCATAACAATCCTATGACTCGAATAAACAAAAATTTAAAATGCTGATAATAGTTAAACTGAAACGTCATAGGGGTTAAGGTGACTAAGGTCCATAGACTATGTCTTCGAACTCCTCGATCCTCGCGTTGGCATCATCTAGGCATTCCTTCCAATACTCTATGGTCTAAAGGCCGAATTTTGTAATTCTCTACTAAGAGTTCGGTAGCTTGTTTGGTTGCTTCAGCAAATTCGGCTTTCGTCTCGTCCAGGTCTCTCTTCAAAGTAACAATTTCGTACGCAAGAGACGCTTCGTTCCAAAGAAAGCCGGTATTCTGAGTTGTAAGTTTCTCAATCTCCTCCTTAGCATTAGAAACTTGACTTGAAGCTCTTCTATGACCTCCTCGTGTTCCTCCCGTTGAATCCACCCGCGTTGATGGTGGGTGGCTTCTCATTGGTTTCGTTTCATGGTGCCGAAAAATAAGGAGTAGGAAGGTGGTAGATTAAAGGAGTGGAAAGGTTGTGATTTATGGAGTATGGAGGGGTGGTTTATATAAGAGTTATTGCCTTGTGAAAATAGGAGTCCTAAATTCTCTCCAAGTATAAATAAGGTAGAATTAAACAAATCACCTAATCTGAGCAGGACTCTTCAAAAGGAAGATCTAGACTTTTAATTCAGCCAAAACTCGTCCCCAAAATTACCAAATATAAAACACACTTTGCCGGAATAAATTCCAAAACTTCGCGCTCCAAAATATTTGAAAATCCACGGATCAGTTACCGGTAACGGTAGCTTAGCGGTAAGGGTGACCGCTAGGTCACTGTTACGCTTCCCGCGTAGTTGTTAGCGGAGGCGCTAACTGTTAGGCCACCGCTACATCCCCCATTATATTTTCTGTCTCTTGCTAGCGGTGACCTTAGCGGTAAGTGTCACTGCTAGGTCCACCGTTAAGCCCCTCAGTTTCGTTTAGCGGCTGATTCTTGATGTTAATGCCTTGGCGAGATACTAACGGTAAGCGTAGCAGTAGCAGCTACCGCTAGCCAATCGCTAAGTCTCCAGATTGGTGATTTTTTCCAATTTTTCTGCACGTCAACAAATGCTTAAACGCACCACAGCAATTACTAAATCAAAAAAAAAATTAAATCATGAAAATTACACGAAAAATTTAAAAAGAAGGGAGAGAATACAACGCTTGGGTTGCCTCCCAAGAAGCGCATCTTTTAACGTCGCTTGCTCGACGTGAGTTCTAGTCAATCAATTCTCAGTTGGAGGTGGGTCTAAAAACTTTACCACCTCGCGATCCTGGCTTGCCGTCATCCCATGACGATACAGCTTCACCCTATGTCCGTTGATTTGAAATGTTGTATCCTTCTTCTTGTCGTACAAAGTGACCGCTCCAAAATCGTTTATCTCCTTGATTAGAAATGGTCCACTCCATCTTGACTTAAGCTTACCTGGAAATAATTTCACCCGAGAATTATAGTTTAGAGCTAACTAACCAGGCTCTAGCTGTTTGTTAACAAGTCTATGATCGTGACGTTTCTTCATCATCTTCTTTTTCCTCCATGCACTCTCATATGCCTCGTTTTGGATTTCTTCAAGTTTTGTTAGCTCTAGTTTCCTATATTCGCCCACCTCATCATAACTCATATCCAGCTTGCGAATTGCCCAACTTGCTCGGTGTTCGAGCTCGATCAGAAAATGACAAGCCTTTCCATAGACAAGCAGAAAGGGACTCATAGCAAGCACTATTTTATACGTTGTTCTATAAGCCCACAGTGCATCAATCAGCTTCGTTGCCCAATCTTTCCAATTCGGTCCGACTGTCTTCTCAAGGGTGGCTTTCAACTGGCGATTGTTCGTCTCAACTTGTCCAGAGGTTTGCGGATGGTATGGAGTATCTACCTTGTGCCAAACCCCATATTTCATCATCAACCTCTCAAAGGCTCGGTTGCAGAAATGACTTCCACCATCGCTTATGATCGTTCTTGGGATTCCGAATCTGATAAAGATGATCTCTTGTATAAATTTAAGCACAATCTCATCATTTGCTTTTCGCGCGGGAATCGCTTCTACCCATTTTGATACGTAATCCACTCCCACTAGTATGTACTCGAAGTCACCGCTTTTGGGAAACGGTCCCATGAAATCAATGCCCCAACACTAGTGCAGAAACAACTTTCCAGAAAGCTTGTTTCTGCAAATCTAGAACGCCCTATTGAGGCGTTCTGTATGGAGCTGTTTTAGAAAGTCTGACAATCTAGAACGCCCTGATGAGGCATTCTAGAATGTCTGACTTTCTAAAATAGTTATCAGAGACGTTCTAGAAAAAAATTTCAGCCGTTCTATAAAGTTATTTTTACCGGTTTCCCCGTTCTGGAAAATAACTATCCAGAACGTCTTTTTTAAGGCGTTTTGGAATGTATACTTTCTAGAACACCTAGAAAAACAGACGTTCTAGAAACTATACTTTCCAGAATGTCTCGAAAAACAAAAAACAGGCGTTCTGGAAACTCTATTTTTCAGAAGTTCTCGGAAAACAGAAGTTTTGGAAAGTATACTTTTCAAAACGTCTCCAAAAACAGGTTTTGTGGAAAGTATACTTTCCAGAACGTCTCGAAAAACAGGCGTTCTAGAAAGTATACTTTCCAGAATGTCTCAAGAAACAGACGTTCTAGAAAGTTTGTTTTCTAGAATGGTTTTTTGATGTCTGTTCTAGATTTTTACATTTTTGGAGTTTAGTTCCAAATTCATTTTTCAGCCTGCTCATAAATTATAATTTTTAATAGCTATTTAAATCACAAAACACATATCATTTATATAATCCCAAGATCAAACAATACATGGAATTAATTACAATAATACACAATCACCAATAGATGTCAATACAAACAATACAAGTAGCAAAAAAAAAAAAAGGCACTAGAAATTACTGTCTTTATCAAAGAAAACATGACACGATACGGTGTCAAGTTTGCAATACCTCCTTATATAACATAAAGCCAGAATCGTTAAAAGAGTTTTCATCTATTTATTATTATGCACAAAAAAAAACTAACATAGATTCTATTTATGTGCATGATCCCAAAACCCGCAGTTTTTTTGTTGTTTTTTTTTTTTTTTGTTTTCCACCAAAGTACCAAAGTTGCAACTTACATGTTCCTGAGTGATGATGCGAAGATGATCACGCATAGTAGCCATAATAGGGTAAGATGGGAAACAGAGCTGATAAAAGCATGTATGAGACGAGGGGAGACGATCAAACGACTCACAGTTCTTATAGATGTAAAGTCGAGAAGCCAATCCGCTAAAACCTTCGCTGGGTAAATATTTGATCGACGTCCAAAAAGAATAGGAGAACCTTTTTATGCTCTTTTGTCATATTCCCAACAATCTGCATTCAATATTGACGTCGAAAAAAAAACTAAAAAACCTAAAAAAGAAACACGTAAAAACACAAGCAAACATTTAAAAAGAAATGGAAGACTCTTGGAAAACTAAACTAGAAAAAGAACCCTAAGAAACTAAACTTTGGGGTATATACGTTGATGTTATCAACAGTTTATTCATTAATTAAGACCAATACATAATTTCAGACTTTACAATCATAATCCAATAAAGACTTGTAATAAAGTATGGCCAATTATCACCTATTTTTCTGCATCAAACCAGCTTCCCCTGATTAATTTGTACCAGGATTATGTATAATTTAACTCTCACTCCATTTAATGGAAATATGAAGCCATCAATTAAGATACTAAGTGGGATTAATGTCATGGATTAAGTGGCAATCCTATAATCCTATCATTGATATCGATAATCAAATTATCTCGCACTTGAGAAAAACTTAGAGTACTTTGTAAAATTTAACAATTCTTTTAGTAAACTAAAATTCCAAAAACAAATAAAAAAATGATCTTATAGTTTTAGGTTTGTACTAACAAACCAAAGAGTGAAACTAAATGAGCTTATTACCCTTAATAAAGTGTTTTCCTTCTCAATGACCGGGGGTGAAATGGTCAAAGTAAATACAAATTCGTCTCGATATGGCCATTAGGAGAATCCAAACTAGCTCGATGCTCAACATGATGACGTCTGTTTTCTTCGAACCATTTCTAGTTTTGGATTTCTTTTTCCACTAATTTCAATATTCTTTTGTGCATTAGTACAATTACAATTTAAGAAATCAAAGTAATATCAGACATTATATATTAGTACCATTAATAAAAAAAAGTATAAAGAAATATAACATACACTAATCACTTACTCAATTAAATTCCTGAAATTCGCAATTAATCTTGAAAATTTGACAACTAGTTGTATCAAAGTTGAAATCTTACCTAGAAACTGAATTGCATCATCAAATGGAAATTTCTCATCTTCTTAAAAATAGTAAGAGGTAAAAGTCAGTACAAATTTGGACGAGTAGCTTTGGCTAAATATATCTTCCAT
>BMAC01000235.1:353228-375356 GCA_014905375.1 Phtheirospermum japonicum
AGAATTATTGCGCAAATAAAAATGATGGACCCATCGATACCAGAGCGTGTCTTTTTTTCCGTGAATGTTCCAAAGAGTCTTTGMAAGCAGAGATTGATTCCAGGTTTCTAAGTCACGAAACCCTAGACCACCCTCGGATTTAGGCAGGCARGAAGAGRCCCAGGACACAGGGGGGCTGTTGTTTCCCCATAAAAAAATGCGACAGATTTTAATGATTTTATCTAACACGGCGGCTGGGATGGGGAAGAYTGCGAGCCAGAAACATTCCACCCCTTGTAAAACTGACTTAATAAGTTCCATGCGGCGCGCATACGATAAGGAAGAGGCGTTCCAGCCATCAATTAAATTTCTGACCCGATTAATTAACATGTCATAATTTTTTACAAGCAGACTCCTTGTGTCGAGAGGGATACCAAGGTATCGGAAAGGCAGAGTGCCACAGGAGAGATGGGAGAAGGAGAGAATGTCCCTTTTTTCTGCACTCTTATATCCAATCATATAAATGTTGGATTTGAGTATGTTCATCTGAAGCCCCGAGACACGTCTGAAATCCTCCAAGCAGTCCAAAAGAAYCYRAACRGAGATGGGATCCCCCCGGGAAAGAAGCATAAGGTCGTCGGCGAAAGCCAGATGCATGATATTTAAAGGCTTACACTTCGGGTGGAAATTGAACTCTGAGTCAGTGGTGTGAAGCCTAATAAGACGAGAGAGATATTCCAAGCAAATCACGAACAGGTAAGGGGAGAGGGAATCTCCTTGCCTGAGGCCTTTTTCACCTTTGAAATGACCGAACAGCCCTCCATTAACAGAGATGGAGTAAGAGGTGGTCGAGATGCATTCCTTGACCCATTTTACAAAGATGTCCGGGAATCCAAGACCAAGCAGGACATCATAAAGAAAGTCCCAAGAAACCGAATCAAACGCCTTTTTCAAATCAATTTTAATAGTGCACCGAGGAGAACTTTTCTTTGAATTATAGCCCCTTAGAAGTTCTTGCATGAGATGAATATTATAAACCATGTTCCTCCCTTTCACAAAAGCAGCTTGGGCGCTGTCGATAATCGGGTCCAGGACGGAAGAAATCCGATCAGCAAGGATCTTGGAAATAACTTTGTAAAATACATTGCAGCACGAAATTGGGCGAAAATCACTGACAGACGGGGAGTGGGATTTTTTTGGGATCAAAGCGATAATAGCGTGGTTCCATTCTTTAAGAAGGGATCCCGAGGTGAAGAACTCAGTTACAGCAGTTACAAAATCGTCGCCAATAATACCCCAGGTTTTCTTGAAAAATTTTGATGTGTAACCATCTGGGCCAGGAGATTTGTCATCAGCAATCCCTTTAAGAGCCCCCAAAATTTCCTCGAGAGTAACAGGTCTAATCAGATTATCACTCTGCTCGTTGTCCAAAATCGGGCCAAGGCCTATCACTGAATTATCCAWCGAAGTWGCAGGCTGCTTGGAACCCARCAGTTCCTTGTAAAAATTAACAAACTCATCACCGACTTCCTGAGTGGAGTTCRTCGAGCTGCCATCCGATCTAATTAAAGAAGCTATAAAATTTTTCTTGGCGTTCCGTTTGACTACTGAGTGAAAGAATTTCGTGCACTTGTCGCTTTCTATCAAATATTTGCATTTAGCTTTTTGTTGAAAAAATAATTTTTCTGCGTTACAGAGGAAAGTGGCTCTCTCCCGAAGCTCTAGCAAATTGCGCGCCAACTCACTGTTATTCGGGTCCGAGTGCAAGCTGCTTTGGGCATCCTTGAGAGCAGTTTTAGCAGCCAACGCTCGATTCGATATGTGAGAAAAGTGCTTAGAGTTCAGCGCTTTAAGATCATGTTTTAAAAATCTGAGCTTAGATCTTAGCCGAAACTGAGCAGTGCCTCTGATCGAATACTGCCAACTTTGCTCGACCATTTTCATAAAAGAATCGTGCTCTGTCCACATATTGAAAAAACGCCAAGGAGTCTTTCTAGAAGAAATGGAGTTAGAAAACTTGACCACGCAAGGGGAATGGTCAGAAAGACCCGAAGGTAGGAAAAGAGCTTCACCGTGCGGGTATTTCAAAATCCAGTCGTTATCTACCATGGCCCTATCAATTTTGGACCACATTTTGTTGTTCGAGTAGGTGAAGTAGAGACCAGTGGAGGGCAAATCTGAAAGTCCCAAAATCGAGCAGCAACTAACAAAATCTCTAATTTCCCATTGGGTGATGGCTGACCCGTTAATTTTGTCGCTTAAGGATAAATAAGAATTAAAATCTCCCAGAACCAGCCAAGGTCGTTTGACAAGAATTTTGATGCGAACAAGCTCGTCCCACAACGATTTTCTTTCTCTGACCGAGTGTAGACCGTAAACGAAACTGACAAAATGAACTTTGCGACTTATTTTGCAGGTGATAAGGGTGTGGATCACCTGAGCGTGAACTGACAAAACTTCAATTTCCACTTTATTCCGATTCCAAAAAACCACAATTCGCTTGTTATTATGAGTACCAAAATTCTGATAACATGGCCTGAGATTCATGTCCTCTGTGTGCACAAAAAGGAAGAAACTTAATCGGATAAGAATAACATACAACAATAAACAATGGAGTTCCCTTCCATCAACACCACAAAGCAAGTCAAATGACGAAAAAATAGTCTTAAGATAACATTTTAAATGAGAGATTGTAATCTCACAATTCCCTCAAGTCAGAATCATATTAGTTATTAACATTTGAACCATGTATACAATAGGATCTGACATCTAGTTCAACTATCTACAAGAGTATCTTTCATCTTTATTAATTACCATTTCAATCCTTCATAACAACTATAAAATTCATAAGCACACATCTACGTCCACAAAAAATTATAATCAACTAAATACACCCGACTAGTTTCATTAACTGTCCATGGTTAATGTCCAAATGGAATTCATATTTATCTTACATAGTTTAGTATTCAATTTTTTCCTGCTGCCACAAGTAGTAAAAGTTCAGCACCGGGAGAAAAGAGCAATAGTCACACAGCCAGAGCATTTGGTAATTCTTCAATTTCTAGATGAGTAAACTGTCACATGATTATTCTTTAAATGAAAGCAATACCAGAAAATGGAAACCCAAACAATCTTCCTTTCCCCTAAAATCAAAGTAACAAAAGCAACAGACCCCATTTCAAAACCAAGGTTGTAAAAGACATTTTTTTAACTCGTCACACCCAGAACCCTGCAAATATACCATACCATAAATTTGTTTGAAATTATGTATATATACAAATCCCGGAGGATAACAAGTTTTATACGATTAGATACGAGCATATATGATACTCAAAAGGAAAAGAGACAGAGGGAGAGAGCATATATGCGGTAAACATTTGGATAAAAGCTACAATGACCACCCAACAAGGTCTCATTCCGCAACACTCACAACCACCAAAAAAAAAAATCAAATAATTGTGGGGGGTGGTTGGTGGAGTGGAATCATAAACCCTAATCTAATTGAAAACAATTAACTTGTAATCAAACGAACCCGACTAGCCTTGAACTGAAATGCACAAAAACTCCTCGTTCCTGAAGCTGAAGTACAGTCCATATCCCAAAATAAATTCAATCAAATGCAATTAGGGTACACTAGACGTGTTGTTTCGGTTAAAACCGGCCGGTTAATTAACCGGCAGTTAATTTAACCGATTTTTGGTTAATCGTAACTTAACCGGCTGAGAACCGGTTAAGGTTACGGTTAAACCGGTTAACCGAACAGGCGGTTAACCAGTTTAACCGGTGGTTAACCGTCGTTTTTTTTTAACCAGTCGATCGACTGCAGATCGACTGCCGGATCGACTGAAGGACAGAGAGTGGTGTTTGAAAATGCAGTCGATCGTTTTAGTCGATCGACTAAATTTCAGTCGATCTACTGAATTTCAATCGATCGACTGAAAAATAGTCGATCGACTGAATTGCAGTCGAACTTTATTTATTTTTTTTGGGAAAAAATAAATTTAAAAAAAATAAGGACTTGATTTTAATTCTAATATTAAAAATTTAAATTTTAACTTTTAATATTAGAATTAACTTGCCTACGTATCCTCGTAAAGGAATCAAAGTCCACGTAGTTCGAGTTTTTTTTGTTTGAAAAAAATAAGTTTTAAAAAAAAAGGATTTGAATTTAATTCTAATATTAAAATTTAAAATTAAATTTTAACTTGTAATATTAGAATTAAATTGCCTACGTATCCTCGAAAAGGAATCAAAGTCCACGTAGTTCTTTTACTTACCTCACTTACCTACTTACCTATTCGTCGTTGTCGTTGCTTCCCGAAGTGGTATCGTAATAGTCGCTCTCTTCGCCTTCATCCAATTGCATTTCTTGTTCTCGTTTTTCGGCCTTCACCCAATCGTTCATCAACATTTGATTTTCAAGATTTTTGGATGTTAAGGTAGACCGACGCTCATCTAACATGTAACCTCCCGTGCTGAAGGCCTGTTCAACAGAAACTGTCGAAACCGGAACGGCAAAGACCTCCTTGGCAATTCTAGAGAGAGTGGGAAAAATACTGGCCATTTTCGACCAAAACTGCACAAGATCGTTAGTAACACCATCGGGTTTTTCTGGAACCGAAGTCGGTTCAAAAACTTCTAAATAACTATCTAATTCCATTGACCGACTAGCACTAGCCCTTTGCCGTTTTCGTTTAGTATCTTCAATCAACCTCATATATGGGGTTAGAGCTCCTCGAGGGTCGTTGGGTCTTGTAGAAGTGACGGGGGAAGGGGAATGGGAAGGGGACACATTAACATCACTAGAAGATGAAGATTGATCGTATTCATTAAAAGTTAGAATTAAAAGGTGTTGTACTTCGTGAGCAACACTAAGAGGGTTAGGAATTGGTTTTCCACGAGATTCTAAAAAGGGTGTTAATGCATCGTAATAAACTTTAAGTAAGTTTTGAAAACCCTCCATCCGATAATGCGGGTCTAAAATTTTTGCAATCAAAAAAATATTGGGAATGTAATGAAAATATTTGACCCATTTATCCAACATCTCATCGATAACATCACCTAATTCCGGGTTACCGAGTAAAGCACTACAAACAAGTACTATTTGAATACAATGATCAACAAGTATTGAGGAGGTAGGATAATAAACACCGGATAAAGCCACGGTGGCATCGTTAAAAGTTTTGAAAAGGGATATCATATTATAACAATCATCCCACATATTCGGAAACAAAGCGAAATCGACATCTTCATTATTAAAAAATGTAAACAATGCATCTCTATATTCAAATGTATCATTAAGTAATTTATAAGTAGAGTTCCAACGATTTGGCACATCTAATGAAAATCTTTTTGGATGCAATTGATTGGCCTTGCAAAATCTTCGCCATTTTTTTTGAAGCGAATCGTGGTTTCGTAGATAAGCTATAGCACTCTTAATCGGTTGAATCTTAGTTTTAAAAAGAGTTAAACCATCTTGAACACATAAATTCAAAATATGACAAACGCATCTAACATGAAAAAACTTGCCGCCAATAGCGGGTGGACAAGTAATTTTTAACAATTCTATACTAGCCGTATTGGCGGAGGCATTATCAAATGAAATTGAAAAAAATTTGTTAGTTAAATGATACTCGGACAAAACAGTGGAGATTTTTTTCGAAATATTCACCGCCGTATGCTGGCTATCGAACTTTCTATATGCAATTAAACGTTTTTGCAAAGTCCAAGAATTATCAATCCAATGGCAATTAATTCCCATATAATTATGATTTTTATATCAAATATATGGCCCATGTTTGCTTAATTTTATATTTGAAAATACTTTTGTTATTCAATATTCATATTTGAAAAATAAATCTTCATTTATATATAACAATTTTGTTGGGTTTTCATTCATATATATTTTTAATTAAATTTCAAATATTTTCAAAGTCACCATTTGTCAAACAATTTTTGGTTAATTTAAACAATTATAGATTTTATAACACTATATCTCAATAAATATTTCTCAATATATGTATATTATATTTTAAATAATTATGTTTTTATAACGTCTTTTTAAAGTTCTTTCTAAAAAATTCTATATTTCAAAAATTATTTATTTATACAAAATTTAGAAGATTTCATAAGACGCTTTTACTATTTTTTTAATTTATATATATATATATATATATATATATATATATATATATATATATACATACACACACACACGTATATATATTTATATTGCATATTTAAAATAATTTCAGATTTTATAAAATGAAATTCATTTTTTCTTTAATTTTATATTTAAAAAATTCTTTACATTTGAAAAACAATATAAGATTTTCAAAGCAAATAATATTTAATTTTTTACTCTCTTTAAGACTTACGAGTGAATTACTTAAGTCCATATTTAATCACCATACTCGACTAAATCCAACGGTCATCAACACACTCCCAATACATTATTAAGCGGCTAAAAGTAAAATAATGGGCTGGACCCGCCCGTGAAAACTAGGGTAGATTCATCATACCTACGTGCTTCTATATAATCAATACATTACTCTCCTCTTTCTTCACTTATCCTTCCCAATTACGCATCATACTTTTTCTCTCTTTCTATGTATCTCGGCGGTATGACAAAGTGAAGATACGCAAAATTGCCAGATTTAATTGAAATTGAAATTTGTCAATTTTGCATTTCTACACTTTTCTATCAAACTCAAGATCAAGGATTTCAATTCAAGATCAAGGTAAGTGAAGATAAAGGATTTCAAGATTGAAAAATATACAGATTTAAATTAAAACTTTTTCTATCAAAATCAAGATCAAAGACTTCAAGATCAAGATAAGTGAAGATCCCAAGATCAAGATAAGTGAAGATCTAAGGATTTTCAATTCAAGATTAAGGTAAGTGAAGATCAAGGATTTCAAGATTGAAAATATACAGATTTAAATTAAAACTTTTCTATCAAAATCAAGATCAAAGACTTCAAGATCAAGATAAGTGAAGATCCCAAGATCAAGATAAGTGAAGATCTAAGGATTTCAATTCAAGATTAAGGTAAGTGAAGATCAAGGATTTCAAGATTGAAAAATATACAGATTTAAATTAAAACTTTTCTATCAAAATCAAGATCAAAGACTTCAAGATCAAGATAAGTGAAGATCTCAAGATCAAGATAAGTGAAGATCTAAGGATTTCAATTCAAGATTAAGGTAAGTGAAGATCAAGGATTTCAAGATTGAAAAATATACAGATTTAAATTAAAACTTTTCTATCAAATTCAAGATCAAAAGACTTCAAGATCAAGGTTTCCATATAGTCACAAAAGCCCTCTCATTGCCTCAGCCTCCTTCCTTGTTTTTCTCTTCAACTTTTGTCATGATATGTTATCATGCCTGTGATTTATATTTTTACTTGTAAATTTAGTTATATATGTTTGTTAATATTGTGTTGTGACTTGTGAGATAATAAATCTCATATATTGGATGTTATTCATTCATATTTAAACACATATAAGTGTTTTTTTTTTTTTTTTAAGAAATGTGCAAACACTTCCATCCTGTTGTGATATATCTAATGAGCAACAACGCCATACTTTTGCACATATTAAGTAAGTACTATTAAGGCAACCTAATTTTTTTTATTTTGTGTGCCATTAATTTGCTGTTTCTAAGAGGTTAATTGGGTGTTGTATATGTCTCACTCAACTTTCTTGGATTTTGGCAGCAAACATATTTTAAATTAATTTTGGTATGAAAAAATTCAAAGGTTTCCATATAGTTTTTTGACTTTTTAATTTTTGCATTCATTTTTCTTATAGAAAAACATATTTAATCTTTTCTATCACTTTTGTTAATTGGTTTGTTTTCAACTTTTTTACCCGGAATTTGAATTCAAATCCAAATTCCATATTAAAACTCAGATCACTCATTTTTAATTTCTTCCATCACTTTTGTTAATTTTTAATATTAAGTATGAGTATTTTCAATAAACCAAAACCCTACCCACCCACCAAATCCTACCCAAACACCGGCCAGGCCCATCAATTAATGCATGAATAAAAATGACCCATCAATTAATGCATGAATAAAATTGTCCATTAAAGTCCCATCAATTAATGCATGAATAAAAATGACCCATCAATTAATGCATGAATAAAATTGTCCATTAACGGGCCATGTTATCATATTTCATTAACCTAACTCTTAGCCGCTTCTTCATATTTCATTAACCTAACTCAGCCTTCTTCACCTGTTTCACCTGGGAAAACTCTCTGTCTCCAGAAAAAATCCTGTAAAAACTCTTACTATCTAACTCTTACGATCTAAGAATGATATATTTACTCACCAAAATTAAGATCTGTAAGTCCTCTACGTTTTGTCCTTCCCAAATTAGTCCACTGTTGCTGCATCAAATGAGTCCACTGTTGCTGCATCCCCTGTTGCTTCATCAAATGTAACACCCGAGTCCACTGCTGTTGCATCCCCTGTTGCTACTACTGTTAGATCCCCTGTTGCTGCATCTGTTGTTAGATCCCCTGTTGCTGCATCCCTTGTTGTTGCATCCCCTGTTGCTACTGCTGTTAGATCCCCTGTTGCACGGACTTCAATTTTCCCCACAGTTCCATCAATTGTCGGTGTAAATTGGTTGATTTCGTTCATCTCCATCCTTGCAGAAAGAGATAAAAACTGGGACCCCAAAGAGATACTTCCCCTTCTTCCTCTGTTAAATCCTTATCAGTTTTATGGCCACTTCTTTGATAGGAATGTTTATTCTTGTTACTCTTATCCTCCAACACCTAATCTTATGTCAGCAAAGGAGTGCAGAAACCGAGAATATTTTATAAAGGTATGTTTGTCCAGTAAATTTTGTATTTATTTATTTTAATTTTTTTTATTTTGTAAATGCTACTTGTTTATCTTGTATTTATAATTTTATTTTTTGTTTTTCTTTTGTAGACTATGCTGCAAAATTCTAAGTTTCGTTGCAAGTTAGATGGCTTGATTTCCATATACTCCAATTTGGTTTCTTGTGAAGTTGCTAACCATATTCATATACTCCAATTTTGTTTCTTGTGAAGTTGCTGACCATATTGATCTTTAGGTTGATAAGTACAATAAACACAGACGAAAATTAGGTATGGGGCATGATCAGTATTTCGATTATGTTATATTTGTCTTATTGAATATCAACTATGCTCTTAAGGTAAAAGGTAATCTCGAGGGGAGTTCTTCTCTCTGATTTTCAAATTAAGAAACTCGTTAATTTCCGTTCAATCTTCAAGCTTAATAAACCTTTATTAATCTTCCGGAGCTGACTTTCTGATTATTGAGGGGATTAAAGTTTATCCCTATGTCTTAGACGCTCGTTCCCTAATATCCCAAGTGGATTCCAGTGGAAACATTATTAAGAAGGAAAAACCGTACACTCTACTTGAAAATTTGGCATCATCCCCTCCGCACGAAACTTTGAATTACCCTAAGATCCTACTCGAATCAAAGGGGTTGGGATAGTTGATAACGGACCCTGTTTTTGCCGAATCTAATTTGCAAGAAAGGGCATTCGCCCTATATGTTAGTTCCGTTGATTCCGACCCGGATCATATTCGTGTTAAATTCTCTGGTGTCGATCAAGCTGATATAAATTCAATGAAAATTATTTTGCCGATTGATCTTCCAGAAACTTTATCAGGGGTTGAATTTAACAAAAGGGTTCCTGAGTTACCCCTTGTTATCCCAAGCAAGGGTTCTTCTGAGTGTTCTTCTGATGCTGCTGTGAATGATTATAATTTTGCATCTGTGATTGATTTCCCTATAGAGTGTTCTGGGTTGCTGAGGTTGATTTACCTGATAAATTTGCAAGGGTTCTTCTGAGTGTTCTTCTGATGCTGCTGTGAATGATTATAATTTTGCATCTGTGATTGATTTCCCTATAGAGTGTTCTGGGGTTGCTGAGGTTGATTTACCTGATAAATTTGCATCTGTGGTTGATTTCCCTGCCGAGTCACCTGATTTACTTGAAGTTAAATGAGTCTCCTGAATTACATATCCCTTTTGATGATGCTGATATCCCTACCGAGTCTCCTGACTTACCCGAAGTTAAATATCCATTGATTGAGGTTGATTTACCTGCATCTGAGGTTGATTTACCGAGTCTCCTGACTTACCCGAAGTTAAATATCCATTGATTGAGGTTGATTTACCTGCATCCGAGGTTGATTTACCTGATAAATTTGCATCTGTGGTTGATTTCCCTGCCGAGTCACCTGATTTACTTGAAGTTAAATATGAGTCTCCTGAATCACATATCCATATCCCTTCTTCTGATGATGCTGATATCCCTACCGAGTCTCCTGACTTACCCGAAGTTAAATATCCATTGATTGAGCGTGATATCCCTTCTGATGATGCTGATTTCCCTACCGAGTCTCCTGACTTACCCAAAGTTAAATATCCATTGTTTTTCAAGTAGTGTACGGTTTTTCCTTCTTAATAATGTTCCCACTGGAATCCACTTGGGATATTGGGAACGGGCGTCTCAGACAGGGATAAACTTTAATCCCCTCAATAATCAGAAAGTCGGCTCCGGAAGGTTTATTAAGCGTGAAGATTGAACGGAAATTAACGAGTTTCCTAATTTGAAAATCAGAGAGAAGAACTCCCCTCGGGATTACCTTAAGAGCATAGTTGATATTCAATAAGACAAATATAACATAATCGAAATACTGATCAGGCCCCATACTTAATTTTCATCCGTGTTTATTGTACTTATCAACCCAAACCAAAGATCAATATGGTCAGCAACTTCACAAGAAATGAAATTGGGGTATATGGAAATCAAGCCATCTAACTTGCAATGAAACTTAGAATTTTGCAGCATCTACAAAAAAAAATTATAAATACAAGATAAACAAGTAGCATTTACAAAATAAAAAAAATTAAAATAAATAAATACAAAATTTACTAGACTCGGATACATGGATTTCATTGAGAAACATATTCTACTTTCCAAAGTTTTGCACTATGATGGTGAATTCTTCATCTCATTTTTTAAATAATGTTCTTATAAACTCCTGTGTATGTTCTTATATACCCGCAAGTCTTATTATGATTCAAATTTACAAAAAAAAAAATGCAGTTTTGTAATTTAGTATATATTGTGTATATTGTTGTTTTAGTGAATAATATTTCTATCTCTAAATTTTAATTTTGTACCTATAAATAGAGTCTTCTATCCTCGTAATTAAAAGTACTCCATATTTTATCAAACCACAATTTTCTCTGTTTTTTTTTTATTTTACATTACCTTATCAACACGATTCTTTAACCAATTGAGAGATCAATAAATAGTAGCCTTCAAAAACCAAAACTTCCATAAACTAAAAGAATATAAGTTTTCTTGCATAGAAAACTTGCCAAATTGATTTCTGATGTTTTAACCTTTTGATCGATCTCAATAAAATTCCGAGTTTTTGGGTGGATCAAGTATTGCATATATGTGCTTATTGCTGCCTTGTAACCCAGATTGTTTGCATACGTGATGTGACGATAATCAGTCTTTGATGAATTCTTTTAAGTGATTATTATTATGGTTCGGTATTTGGATTTTAAGAGTATTTTTGTTTGAGGGATTTGGACTTTCAAAATATAAATCCGGGATTGTAGAACCCTTAACCAAATACAGCCTAAGAGATACTTAAAACTATCCTAAAATGTAATTAAGATCTAATTAATAGTAGATCCTATACTATATATATATATATATATATATATATATATATATATATATATATATATATATGATTTTCTATCGGAACAAATAGAATTAGTGTGTCATATGAAAAAGTAGTGGTCCATCATTATCGCTAGTAGTTTCCTCTGAAAAATTGGAGGGTCTTCGTAGCCAATCCCTGATGGTTTTGTTAACTTTTGCATCAAAAAATGGTGATCTACTACATTAACCACCACCATCCTCGTCGAAATATTCGGGGATGCTTGTTTGGGGGTTTGGGGAATGGGGATTAGGTATTGGGTATTGGGTATTTATGTGAATCGACAAGATGGTTTGTTACTACACTGCTATGGGTTTGATTGCCCATTTTTAGTGTGAAGTACAAGGAATTGATGAAAGAAATTTCAATTGATACAGGGCAATATGTGATCCGGAAAGCATGTAGGCGGCTTCAATTAGGGGTGACAATGACTACACATAAGAAACACGATTATTGATACAATTGACACGATAATGCACGACAAGAAAGCATGAAATTTTAATGTAGTTGCACTTGCACTTATCGTTACGGTCACGATATTGCGACACGAACACAATACGATGATACGGTTGGCCACCCCTAGCTTCAATTGGCTGAAGTTGATAGTGGACATGGGCTGATCTACAGTGTAACCGGAGGGGGCCACAGCCTCCCTGGAAAATTTCAGAAATCTTGCTGCTATATTTTTTGTTTGTTTGTTTATTTAGATTATATAATGCCCACTTTGCTAGTTGTTTCCATTATTTCTTTTTTCTTTCCCTCTTCTCACTGTTCCCTTCTTTCATTTTTCTCTTTTCCCTTCCCTCACTAATTGAGGGTAGCAACAGAGAAGTCAAAACTACCTTTTTTTACTTGGGCCAAAATATAGTGATAGTTACAATTATGCCTTAGGTCCAAGAAGATGAGACAAATGATTAGCTAGGGAAACATGAGAGGGAAGGTGGTTGTTTTTTCATGGACGGTCACTTTTACACAAAAAGAAGTGGAATTTAGCGAAGTCTTGAACTTCATCAACTATGAATTGATTTTATGTTTGACCAAGAATATATTATATTGTAATAGCACATCAACACAATTTTATGTTGAACGATTTAATGAATCTGACACGCATTTTGATGTTGGCAAATTTGTGATTTACCAAATGAAGCATTTTCTTAACAGTAGGAATTAACGAGGCTACAATTGCTATCCCAATAACAATTAAGCAGTTGTTTTAGGCTTATTATATCATAATAATATATATAATTCTTCTTGATCGGATTTGATTTTGCAATTGTTTTACTTGTTAAATTCTTGTATATTATCTTTAGGTTAAAACGATTGGTGAAAGGAATTTCGAGTTGAGATACAATAGGTAAGGTGACTTATTCTTTTATGTGCTTATATGTGCTTATTGCTGCCTTGTGACCCAGATTGTTTGCATATGTGATGTGACGATAATCAGTCTTTGATGATTTCTTTTAAGTGGTTATTATTATTATTATTATTATTATTATTATTATTATTATTATTATTATTATTATTTTGTGTGTCTACTCATTGTATTGTTTGTAAATTTTTTTTTTTTTATGTTTACTGGATAATTGGATGAGTGTGTGCTCCTAAACGCTCCTAAACTTCATTAACAATTTTTATTTTTTCAGATATGGATAAATTGTTCGTATCAATAACTCTCTTCTAAGATGGGGTATCACGAAGCCAGTTGACTGAAAATATTGGGATAGAGTAGCGAGCTTTAGGATGACCCCAAGATCTGCGGTGGTCGGCATGGTCCTGGTGCTTATGCATTACAGAACACACGATAGGACCAATATGTAGTCTTATTTCCATCTCTTCTTCCTCAAATTTGGACAGTTTATTCAACATTCGTGTTCTTATTGTTTTCTATTTACATTATCTCGTTACTACTTATACATAAAGACTATAATAAATATAGCAAAAGTTCTTCACTGTGTTGCAACTTTAAATTTTAGGGTGAAACATATTCAACTTTCCAATGATTTAGACTCGATACATGGATTTAAATGAGAAACATATTCAACTTTCCAAAGTTTTGCACTGTGTGATAGTGAATTCTTCATCTCATTTTTAAAATAATTATCTTATATGTGTTCTTAACAATTCAGAATATATACCCTCAAGTCTTATTGTGTTTCAAATTTACAAAAAAAAAAAAAAAAAAAAAAAAAAAGTAGAGTTTTGTAATTTAGTATGTATTGCAATAGTATATTGTTGTCTTATTGTGTTTCAATTTTTTTTTTTTAAAGTAGAGTCTGTAATTTAGTATGTATTGCAATAGTATTGTTGTTTTAGTGAATAACATTTCTATCTTTAAATTTTAATTTTGTACTTATAAATAGAGGTTTCTATCTTCGATAAAAAGTACTTCATATTTTATCTCATCACAATTTTCTCTCTTCTCTTTATTTTACAATACCTTATCAATTCGATTCTTTAACCAATTGTCAATTGGAGAGATCAAGAAATAATAGCCTTCAAAAACTAAAATTTTCATAAACTAAAATAATATTTTTATTTTGGGAATCGTCGATGCAATTTTTTAAAACAATATTGCAAACAACCTAAGCGTCAGATCAAGTTGAAATTCGGATATATTGTTTCAAACACATAGAGGTTGATTTTGGATGATGGAGATCGATTTTAAAGTTGTTTCTTGGGGGATTGTTTGTTTTCTTCTATCGTCATATATAATAATCGTGGTTTAATTAAAAAAAAATGAACTAACAACTTCATAGTCTAGAAGACTAAGTAAGATATTTTATTTGAATGTTATGTATTCTTGAGAAATACTCTATATTATAACTTTTGAAGAACTTTTTAATTATTATTTTAGTTTTTATCATCATATTTATTTTCCCGTCATCTATTTTAATATATTATCAAGTTGTTTCTCTTGAAGTAGAGCAACTACGCATAATATTCTAGAAAAATATTTGTACTTTATCTTATTTCGTGTGATAATTCAATATCATTGAAAAATATTACATGCTCTTAAAAGAACTATTCATACTTGTATTTAACGTATATCATAATTCAATATTCCTAAATAATATGGATTGTTTTTAAAAAACCTGAATTAAATTTTTGTGCTCTTGAAGTTGTGCATGTTATCACATATGATACTTGTTGCTGAAGAAATTATAATATTTATGTTGACAATATAGTTCTAGATCATATATTCTTTCTTCTTGAGATTAGTTACATTTACTTTTTTTTTCGGGCAATTGATAAACGAGACATTATCTACAAGTTCGTCAAAAAGTTTGACAATCTAGCTACCGACACATATTTCTTATGAGGAGACTATTCAATTAAGTTATATATTTCTTCTTTTAATATAGATGTTAATCCAAAACTATGTGCTTCAACTGTGAATTTGTTTTTGTTCTTGTTATTAGAGAGTTTTTTCTAAAACTAATTTATGGATATAATTTGTTATTTCAAAAGGTTAAAACCCAGTCTTTTCCTTTTTCATGTTTTGCAATGTAATCGATATATATGCTTGCATTAGTATTACTTCATCATGGAAATCAAATATATCGTAAGAAAATGAAAGACGAAATAAAAAAGTTTGAACTAACAAGATTCACTTGTGCAAGACAAATTTGAAGCGGAATCTGATAAACAAGAATTTCTCGATCATCCCGATGACTCTTGGCTCGCCGAGGACGACGATTGGCTTGAGCCTATTATCGAGGGGGTGATTGACCTTTGTGAGCTTGAAAATGAGAAACCGGACATTGAGCTCAAATCCGAGCTTAAACCTCTTCCAAGTCATCTCAAGTACGTCTTCCTCGAGGAAGGCGAGAAGAAGCCGGTGATCATTTTTGCCGAGTTAACCGAAGCGGAAGAAGAGGCCTTAATTAGTGTTCTTAAAAAGTTTCAAGGAGCTATTGGCTGGAGTTTGGGAGACATTAAGGGGATAAGTCCAGCCACATGCATGCATTATATTGTGCTGGAAGAAGAAGCAAAGCCAGTTCGAGAAGCTCAACGCCGTATGAATCCGACTTTAATGGAAGTTGTGAAGAAGGAGATTTTCAAATTGATCGACGAAGGGATCATTTTTGCTGCACCCAATAGCGAATGGGTGAGTCCCGTTCATGTGGTACCGAAGAAAGGCGGAATTACTATTGTTGAAAATGATAAGGGAGAAATCATGCCAACACGGTTGACGACGGGGTGGCGAATGTGTATCGACTTCAGGAAGCTTAATGCCGCCACGAGAAAGGATCATTTTCCACTTCCTTTCATTGATCAATTACTTGACAAGTTGACCGAACACCAATATTACTACTTTCTTGATGGTTTGTCCGGGTATTATCAAGTTGCTATTGTACCGGCGTTTCAAAAGGAAACAACGTTCACTTGTCTATTTGGGACATTCGCATTTCGACGGGTGCCTTTCGAATTGTGCAATGCGCCAGCAAATTTCCAACGTTACATGTTATCTATTTTCACGGACATGATCGATGACTTCTTTGAGGTATTCATGGATGATTTTTCAGTTTTTGGCTCTTCCTTTAATTCTTGTCTTGCTAATTTGTCTAAAGTACTTGAACGGTGCATAGAGAGTAATTTAACGTTAAGTTGGGAAAAAAGTCATTTCATGGTTAAACGTGGTATTTTGCTTGGTCATGTCGTATCTAGCAAAGGTTTAGAGCTATACAAGGCTAAAGTTGATGTTATTGAAAATTTGCCATCTCCCACAAACGTTAAAGCTGTCCGTAGTTTCTTAGGGCACGCAGGCTTCCATGAGCGTTTTATAAAAGATTTTTCAAAAATTAGTGGCCCACTGTTGTTTTTCGTAGTTTTAGTGGTGTTGAAAGTATTTCAACGAGTTCATGGCTTGGTATAATTGGACTTCAATTCAATTGATAATTCTTTGTGTTTCAAGCTTGAAAATAGAAAGAAAATGAAAATAAAGAAATTAAAATAACCAAACTAGTCTAGGAATTGAAATAACATGTTGGTCGGATGCCTCGGTCGTATGCCCATAATAGAAATGCAAAGCAATTAAGGAAATAAGCAATAAAATGCAAAGTTTCACCATGTACTACCATGCATGCACAAGGTACAACAATGCATGAAAACTCAAATAATAAAAATCGACAAAAATTGAAAGCACCAAAGTAAAGAGCAATAAAAGTTGACGTAAAGTTTTAAATCTTGAAGGAAAATAATAAGAAACGAAGAGTAGATCTAAGATTCATTATAAAACTATGCATGGAAATAAAATTGCAAAATAAAGCAATGTAAAAACTCAAAATCAAGATGATCAAGGACCCGATCTATAGCCTAGGTTTTTCACTCAACTAGAATTCATAGTCAATTCACAAGTTTCATCATGAAATCAAGTAGCTAAGGCAAAAATCATAAAATTGAAGAACATGCATGAAAATGAAGAACAAGCTTGAAATTAAAAGGAAAGCTTACTAAAATTAAATGGAGAATCCCAAAGCTTGAATTACAATGAAAGTACTAATCCAAAGGAGTATTTGGATTCATCTTGAACTTACAAACCCAAGGCAATACTTGAAGATTAAAGCTAAAAACCTAAGAGAGAGAAAGTAAATCTAGAAAATGAAGAGGAAATTAATCTCAAGGCTCATGCAAGAGTTGGGGAATGAGGGAATAGTTTTCTCAAGTCAAGTGGAGGGTTTTTATAGTGATTAGCAGGGGCAAGCTCGTCAAAATGCGTTAATTCCCGGACTCTCAGTCGATCGACTAAGGTCCAGTCGATCGTCTGCCTTGCCATTTTGCACAACTCTCTGTCGATCAGTCGATTTTGATGGCCTCAGTCGATTTCCGCAGGTTCAGTCTATCGACTGCCTCGCCAAATTGCAGTGCTCTCTGTTGGTCAGTCGATCCTCCTGTCGATTTCCTGGATAGCAGTCAATCGACTGCGGACAGTCTGGGCAGTCGCTCAAGCAGTCGTCCGGGCAGTCGACTTGACTCGATTTTCCTCGTTTCGGCACGGTTTCTTGAGTTTCAACGCCTCGACTCGCTCCTTAACAACTTTTAGCGTCGGTCCAATACCTCGTGCCACCTACAACACACGAATTTAGATTCAAAACCCATGAATCATCATAAAGAAACACATATATCAAGTTTCAATACTACAAACTGGGAAATGACCGAAAAGCTAACGAGAATGACTCAAAACGACTAAAAATAATGCTAAACCCTAACTATAAAAACTAAGAAAAACACAAAAACTACTTGCAAAACAACTACCCCACACTTATTGGTTTGTTCGTCCTCGAACAACGAAAAGAATCAAGAGTGTACATGCAATGAACATAGTGTAAAAAGAAAAACCCTTGTGCTTATCCTTATTTAATATGGTGGAAGTATCAACATAAAGTTGCTATCGTCAAGCATTGCTCGTATTACTCTTTCTCAAACGCAAGACAAACCGATGACTTCCTCACAAATGAAAATTTGAGGTGTTCGCTCAATTCGCTCAAGTGTTTGATAAGGGACGTATATACGCTCGAATCGGATAATGCATGCATTCGTCAAGATTTCACAAATTGGACGCTCAAGATTGCTCGTAGCACATGACCAATCTAGAATCAAACGAGGTCTTTATTCTGGGTTGTAATGTTGGCTCTTTGGTAAGGTATGGAACATCTGGATATAGTGGCTAACACACGACCAAACGTGATCAATAACGCACAAAATCCTACTTTCTAAACCCGAGCTTATAATCGCTTCACCTTCCCAATTCACCAAACTCTCAATCGAAACCCTTTCTCTTTCACACTCTTTTCCGACTTTTATTTCACAAAACTTAGAAGATTTATGAATTGCCTCTTTTTACTAGACTTAGCTCTTTTTGAATTAGGCTTTTTACTTGAATGCACGCTTAATCACTTTTCGTGATTCGTGTTGGAGTATTATTTTTTTTCTTCTTTTTTTTTCTTTTTTTTTTTTTTTGGATAAGCACTCTAAAACCCTAAAAACCCTCATTTAATTTCCCACACATTTCTCGTTAGCTAACAATAAACTCTCCCGCCTCACAATTATGAAGACATAAGAGCTAAAATCGAGTTCGGCTAACAAGGAACGGGATAAAGGCTCAAGGGGGCTCATTTGGAATTTTTAAAGTAACTTACATATATGGATATGGCCGGAACAAGGGTGATATATGTGCATCGAGATCATTTTCAAATTCAATCATGTGCGAGCAAAATCAAACCTCTTCAATGCAATTTCAATAAAAACACAAGCAAGCCGATAAATCACACAAAGCTACTCACTAGTTTGCATCGAATTTGGGAGCAAAATCAAAAGAGCTTTTGGAGCTTGCAATCTTTTCACAAGAAAATGTTGATTATATATATATAAAGGCGGTTTTGCACGAAGCACAAAAATTCAACTCCTCACACAAGAGGCTTAAGACATGCAAAAACTCGACAAGTAAACTATTCAAACTTTAAAGTATGAGGAATTGTTCTACCATGTAATAAAGACATAAAAAAACGACACACAAGAGACTCACAAACGATCCAACAATGACTCAACCAAATTAATAACGCAAGAAGTAAGCGTCACTTCGCCAAGAATGTGTCACTTCGCCAAGGCTCGATTTAAGATTTATAAAACATTCTTGATTAAAACCCGGACCCTAAGCACCTATCCACTCCACACTTAAACCATGCAATGCCCTCATTGCATTTTAATGAGAAGCAAGTAAAAGGGGTGTGAATAGAAACTCTCTCAACCGAGCGAGTTTGGGTCGACACTACTACAAAAAACCATTTCAACATCGTTTGTAAACCGGTGTCTAACACATATAATACCGATGTTAGATCCACTGGTGTTAAAAGGGGGGTTAATAACAACGGTTTAAAACCGATGTCAATACTACATTCCACATCGGTTTGAGAATGTTGTGTATTTGAATATCAAACTAATGTTAAAGCCATTGGTGTAACAGGTGATGATCTTACGACAGCGGTTGAAAACTGTAGTTAAATATATACAAGAAAAACGACGATTTTCAAACGCCGTCTATTAGAAATAATAGTGTAGTAAAAACACATGATATGTGAACGTAGATTTTATATCAGTTCTACACTGATGTGTATTCCAAGAGAGACATCTCTTAGACCGATGTCAAAAATCGATGTCTTTAGTATTAACAACAGTTTTTAATTGGCGGTGTTTTATATTTATATGACATCACTTTTTTAAAGTAAAGCACAATCCGATGTCTTTTTTATAGTTTAGGAAATATTTCAATTCTTTTGAATATATATAGTAAAATTAACAACACAAGATAATTATTGAAATCAACAAGGTGTGATTCAATACTGTAAACAAATTCAAAAATTCAAAATTATTATTTAAATAAAAGCGTGAGCACAAATATTCAACAAATGATAAATATCCCATTGCATGTCAAAGGAATGAATCGCAAAAACTAGTCAAGCCCTCTAATGAAACTATATATCCGCACCAACTAGACATGTCATATCCAATTGCATGTCAAAAGAATGAATCCCAAAATCTTTAAACTAATGCAATAGCACTGACCACCAACAGCACCACCACCTAAACACCTTAATATCCTGCAAATTAATAAGGCAACCAAATCAATCTCAAAGTTTCTAACAAGAAAATTTAGGTATCGAGCACTTTAACAAAAATATATATTCTATTAACAAAAAATAACTCAAATAATGCTTGTGCTTATTACCCCACCAGCCACTCTAAAATAAGAAAAAAGAAAAAGGAAAAAGGGTTTCATGTGATAAGCAAAAAATCTTATTTAAGCGAGATTATTAATTAATTGAGTATTAAGTTATCGAGATATTATTGTATAACGAAGACCTAGACAAAGAGAAATCAAATAAAATTACCCAATCGAGAAGGTAGACAAAATCTTCTTTGGGCCTATAGTTGGTGTTGCTTTTACCAGTGACTATTTCAAGTGCAACCACACCAAAGCTGTAGACATCTGCTTTGGTAGTCAGGTAACCGCGCATTGCATACTCTGGAGCCATGTAACCTCTGCAAACCCAAATAACAAATGACGTGTCAGACGTTTAATGTTCGATAGTTAAATTAAGAGGCACACTCCTTTCAAACCGTCTGACCGTTAGGCAAGTCCCCTAATAATAATAATAATAATAATAATAATAATAATAATAAAATCCTAAAAAAACCTAAAAATGAAAATTAAAAACGTAAAAAAACGTTAAAAAAACCTAAAAAACTAAAAAGTAAAATTGAAAAACTAAAATTTGGGATATGCCTAACGGAATGTCTTCCATTAGGTGGTTTGACACAAGTTTTTGTCATGTCATTCATATATCAAACCTATAAATGTTGCAAGGAAGAAAAGCACATTTAGATCTGAACAAAACAAAAAGGTAACTTAAGACAAGACTTACATAGTCCCAGCAATCCTGGTACTAATATGGGTTTTATCATCCTCGTTAGCCAGGCCAAAGTCAGATATTTTTGGGTTGAGATCTTTGTCAAGCAAGACATTACTTGTCTTGATGTCTCGATGGACAATTTTGAGTCTCGACTCTTCATGGAGATAAGCTAAACCTCTGGCAATTCCAAGGCAGATTTTCCTTCTTGTGGGCCAGTCTAACTTCAGCTTTTGTGTTGTATCCTTACCTGTGGAGTAGAAAAATGTAACATTATGATAAGATGCTTTGCCTACGTAAGTTAAATTTCATAATAAAGTGCGAACAAGATCCTCCTTACCAAAAAGAGCGCGAGATACACAATTATATTCCATGTACTCTTAGATTAACAATAACTGGTTCCCTCCGACACAACAACCATAAAGCTTTACTAAATTCGGGTGTTGTAATGCAGAGATCATTCCTATTTCGTTAACAAATTCACGTGTTCCCTGTTTGGACTTTGACGAAAGCTGCTTCACTGCTATTATTGTTCCGTCTGATAGTAGACCCTGTAAATGGCAGGGAGAAGTAAATTATGTTCCATTATAACAACACAAAAACTACTGCAAGATCGTCTTATGAAGACGGTTTCATACTTTTCTAGTAAATGTATGATTTTTTAATAGTGTAAGTCGTACTTTTCAAACAATGTAATAGTTGTTTTGGAAAGTATGATTTTTTACCTTAAAAGCATAAATGTATGAGACGGTCTTATAACAGACCTCTGCATTCATCATACATATACACTATAATGTAAGCAATCCAAACACGGTGAAGGCGAAACACTTCAGCAATGACACCTCTCTGTGTGTACAGGCACACTTTTGTCGAACTGTTAGGAAAGTCCCTAAATCTTTATTTTATTTCACTGTATTGTTGATTTCGAAAAGGGTACCTTTATTGTAATCTTAGATACTTTAGCTCTTTTAGTGTGT